>JAQPZY010001676.1:6042500-6542500 GCA_029931535.1 Margaritifera margaritifera | reverse complement strand
TAATGTGATGGGTTAATCAATGGATACCCCATTGTTGGTAGAAAAAGGCTTGCAAAAAACATATAATTTTTCTTTTAGGAAAGTATTTGTTTTTACTCATGTTAATAACATTACTCATGTTACTCAAGTGCAACTTTAAGCTGAGACTGGTTTATGTTACATTACACTGAAGGAAATTGAATGCAGCAATAGATGTACATGCCAGTCAGCATATTCATCCTGCCTGGCTGTACTTTTTCCATAGTATACTCTGGAAAAGGATGGAATACCTTAAAAAAATACGGAAAACCCTGGAAAACAGTAGAAAAACTAAACATTTTGCATAAAGTATCCTGGAAACCCTGGACATTGTTTATGGCGAAGTTTCTCTGTTGCTTTGTGTCTATTTGTATCGAGTTTGGATGCCAATACTTCCAGCGTGTCACACAGTGAATAAGCTACATTCAGTTCTGATTGGTGGTTATTGTTTAATTAAATGTAACATATTTCACTACATGACACACCACAAGTGTAGCCTTCAAATCAGATCCAAGTAGAGAAGATATGAAGTAACAGAGAAACTTCGCATAAAAGTGGTTATTAAATAATCATTCAAGTACTTCAATCATACATGGGAAACCAGTTTGAAATGTCTCTTTTATGTTGACGTATGTTATCAGTGACTGAATAGGCTAACAGGATAAAATAGTTAGCTTGGAATCTATGAGGGGTGGGGGGAGAAAGATTTCTAACCACATCACCTTGTGTTAATTTGTAGAAGGCAAGTGGGTGTTGTCAATAGTTTTCTTTTTTACTGACATAAATGAGTCTGTGCCTGTGACAGCTGTCTGAGATGAATTCTCAATTTAAAGAATAAAAAGGCAAATGATTAATAATTATTCATGACTGCTGAAGATTGAAGTTACTTCTATAGGGTAAGTATAATTTTCTATCAATTCTTTACCTCGTCTATCAATGTGGCAAAAGTATCAATGCATCAATATACTAAAGAATCGTTTCATCCCTAGTTTATACTAATGTTAGGACTTGAAGTTGAACAATACCTTAATTAAGGACCAAATTGCTCTTGGCATAGCAGCAGACTTCACTCCAAAACCGGGATTATTTAACAGTGACTGTCCATTACATTACAGAGGAATGGGAGATGAAATTCAAAAACCTATTGACTCAAGACCTTGGTGATTCCAGGTCCAAATCCAAGTCTGAGCAACAGGACTATTCTCATATCGGTAAAAATATTGATGTAGCATTAAAGGACATATCTTATTCCCATACTGGTAAAAATATTGATGCAGCATTAAAGGACATATCTTATTCCCAAACTGGTAAAAATATTGATGCAGCATTAAAGGACATATCTTATTCCCATACTGGTAAAAATATTGATGCAGCATTAAAGGGCATATCTTATTCCCATACTGGTATAAATATTGATGCAGCATTAAAGGACATATCTTATTCCCATACTGGTATAAATATTGATGCAGTATCTTATTCCCATACTGGTATAAATATTGATGTAGTCTTAAAGGACATATCTTATTCCCATACCGGTAAAAATATTGATGCAGCATTAAAGGACATTTCTTATTCCCATACTGGTATAAATATTGATGCAGTATCTTATTCCCATACTGCTATAAATATTGATGCAGTCTTAAAGGACATATCTTATTCCCATACCGGTAAAAATATTGATGCAGCATTAAAGAACATTTCTTATTCCCATACTGCTATAAATATTGATGCAGCATTAAAGGACATATCTTATTCAGATACTGGTAAAAATATTGATAATTCATTAAAGGACATATCTTATTCCCATACTGGTAAAAATATTGATGCATCATTAAAGGACATATCTTATTCCCATACTGGTATAAATATTGATGCAGCATTAAAGGACATATCTTATTCCCATACTGGTAAAAATATTGATGCAGCATTAAAGGACATATCTTATTCCCATACTAGTAAAAATATTGTTGCAGCAATAAAGGACATATCTGCTGAGTGGAAGCTTCCAGAATTTGTTGGCATGACCTCTGTTAATGCATCAAATTTTGTCAAAGCTCTGAAACTTATGTCCCTGAGGTGGTAAGGGTGATTTGCCCATAAACTGAACCTGGCAGTTGAAGAAATGGGCACTCACTGTAGAACATGTAACAGTTGCTTCTGTTGGCTAACTTTAGCTAAAGGAATATGGCAAGTTTTAATAATTGGACCAATCACAATTGTTGTTCCATATTATATTAGCTTCTTGGGTCATGGCAAAACAAAAGTCCCACCTGGATTGTTTACAGTTCCTGACAGTTTAGACATGGGATTAATAACAGCACTGGATTAATGATTAACTCAACCACAATGATGTAAACTCATATAAACATAAAACATGGATAAATCTATGGTCAAGGGTGGCCAACTTGTAAAAAGCTGACGGATGAAAAGACAGTGTTTAGAAATGAAATTGTTTGCTTATCTTGTATTAGCTGATCTTAAACAGATTAAAAAAGTGTGTAAACTTCTATGACACTTTTCCATTAGCAGGATTGATGATGAGTTACAAGTATTGTCTGCAATTAGGACAAACTATATAAATGACAAAAATTGCTGAAAAAGTTTGATTATGGGACTCTTGGGGGGGAAAATGCAGTAATTTAATGGGAAACCCAAAAAATATGCTGGGAAACAGGATTTTCAAAGCTGGTTTCCCACATACAACCATGTATTTTCAAAAATGTTCTACCCTGGCATTTCACTTTTTGTCCTTGTTTTCTTTGCCATCTCCATATTCACTTACCAGTGTTTTAACCCCCAGTTTTCATTATTACACTGCCTCACTTGTTAAATTTGACTGTGTAGGTCTCACTTCATCTTTTGTGAGATCTATACACTGCTTTTCAGAAGTGGGAGCAAGATTCTCCTGTTATGTATCCCTCACTGAATCCAGAAAAGCTACTCTCATCAGAAGAGTTTGTAAAGAAATACTTAAAACTTTATTTACCCAGTAAAGTAAAACTTGTAATAATATCAATAGTATCTCCATGTGAGCTATGTAAAGACATCTCTCTAAGTTAAGTTCATTTTTTCTGCAGAATTATTTTTAGATGATCCCTTCTGTTCTGCTGTAATAACTATGTAAATCCACACTAAGATTTGTACATCTAAAAATCCACTAAATCAACCTTTTAACAATTTAGATCCTTCTGCAAGTTTACTTTTGCTGGACAGACATCCCATGAAAATGTCATGCTTGCAAATAACATGAAAACACAAATTATAGCAATTTTTTTTAAAGCTCCTGAGAACACCTCATTCTTCCTATCAGTTCCATATGCAAGTATATCAACATTAACTTCTATTTCATAGAGGAAATTCTTGAGTAAAAGTCAAAACCAGTCCCTGTGACACACATTTCTCTGCATGTTTGTGTGTGTATTTGAAAGACAGTAAGAACTGAATTATGCAATCAAAAGAATCGCAAATCATAGTCTGACAAATTTCAAAATCAGATAGCCAAGCAGGCTGCCAAGAAAAGAACCTCATAGCCTGTCTGAATTTAGTTCCCAAAAGAAGACAAAGAAGGCAATTGAATATGAAACTTTAAACTCGAGACTATAATTTTTATCTTCTTATAAGTCATTAACAATCACAATCCTCTGTTATCTACTTTTGTTTTATTTAAAAAAAAAAAGAACAATTCATGATATTATACAGGAGCCCACTGGGCTACTGGTCATAAATATATGGTAGCCCAGACCCTGTATTCTGGTAGCCTCTAGGTTCCAGGAACAAGATTTGTAAGACCCTGATAAATGAAAAAAAAAAAAGAATTGCAATTGTTTTTATATTAAAATTTATGTTTTTTCTTTTTACATTGAGCTGCTTGTAACAACGTCACGTAATTTTAGTACTTAAGTTTTCCTTCCTTGCTCTAAAATAATTTCTCTTGCTGTTAGCAAGGGAAACTGTAACCACCAAAACCTCAGACTGACGTGACTGCTGGATAGAGAGGTTGAAATTTATATAAGAATAAATATAGTACTAGAGAGTCAGATAAAAGTAACTTGATAACTCCAATTGACGTGACTGCTGGATCAAGAGGTTGAAATTTATATATGAATAAATATAGTACTAGAGAGTCAGATAAAAGTAACTTGATAACTCCAATTGACGTGACTGCTGGATAAAGAGGTTGAAATTTATATATGAATAAATATGGTACTAGAGAGTCAGATAAAAGTAACTTGATAACTCCAATTGACGTGACTGCTGGATAGAGAGGTTGAAATTTATATAAGAATAAATATAGTACTAGAGAGTCAGATAAAAGTAACTTGATAACTCCAATTGACGTGACTGCTGGATAGAGAGGTTGAAATTTATATAAGAATAAATATAGTACTAGAGAGTCAGATAAAAGTAACTTGATAACTCCAATTGACGTGACTGCTGGATAAAGAGGTTGAAATTTATATATGAATAAATATGGTACTAGAGAGTCAGATAAAAGTAACTTGATAACTCCAATAGACGTGACTGCTGGATAGAGAGGTTGAAATTTATATAAGAATAAATATAGTACTAGAGAGTCAGATAAAAGTAACTTGATAACTCCAATTGACGTGACTGCTGGATAGAGAGGTTGAAATTTATATAAGAATAAATATAGTACTAGAGAGTCAGATAAAAGTAACTTGATAACTCCAATTGACGTGACTGCTGGATAAAGAGGTTGAAATTTATATATGAATAAATATGGTACTAGAGAGTCAGATAAAAGTAACTTGATAACTCCAATTGACGTGACTGCTGGATAAAGAGGTTGAAATTTATATAAGAATAAATATAGTACTAGAGAGTCAGATAAAAGTAACTTGATAACTCCAATTGACGTGACTGCTGGATAAAGAGGTTGAAATTTATATATGAATAAATATGGTACTAGAGAGTCAGATAAAAGTAACTTGATAACTCCAATTGACGTGACTGCTGGATAGAGAGGTTGAAATTTATATAAGAATAAATATAGTACTAGAGAGTCAGATAAAAGTAACTTGATAACTCCAATTGACGTGACTGCTGGATAGAGAGGTTGAAATTTATATAAGAATAAATATAGTACTAGAGAGTCAGATAAAAGTAACTTGATAACTCCAATAGACGTGACTGCTGGATAGAGAGGTTGAAATTTATATAAGAATAAATATAGTACTAGAGAGTCAGATAAAAGTAACTTGATAACTCCGATTGACGTGACTGCTGGATAAAGAGGTTGAAATTTATATATGAATAAATATGGTACTAGAGAGTCAGATAAAAGTAACTTGATAACTCCGACTGACGTGACTGCTGGATAAAGAGGTTGAAATTTATATATGAATAAATATGGTACTAGAGAGTCAGATAACAGTAACTTCAATAACACTGTAGTTACTTACCCCTGGAACATTTTGTAGAATACAATCTCCAAGGTATGTCATCAATTGTGCAGATGTAATGAGTTCTGTATTTGGGGCAAACATAATGCGTCCTTGTAATAACAAAACATTCAGTATTGCTAATAATGGACAGGGTCCATTCTCATTTTGTGTGATTATTGGCACAGATTTGTTCTTGAATGTAATCCATTTTATATGGTACACACTCTGAGAAGGGTCCAAATAGGTCTGCGTATTTTCTCTTTTATCTGTTCCTGTCAAGGAAGAACAAGCAGCACCCTCTACTGAAGGGAGTTCCACTCGAAGCTGTTGATCATGCAACTCCATATGCGAGTCCTTGGAAAAATCAGAGTCCTTAGAAAATTCTGACCCTGGAGTATCAAAGTCAAAACTCTCAGCTTGAGAACTGCTCTCCGTTGATCCTCCATTCAATCTGTCACTTGAAGATTTGAAACCCTCCTCCTTTTGTTCCTCTGTCTCGTCTTCTTCTACCACAGAATCTGAAACTTCATCTGAAAAAGGATATGGAATTTAAAAACAAAGTATGAAAATATAAGCACGCTTCATATACAAAATAAGAAAATGTACCAACAATGTATTCACAAAGTATGAAAATGTATCGACACTTACATACAAAGCACATGTATGAAAATGTATTAAAATACAAGGTATGACTATAACTAGTAGCGAGGTGCATCACAAATGGCGACGCTCTCTGCAATTTACTCAGCTGGACCTTTTGTTTTAAAACATTAAAACTTCAGTTGGAAAACCAAAGTCTGGAAATGGGCAATCATGGGCCATAACTCTTTTAAATTATGATAAGGAATGCTGGAAATCCTACCCATTCAACGTCTCATCAATGCAAAGGTGCATGATCTCTATTTCTGAAATGCAATTAGGGGCCATAATGCATCTAACTGATAACAAGGAACACTTTAAATTAGAGGTGTGCGGTATTACCGGTATACCATGGTATTTTTTCTGCTGGTACATACCATGTTATTTTTTCACTGTACTGGTACTTCGGTAGTTTAGGTCAGCAAGGAATGTACAGAAAATCCAGAGTAATCTTGTTACAAATTTAATGATATTAAAAGCAAATTCATTTACTGAAAGGTACTGACCATTTAATTGGGGGGGAGGGGGCTGCAATTTTTTTCTAGCCAAGATATTTTATTTTCCTTTCTCCAAAGATAACTTCTTTTCTAATAATATGGATATAATATGGTGTTATTTTGCTATAAATCTGAGCAAGATATATTTTTCCAGCTATTTGAGAGCCAGAAATTTAAAAACAAAAACACTCACACGCCCCCGCCCCAGAAAATTAAATTGTTGGTCTCTAATATAATTGTGGTATACTGTGGTACGTATCGAATTATGATCAGAAATACTGCGGTACAAAATTTTTCTTGGTACCCAATTCTACTTTAAATTACACTAATTCAAGGTCTCATCAGTATAAAGCTACGTGCCAAATTTTGTTGAAATTCAACAAAGCTTATTAAAGTTATGCTGTGGAAATCAAAGTCATGAGGATGGCAATCAGGGACCATAACTCATGTAAATGTAATGGAATGCTGGAAATCAAATTTACATAATCTTAAGTCACATGCCAAATCTACTTGAAATTCCCCCCCAAAATTGTGAAGTTATCTTGCAGAAACCATAGTCCGAAGAATGAGCAATCAGGGGGCCATAACTCTTCAAAACATGATTAAACCCATACAAGGCACATGTAAGTCTATGTGACAATGTTCATACCAAACTGTATCGGATTATGTTGAATGATTCTTGAGCTATGCTGGTTCCAAGCAACATCTCATCCAACTGCATCTAAAGTGGAGTTGACAAGACAAATGCCATAAAAGACATATTTAGGTCTCTGAGACAATGTAAACACCAAACTGCATGAGACTATGTTGTATGGTTTCTGAGCGATGCTGGTTACATGGATCTGCTGTAGTGGAGATGTAATATTGATGGCAAAATAATATATATATATATATATATATATATATATATATATATATATATATATATATATATATATATATATATATATATATATATATATATATATATATATATATATATATATATATATATAATTTCAGTGATTTGTAGATGAAGTGCTTAACAGAATTTCAATAAACTCCCAAGGAAAGGTACTGGGAAATGGAAGTGGAACAAGTGGTCAGGTCAGAAGGAATCAATAAAGCTGAGGTTAGAAAATGGTTTGTCGTTCCCTGACCCACATTGTTTGGACTGAGTTGGTATATACAGGTAAGGTAAAACCAGTACAAATTTTAATCCTTTAAAACTTTGAATGCAGAAAATTATTTTATTTTTGATGCATAAATTTAAATACCACTATTTCTCAAACTTTGAATTTTCAAAAATTCAAACATTTGTTCCAATACTATGATTTTTTATTTTTGTCAGGCGAAAAATCAGCAACATTATCAAGGGTTGAAAATTCACTTGCCCAACTTGAAATGGCAAAAATTTACAAAGCATGAAATAGACACTGCTTCCCAGTTTATATTATATATTATCTCAATCTTAAAGATACTGAAATTGATGTCATTTTTGGTACTGGATGGCATTACCAGGTTCAGTTCGTAGTCCTAAATATTATTTAATCTAACAGAAAAACATGGTACACATGTGCTGTCTACCAAAGCATTCTGTATACAAAAAGGAAACACCCTCGATCGATGTAATGAAAGACTTGTCACTTTAGACAAGAACAAAAGGATCTGGCCTGGAGATCATAATACTGTTGAGACAAAATTTAAGCTGGAGATTTTGTCAACCAATCACAAAGGTTGTTACTTTCAAACACCTTTTTTTGGTTGGCTTTTGGTGGAAACTCAATTTCAAACTCAAGCTCATTGGTTTGTGATCTCCAGGTTTGTAAAGGCAAGCGCCTTAGACCACTTGGCCACCTGGGGCCCCAAACTTGGATATGCTTAAGTGATGCTACAGGTATGGAAACAGGAATGCTTGAGAACAAGACAATGTGTAGTAAGCCAATGGATATATTGTATCTACTCGCTTATAAATTGGATCCAACTACAAACTGCATAGACCCAGATCTACCATTGTATAATGTGCCAGCAGATCTGGGTCTATGCAGTTTGTTAGGACTAATCAGAAGAACAAACAACATAGACCTGATCTGCCATTGCATAAAAAAATTATGACTTGGGTCAATTTATTTTTGCGAAATCAGACTGGGAGAGGGGAAACAAACTATCTTTTAATTTACTGTATATACTCGCGCATAAGCTGATATCAACTGCAAACTGCATAGACCCAAACTGTGATGGCATATCTGGATCTATGCAGTTTGTAAGGACTAATCAGTAGAACAAAACAACATACACCCTGATCTGCCGGCACATTATGCAACAGCAGATCAGGGTCTTTGTTGTTTGCATTTGGACCCATATTTCCTAGTAAATTGACTGATCAATTGATTCCATAATGTGTGCTTATGGCACATGAAAAGAATGAACACTTTCATTCAGTGATATTTAAACATGTACTATTCTACATGAAGACTAAATATGAGTACAGGCATATTTTGATATTTCAGTAAATGTAAAGTAACTCCTCTAAATGTAGCTATTACACTTTGACATTTTCAGTTGGGGAGAGTCAGAAAGGTTACTATTCATCACCACACAAACAGCTTGTTGGAAATTTGAAGTTCTACTCTCCCAGACCTTCTCTAAAGGATAATTTTGGATTCTATTTAGAAGGCATATGTGAACAAGTGCATAATGAAACAAGCAAGCAAGAATACATGCAGCATCCTTCTTGACTGAAATTGTCAAATGGAATTTGAATATGAAAGTACTGATATCTATTGTCCCAGATTGTTCATGTGTCCTCATTTTTAGAAATAAAGACGCAGTAAATTAGGTGACAAGAAGTTCCCACTTACAAAAAATTCCATACTTTTATAGTAATTGATAACATAAATGAAATTTCTGTAAAAGACTGCAGGAATTATCCAGCATCAATAGAGTTATACAGCATGATACTCAGCATCCTCAACAGTTTATCCTTTAAAACTAGAATCTGCTCACATAAATATACACCATCCTATTCCTCATCCCGCCTCTATCCCACGATGGCTATGAATATAGCAGTAAAATAAAATCACACAGCTCTTTTGAAAATAGTGCAAGTACAATGATTTGCCAAGATGCACATCTTCTGATGATGACCATTAATATATTCTAAGTTTCACAGCAATCTATGAAATACTGCAAGAGTTGTAGCATTTACAAAATTCTGTTACACACTGCATCAAGCTAGAAGTAAAAAAGGACAATAACTCTTATAAAAACTACAGTAACACAAAGATTTTGTGCTTCTTTAGATGACCATAATAAGTATCAAAGTTCAGAGCGATAAAAAGCTGCAAGATAAAACTGTGTAATTATGGTAGTTGCGCTAAAAAGATTGTGTCATAATAACTCTAACAAAAATTGCTGAAGCATAGCAATTTGTTGATATGAGCATCTTCAGGTGATGACTGTAATATTTATACAGTTTCATGGTAATCCATTAAAAGTTGTAGGAATAATTGCGCAAATGAGATTGTCAAACACTATAACAAGATAATAAGGGCAATAACTATAAAAAAAATTAAGGGAGCAAAGTGATTTGTCGATATGCACATCCTTAGGTGAAGACCATAATATTTACCAAGTTACCATTGGTAATCCATCAAAAACTGCTGGACTAGTTGCAGTAATCCAACTGTGTCATACAATGCTACAAGACAAAAAAGGCCAATGACTAACAGAAACTGCGAGAGCAAAGTAATTTGTCAATATGCACATCTGCAGGTGATGATTATAGTATATTCCAAGTTTCCTATCAATCAATCAAAAACTGCGGAACTAGTTGTGCTAAAGGAGTAACAGACAAACAGATGGATGGACGGACATGAGGGTGACTATATACCATTACATCTATAGACTCTATACCCTCTAACTTTTGATAAAAATTTTAAACTTTATAGGAGTTACAAATCTTTGCATATAATAAGATTTTACACAACTCCTCCGACTTATGAGAATTCAAACTTACAAAATTGTATAGCCAATACATTTTATGGCATACTCAAAATAGCCAATACATTTGATGGCATACTCCAAAAATAGCCAATACATTTGATGGCATACTCAAAATAGCCAATACATTTGATGGCATACTCAAAATAGCCAATACATTTGATGGCATACTCAAAATAGCCAATACATTTGATGGCATACTCCAAAAATAGCCAATACATTTGATGGCATACTCCAAAAATAGCCAATACATTTTATGGCATACTCAAAATAGCTTATTTAATAACAAACAAATGTTCATATTCCATATTGTTAATTGACCCTTTGGCAGACAGGTGATAACCATGCCACTCTTTCTCTCTTACAAGAATTCCCAGGGGACACCTTTCTTGTGTTTAAAAGACACTAAAAGCATACCAAAAATGAAAAAATATCTGACCATAAGCAAGCATTTCTAAATAAAACAATAGGTGGATTATGTTTTATCTATAAATATCTTCTGATTTCAGCAAAATTATTATCAGTTTTTCTGTAAATCTTTTTACTTACTTTTTATTAGTTTTAATACAAATTTTTATGTAACATGGCTTTAGATAAGTGTATCTCAGTAATATTATTAAATTGTCCAGGCAGAGGTGACCAACTTAAAATATTTGATGTTATGAATTTCCTTAAGACAAATGATGCAGAGTGTAATTAATAATCACATAGCTCACCTTTACTTTTACTTGTCTCCAGGGGCCATTGTAAACATTATCATGCAAAAAATAAATTCAGACAAAAATGATCATGGCCCCTTTCAGTGGTAAGTGATATCGGGGTCTTAGGTCTACCTTTAATCTCAAATGGCTTTAATGTTTGAGAGCAGAAGGGAAAGGGTGATGGAAAACCTAAAAGACTGAGCCTTTACTGTGAATATATGACCACCACTCCATGTAGTACGCAACACACCAAGAGATGGTGCACAAGTATACAAAGTTTCATCTCTTAACACACACAGAGCTTGCATATATATATATTCTTGTTGATAAGGGTGAATTATCAGCTCCTCAAAAGGAAGGAATTATAACTTGTATTCCAAAAGGCAATAATGATAAATTACGGCTAAAAAAAATGGAGACCTATATAATTGGTAAATACTTATAAACTTGCCTCTGCAACCACTGCAGAGAAAATTAAGAACTTTTTATCAAAAATTATATAACCAGATCAAACAGGTTTCATTTCTGGTCAATATATAGGGGACATTTTCTGAATTATTTATGATATAATGCAATATGCAGAAGATAATAATATCCCTTGGTTTCTTCTCATTGTTGACTTTGAAAAAGCCTTTGATTTATTTTCATGGACATTCATAGATACAGTTCTTAATTTCTTAATTTTAGAACAATGGTTAAAAAGTGGACCGAAATATTCTATAATGATATTAAAATCATGTGTCACTGTGAATGGTTTTGTTTACAGCACAGCAACACATTTAGGTTATTTAGTGCTGAGGCAATAGGATTAATGTGCCTTGCCCAAGGATACACCACAGTAGCTGACTCAGGTTGATCAGATGGTAGGATTAAAACCAGCACCCTTTCAGTCGCTTGTCCAGTATGTAACCACTGGACCACCAAGTCTCCTATGATGTGTCACTGTGAATAGTCAAGTTTCACAACTGTTTCCTATTGAATGCAGTTGCAGACAAGGTGATCCCTTATCACCATATATTTTCATTTTATGTGCTGAGATTTAGGATATATTATTAGATTAAATCCTGAGATCAAAGCTATAAAAATTGAAAATATAGAATGTTTATCCCAATATGCAGATGATAACTCTTATTACTTTAGATGTTACTGATATGTTATTGAGACCTACAGCTTTGGCATTAACATTTCAAAGACTAGAGCTGTTTGGTTAGGAAAAAAGAAAAATAGCAGAGGTAAGTTTTGCCAGGAATATTCATTAAATTGGGGAAATGGTCTTTTTCACACTACCTAACAATAAGTTCACAACAAATTTGAAAGAAATGATAGAACTAAATTATTAGCAAAGAATTGATGCAATAAACCTCGTGCTCTCAAAATGGTCCAGGAGAATTTTGACACCACCTGGAAAAATTTAGGTTATGACGAGCCCTGACATGTCCAAGATCTATCACATGATTCTTTGTTTACCTAACCCATCAGAAACTATCGTGAATAAACTTAATCAATTGTTTTTGTAATTTCTTATGGGATGAATCAATGATAAGATAAAAAGACTAGTCTGTATTCAAGAATATTCTAAACAAGGGTTGAAAATGATTAACATTAAAATATTTATGATTGCATTAAAAGCAACCTGGATATATGTACACTTCTTTTGATACAGCTAAACAGAAAAACTTATTAATTTATATGTGTTCAAATATATTTTATACCTTTGTTTTTGGAATTGGATTTATTGAAAAGATTTCTAGAGGTCTGAAATATGATTTTTAGAAGGATGTTTTATTTAGTTAAAATAAATAAAAAAAAGCCTGAATCATGGCAATCATTGTTTGCTAAGCCAATGTGGTTAAATGGCAATATAAGGGTAAGTTTGATTATTTGTTGGTTTTAATGGCACTTTAAACACATTATTGGCTGTATCATGCTTAGAAAATGGGAGCTAAGTGCCTTTCCCAAGGACACACCCAGGCAGGCCTGGATGTGTATCAAACCTGTGACTCTGTGGATTAGAAGTCCAACGTTCTACTAACTGCGCTACTGCAGTTCCCAAGATTAATATCAGAGGCCACATAATTTTCTATTAACATATCTGTATAATTGTAAATACACTTATGGATTTCACATGCAACACTCAGTTTATTAGTTTCAATTCTTTTTTAACAATTCATCCATGAAGAATAAACTTTGTACAATATGAGGGTATTATAAGAGCTATCAAAGAGTATTTTGAGGGTACAGAAATTAGAAGCATCTGATATTATCTAACAAAGACCAACTATAGAAGCATCTGATATTATCTAACAAAGACCAACTATGTCATTTCCGCTACAAAAGGAGCATCCAGAATTTGGCGAGCTACTCTCTATTGTATCTTCTTTCTAGAGCAGTTTTCCAATATTGTCAAACAATAGTCAATAACTGGTAAAATGTTGTCAAAGTATTTACTGATTTTTAATAAAAAATAAATTTAAATCCAAAGCATATGATAAATAGAAACTTGATCTCATATCAGACGAGTTTTGAATGGAAAAATAAGTATTTATTTGTACATACATGTACAAAAGATACTCCTCTTAAATATTTCAATTTGAAGTTTTTCATAAAATTCTACCTAAAAATGTTCTTTTACACAAAATGAGAATTAGACAAGATAAGTTTTGTTCTTTTTGCACAGATACAGATGAATAACTTTTTCATTTATGACTGCACGGTAGTAAATAAAATTGGATACATGTTCATGTGTAGTAAATACAATTGGATACACGTTCTTGTGTAGTAAATAAAATTGTGATACAACTGTTCATGTGTCTGATACGTAAATAACATAAACCTTGCACATTTTACCTTTACAGCAACAGATATATTATGAATCAATACACAAAACAAGCGTAATGAAATTTAAAATGTGATTTTACTCTAGAAAAAACTACATATTTAAATTACAAATTCACAATAAAGCACGAAACTTGGAAATGTTTAAAATAGAAACATACAGGTGCAAATTAAAGAAGTGTACAGTCTACAAAAAGCTGTAATTGGGAGAAATTCAATCATAGATGGGAAGCATATGAAGGCATCCATTTATACTCATGTACAAGTGAGATCTAACTGTAAACTGCATACTCTTAGATCCTCTGTTGCATACTACTCCAGCAGATCTGGGTCGAAGCAGTTTGGTAGGAGTAAACAGTAAAACAAACAACATAGACCCTGATCTGCTGGCACATTATGCAATGGCAGATCTGGGTCTATGTTGTTTGCAGTTGGACCTGACCTATAAGTGAGTATAGACAGTAACTGATATATAATTTTTATTTCCATCTTTGTGTGTAATTTTGTTATGAATCATTTGCTAGTTACTTTAATATGCAAAATATAATGCCCATACAGTGTATTATCATGTAAGATATATTATCGAATGTTTGCAGTTTTGATTTTTATTCTCAGGGATTAATATACTCGAAAATAATAAGTGAATACTTATTTGAATAGTGATAGGGAAGACAATAATGAATATATAATTGAATGTATAATTTGAATATTCTCTCCATCTCCCTCTCTCGCCCATTATCTCCCATATAATTTTACGCTTTCTTCTCTAGCTGTACTACGATGCTTCTTTTAGACATGACCAGAAAATAGTAATAATCCAACATACAGTACAGTCAATGCATTGTTTAAGCATGTGACTGCATCAAAATCTCTGTAAGGTCTGTGGACTGGTACCCTGACCTACCTATATACAGAGTTTATCAAAAGAAAAATAAACTGTAAAAAACAAAAACCCCATTCCCCAAAACATTCATGTGACCATTTCCTTGTGGCCATGCCAGCACGTGGACATTCACTTGTGCTGGCTTATAGAGAAAAGTGTGTTCTTTTGTGCTATACTTTCATATGTTTTTGCTTTACCAATCAATGCAAGGCATACCTTTAAGCAAATATTTTCATCTTTCGGTACGGAAAGCTATGCTGCGACAATTTAATTTTCAACATAAAGTTTACATACAAAACCCATACAAACCTATTGTTAACAGTGTCTACAATCAACTAGTATTCACTTGCAGATTGTCTGGTAGTTTACTGAGGCTTCTAAAGCTCTGAACCCCAAATTAACATAATTTATGCAATATTGTGAATGAAACAATGCTGCATCAACTACGGTAGTCTGCAAGGCTGATTGACAGGGTATGCCAGTTTGAAGCAAGAGTAGTCATGGAAAATTTAGGTACAATGCATCATCCTACATTGATTGCATCATCAATAAAATGTCAGAGATTTTACGGTCAAAGGCCCAAGAGATAACAAGACAGACTGAGATTAAACGACTGTGTTGTAGGACTGAGTATTGGCAGCTCACTTCCTATACACGATAAGTATTGATGATACACATTTAATACTATGCAAGCATGTTTACCTGTAAATTGTTGTTTTCGCCCGACTTAAGTCATATTATACTGAAATGTTCCTTTTCCCATGCATATGGGAACACACCTAGCTGTATCATTAGTTGTGCTGTCAAATGTAAAACAAAGACTAAGACATGCAGCTCTGCATTGTCCATGAAGTGAGTTATTCACCGATTCATATGGAAAAAAGCTGTTTATTGGTTCATTTTGCTTTTCGAACATCATTTTTTTAAAGTCCTGCATTTGTTGGAATTTTTTTATTTCTACTGAACCAATATAGATAAGAATGATTACCATGATTATCGGTTATCATATTGGCATGTAATATCTGTACTGGTTTATCAGTACACCGATCCAGCCCTACTGTCTTGCCGTGATCTCTGAGCAGTGCAGACATAGAAGACACAGACAGGAATGCATCTCTCTCCAAGAGCTGGATTGGTTCATGAAAGCAGTTATGGAACTGGAAAGCGTGTGTTCAGTTGCTCCATTCAGTACATGAGACATGCAGAAACTGACTACCAGGCACATCTGCTGTCAGAGATCTCGATGATGGGATCTAGGCTATGCTCAGCTTGCTGAAAGACAGCCATAAAGATTAGATTGAGCATGTAACCAATAGCTACGACACTGCAAACAAGTTGTTGCAGGTCTCTGGAACATTTCCAACCTATCCATACAAAAGAAGGTTTCAACATTCCCTGACCTGCAATATCTATGTGGATGGCTGGGACTTCAGTGTGGAAAACTGGGATGTGCATTTTGCAGGTCAGATTAAAGTTAGATGGGAGTCATCATTGTGAGAAGAAAGGGGCTGCTGATGCTGGTTGCAGTAGCTAGATGCACAGAAGTCTTCCATGAACATTGTCAGACTGAGTTTGAAGATGGGGCACGTGAACATACATCTTTGATCTCAGAGGTATGGGGAAAAAAAGAAGCCTCCCGCAAAGGCAGTGGAAACTGAATGTGGGAAGCAGGTAGTGTTGACAGTAAACAAGACTGGGAGTCCGTCAATACTGAAAAACAGTAATCTCCAACCACTGACTTTAAGTGTTTTATAAAGTCCGAAATGGATGCCCTATATTCAGGAAAAGGAAAACACCATAAATGGTATTGTGTGCTGATCATGAGAGAAATGTATGGTCTGACTGGCAACCCTATACAGGTAATGCAGGTGGGGTGATTAGCTTCAGACAGCTTAAAAATTTCATATGTCCCACATCTAATCCTGACTATTGTAACCTGGAATTAGAAAGAGAAACAAATGCATTTATAGGCAAAATCAATCAAGCATTGTGCTAAGCTCAGAGAGAAATGGACACTAAGAAATGAAATGAATGCAAGAGAGAATTACAGAAATGATCTACTTACTGAGAATAAATGAGCATTTGATTGAAAAAAGATTGCACTAAGGTTGAGTGCTGAAATATATTGCAAGAGTAGCAATATGTGGCACCCTGGGGCCCAATGGGAATTAACTTTACGCAGAAGGTTTACATTGGGGGACTCTTGGGCACAACGGGAATTTAACATAGAGGTTTTATTGTTACATTGTCAGAAGTGGTCGACCTGAAATGGGGTTACATTGTTAGAAGTGGTCGACCTCAATAATGGAAACATTTCTGGGGCACAAACATTATGCTGTATGTTTCCATTGTGGGACACTCTGGAGCACAACAGGAATTTAACATTACACCATAGGTTTACATTGAGGGTTGTTATAGGCTGTTTCCATGTTAACAAATTTCTGGGGCACAATGGGAAATGTAATGCTAACATTTTTTTTATTACTATCCAAAACCAACTTTTTGAGTACTATCCACCACACCATATTTTGATTACTATCTAACACATACTTTTTGATTACTATCCAATACCCTGCACTATACTATCTAATACCTCACATATACTATGCAACGAAAAGGGTAGGATGTAAAAGGAAGGAGATGAAATATACACACTATACCCACAAACACATTTGTACACAAGCAAGTAATATACCCATAAACATAAGAGAGGGAACAGTTTTTAAGTTTAAGTTGGGTTGTGAACATAGACATAGACACAGACGTACACAAACATACAAACACATATACCGGGAATAAATTTAAAGTAGTATGTCTCTTTTCTAGAGATCTGGGTGGCCCTGAAAAGGGCCATTGGGTTTTGTCTTGGATCATGGGTGTTTATCGATATCCAGGACAACTAACCTCCCTGGCTGGGCTAGACAACAAGGGCACATCTCGTCCAAGTACTCCGTTGTAAGATGGATGGAGAGATTGAGCCTAAATGGAGGCTCGTTTACTTCCAACTCCCAATCCTTTTTCTCCTCCTCTTCAGGCATCCAATCTTTTTTGTCCCCTTTGCCTCATTTGTTTCTTGAATCCTCATCCAACTGTAGCTGAGGCATGCGAATTTTCTCTCTCTCCTCTGGTGCTCCCTTTCCCTCTTCTCCGCCATCCATGCTGCCTTCATCTTCTCCACTTCTTCGTTTATCACTTCTAATATATGTCGATGGCCCTTTTCAGGTTGTGTCCATGATCGTTGAGATGTTAACGATGATATCCAGGACACCTAAATTTTCTCATAACTATTGTCGTACATCTTGCATATGTAAACTTTTGAGTTTGGTTTTAGTGGCACAATACAATTCATGAATTCCTCCATAGCCAGTGGCATGAGCAGGACTGTAGTAAAAACTGGCTAAAAGTGTATCAAGGTGGTTTGCTGTTGTTGCTGCCCCTCAACAAGTCACCCAATGTTCGATACTGCTCTTAGGTTGCTCGTGTGCTATTTTGGATTAAGACAATGCTTGACATATCCAATGAACAATAGGAGTAGAAGTAGGCATCAGTTCTTTGGTTCCTTTTTCCTTGATTTCTTTTTTCACTTCTATCATCACTTCTTTCTTTTTTCCTTCTGCTGAAGAGGGTTTCAAACTCATCTTTTTGACAAAACTTTCATTTCTTCTCATCTGTAAGTAGGGGAAGGTGTCCACAAGAAGGCTATCATACTAGGTGTTTGAGCTGATGCAGTTTGAAACACGCTTGTTTCTTTCTCTTCTTCCATCCCTGTGGCTTTGTTGCTTTTTGTTTTTCTTTGCTTTTCATGGCATTCTTGAAATCTCTCAGAGTAGGTTTAGCTGTCTCGCTTTTAAGCTTTCTGGTGAAACAGTTGAAGACATTGCAATAATTGTCTGTACCATTGTGATTTTCTGTTTCTGAAAAATCTCTTGAGTCTATCAAAAATTTTAATTCTTGTTGTAAGTGTGACATCTCAGTAAGATTAGGATTAGGAGATACATGAGGTGTCCATTGTTCGTACCAATGATGGAGTTCCATCCATTGTAAGGAACTAAAGTTAAGTTTCGTCCTTCCATCAGATCGAAGGGTACAAATGTGACATCTTTTCAGAAAAGTGTGTCCTTTTTATCTTCTTTTTCATCTTCTCATCACTCCTCCTAAAAGAGGTCCAACAATTGATCCTAACAACGGAGCAGTCACTTACAACAATGGTCCTATCAGTATGGGCAGAAATCCTCCTTTTTTTTCTTTTGACTGATCGGCATTTTCTTTTTCACCAGCTGGCAAAGAAGGTGATGATGTTGTCCTAATCGCTGCTTCTGTATCTTGGTCAAAAGCACCGTTCCTTTCAAAATGTTCAAACAACATTCACACATGGTATCAACGATTTCTTTTGGTGCTTTTTATGATTTGTTTTGACATCGGAGCACTGGATTTGGTCAATACTAACAAAACATCCAGATGTTTGACTAAATGAGGGAGTCCATTTTTGTCTCCATTTTTGGAAGGTTTCTTTGGACATTGTCAATGTTGATGGTGTGAGATCTTCATTTCATTAGGAAAAAACAGAAGTGAATATTATCCAACAGTTCTTCCTTTTTTATACTGGAATTTGTTCCATTGATTCTTGGGACATACCAACTTAACTATGGGCACCACTCGACAATGAGGTGTTTTCAGCGGACTAAATCTTGCCAGTTCTAGTTTGGACAAATCCAGTAAACTTTGTAACATGCCTGTTCTGTCTTGTACTTTTGTCTTAGGAGGGGCCACTTTTTTTCTGCAGCAGAAGCACCTAGAACAGTAGAAGAAGATGTCAATGGAGAAGTAGAAGTTCCTTCAGAAATGGGTTTCCACTTTTTCATCAAATTTGGAAATACTGGTATTCAAATTTAGTTTTTTGAGGGGGATAAAATTGTAATTATGCAATTCTTACCCGTCGCCATTATGCAGCTTTAACTTTTTGTGTAGAAAAATCTTGTCCATTTCATGTGAATACATCCTCCCCCAGAGTGGAGTTTTGTCAATAAGACATGGTCCACTCGTACACCTCGCTGTGCCTGCACTGAACAATCATCTTTTTCATAGATGACATTACACCAGGGCATCAGAGTGGTGTGGGAGGAGGGCATTCAGCAAAAGTTTCAGGTAAGTACTGAATAATTAAAATTAGTTTAACACTCCCACAAAAACTACATTTTAATAGCAGCAATATCTTCCATGTTGCTATTGCACAGCTGAATTTGTCAGTTAGGTGCGTAGGCTGATGCATTAAACTGATCAAAGAAAGAGAAAAATGGAAAGTACTCACAATTTGAGGGGGAGACCCACTTTACAAATTGTTAGTGTCTCTCTGGGCCACATGTCGTGCTGCAACTATGGGTCCTAGAGAAAAAATGCATGTGCTTTGTTGTGCTAACAAGTGGAGGTTAAAAGAGAAGGAAGTATGTGATCGCCAAAATGCTGCCTTCATGACATCCTCCAGGGAAGAGTGATTTAGTTAGGCCCATGTGGCAGCACCAGCTCAAACCTCATGGGCTTTTAGTCTTAGGTCTCTATCAGTAAGGGACTGAGAAGCTCTTTGATTGTGGTGACAATCCAACATGAGATAGTGGAGGCCAAAATATCAATGGAGCCCTTAAGAGGAAAGAAAATACATTTCCTACCCTTACTTTTCCATTTCGAGGCATTTAGATAGAAACGCAGTGCCCTAACTGGGCATAAAAGCCTATCTTGATCTTCTCCAGCACAGATTCGACTGAGACTGGAAATCTCTATAGGTGATGGGAGCTACTGAAGGTAACTGATTTTTGGCTAAAAATCCCAGTTGACAAAGGAGAGAAATGGAATCATAATTGCCATTAAACTGAAGATAGCCAGTGTCAACAGACAATACATGAATCTCGCTGCATCTTGCAGATGCCAAAGCGAGTAAAAACAGTCTTGAGTGTGAGGTTCTGAAAGGAAGCCTCACTCAGTGGTTTATAGAGGGTTTTGGTTAAGAAAGATAAAACACAACATAGATTCCATCTGGGCATAAGAGAGTGGGAGAAATATCTGTAGCTCAAATATTTAATGAGATAAGCATGAACAGACAATCTTACTGGTCTCATAGTGAGAAAAGCTCCAACTGGAATCTGATGCATCGGCGAACAGATAGGAGTGGGGGTCGGGTGCATGCATGGAGGCCCACTCAGGAATCTCTCCTGATTCGTCCACCAGTGCAAATGGTGATGAAGGTCTGGTCCTAGAGGAATGAGAGCTGATAGAGAATCTCTGGTTTCCACCTTGCAAGAAGGAGAAACTAAAGAGAGCAGATATGGAGACATCCTAAGGGAATCAGATCCGCCGCAGTGTTCACGGTTCCCAACAGGGGTAGGTAAAGGCGAGAACACTGATGTTTTTACTCGTAGCGCCTCAAGAAGTGCCAGGATTTGATGTATCCGACCTAGTGGAACCCAGACTAAGTTCTGGTTCATGAGGAAATTCATCCCCATGTAAATGAAGTTCTGAAATGGAATCAGTTCCGAATCTTCGAGGCTGGGTAAAAGACCCAACCGAGTTACTGTGTACCAACAACGGAACAGATCCTGATGGAGGGACTGAACCTAAACATTGTGGATCAGCCAGACATCAAAATACTCTAGAATCGGGGTTCCCAGTTATTGGAGATAGGATGCTACTACTCCTACAACTCAGGTGAAAACTCTGGGTGTGGAAGTGATTCCAAATGGCAGAACCCGTAAATCAAACAACTTCCTGGTCCAAGCAAAACCAGACTGCCCCTTTCTGCAAAAGGGTGTGAACCTCTTAATTTCACCAGGTTGGACTGGTGAAAGAACATGGGGGTCCTTGATAGAGGGGGTTGTTCCCAAAACTGAAATAGGTAACCCTCACTCACAATAAAAAGGACCCACCCATTGTCCATGATGCTTGACAAAGCCTCTGAAAAGAGGCCTAGATGAGCACCTACAAGGACGTTTGGGAAAGGAATGCATGGCAGGAGAGGGTGTGAGTCCCTAGGGTTGTCCCCTCCCCTTCCTTGGGAAAGGAAGGTGGGTTGGAGAACTTCCTCCTGGTGGCTCTTCGGCGACTTCCATGCTGAGGACCCAACTGATGATGATGAGGTCTCATTTGAGGTCATGCATTGGACTGGGGCTGCATGTTTTATCAGGTGGCCCCTGGGGTGATTCGCATTAGTACACTTCCTGGCCAACTGAAGTAGCTGAAAAAAGGTCAGCATTGGGAAGCTATGGTGACCAGAAACTGGACTATCTGATCAATGGCTTCAATTGTTTTAATAGGAAGGCATGCCCAGGCTCCAGTTGTAATACTCACTTGGGATGCACCTGGATCCACTTGGGTAGGTTTAATGGGCCACTTCAAGGAATGTACCCGGTAACTAGAGGCAGAGATCATAATTCTCAAGGTAGAAGGAGGAACAGACCACTCTCAACACTGTCGAGCGATGTCTTGGCCTATAGAGTACCTCCGTGATATTTCCTCAATTGTGGAGGAATGCTGAAGAAACAAGGAGATCTGGCTGTGGTTGAGTCCCATAAATCTTTTCCAAAATGGAAAGGATCTTCTTGGGCTGTGCGTCAAATGCTTTCTGGCACAAGTCCACGGGTAGAAGGTGGTAAACAAAGTTTACCACCTTATCAAAAGACCAGATTCCTCAAATGAGTTGTTTCTACCTCAAACTCGTTGGAGTCGACAAGGACAGATAATGCATCATCATCTAGAACACTCTGAGCAGGAAAGTAGCTGCGCATCACTATGTCCTTTGGAGAAAGTGAAATAGGAGCACTTTTCACCTTTTCCTGTACTTGTTTGTCATGGTGAGTAGGGGCTCAATGTGTTGTAGAAGTTCCAGGATGAAGACAAGACCGCTTATCTTTCATGGATGATGCTATGCCTCCAGCCTTCCTGGTGGATGCCATCTGACGAAATGGTGATGGTGGGACACGAACCACAGCATCAACTCTACTCTGGGCCCAAGGTCCAGTAGCCCAAGGGGTCATAACGGACCAATTATCCTGACGTGGAGTCTGGACCCGCTGGGCAGAGTCCCAATCCTGTACAGGGTATGATGGTAGAGTGGGGAGAAGGGGATCTCAGTTTA
Organism: Margaritifera margaritifera; assembly: GCA_029931535.1. NCBI lineage: Eukaryota > Metazoa > Mollusca > Bivalvia > Unionida > Margaritiferidae > Margaritifera > Margaritifera margaritifera. The sequence goes on along the minus strand of JAQPZY010001676.1, from coordinate 6,519,419 downwards.
ATCCCTATCCCCATAACCTGAGGCCTCTAAGTGATGACTGGTGTAAAGTCAGTGACCAGTACAAGATGACCGGTGGCCGGTATGATCTGACTGGTCACCAATACTAAGTGACTGGTCACTATATATTGACCAGTCACCTTCATGAACTGACCAGTGCCCTGTGCCTGGCACCATGTGCCCAGTCACCAGACATTGACCGGTGACCGGTCAGTAAACATAGATATGTCAGAGCCTAGTTCGTATCATCACTCATCAAGGTGCGGTGCTGCTCTCCCATTCAGCAGGGTGCAACACGCTTCCCCAGATGTGTTGGGTGAGGTGCAGCTCCTCCATCTTGGGAGGGAGCATAATGCTTCCCAGAGACAAGTGGTGCACTTCCTTCCTTGCGGAAGGCAGCCTCACACTACTGTGAGTGTGAGTGGTGTTCAACTTCTCCTCCCTTTCAGGGGGAGGTGATCTACTCCTTGAACGTTCACTCCCTCCCATAGAAGGGACCTTACCTGTCTCCGAATAGTCTAGTCCCATAAACTCCTGGGACCTGTGTTCTTCCGAGCTGAAGAACTAGTCTTTTTACAGTGGGTTTCTTCTTGGCTCTTTGGCTCTGTAAGAGAAAAACCTGAAAATTCAAACAATGAGGATTGACATTTCCTCCATCCTCTATATGTATGTTTGGATTCAGCTAGATTCCAGACTTCATTAGTCCATATTGTGCAAAAAGTATGATTCTTGCATGTGCACTCTGAACATGTGAGGCAGTTGGGGTTAGTATCCCTATGACCCTCCTTGTGGCCATGCTTTCACCCTGACTGTCCTGACATTGTTCTCTGAAATAAATGTTATCTGAAAGAGAACAATAATAACAACAGTGTTTTATTTTCACATGCAAAACTCACTATTTGATGTACTACGTGCTATATACACCCCAGTGTAATTTGCACAAGGTAAACAATGATTCACTCTTGAGGAATTTCCTATTTTTTCACTCTCCTATTCTTTTATAATAAGGAAGATGTTCAGTTGTTAACCTTTATTGTTCTCTAGGAACAGAACTAAAAAAATCTGGTAGCCTGATGCCCCTTTAAATCTAGATCGGGCCCCTCTTGTATACTAAGTGAGTTGCCCATCAGGTCTGTTAGAAAAAAAAAGCTATCTAATTTTTCTGAAAGAAACCTTACACCCACCAACAAAATGTGTCATTTTTATTTTGAAGTTTTTGAAAGACACTGGTACATTATTAATATTCAACTTCCTGATGGGGTACCATCTGTAGGTCCCTCCACATTATGAAGATCGTCTGCTTTATTGTATTAAATGCTATAAACTTTGTGTGTACAAAGCAATAAATGGCGAATAATACTACTTCTGGTCTCCGTATTTCATTGATTACCTATAATTAGCACGCATTTGTACAGCATGAATAACAATAAGCTGCCCGTTGATCTTGCTGACTTCGTAATGCATCGCTGGCTAAATATATCGAAAAGTACCTACGCGATTGTTTGACAATTAAGCTAGGCTAGGGCATTAGCAGCTTATAAAAAGGCCCAAATACAATATTTTCACCCTAAAGGAACTGAGATCATTACATTATATTTTAATCCATTTGGTTCCAAGAGTTGGTAGCTGCTCATTCTATTGTTTGGAGTGAGTGTTGTCAGTAACTGTGACACATCCACAGTACTGTCACACAAACTAATTATGAAACTTGAAGCTTCGGTTTTTAATGATTGATATAAAAAAAAGATCAATGTCTCTCAGACTTCATTTCTGTTTTCAACTTTGATTGAGAAACACTGAGAATTTCACAGCATTCAGAAAACAAAACTACTCAAATTCCCCACATACTAATCATCGACCTGACGGCAAAGCTAAAAGTATACAGTTTGAGATCGCAAGAGCAGAGGTATGTGCCACAATTATTCAGAATTCACCACCTGAGGATGCAGAAATTGTGAAATTGTTGGAAATCTCGTTAGTTGTGAGCCCCTTCTACTGAATGTGAATGAGGGTTCAGTTTTTTCAACAAAATCACAAGTATAAGGGATCTACCATTTAATTTTTCTGGATGGGGTGGGTGTGTAAACAATATGACCTTGTAGAGTAAGGGGATTTTAAGTCAGGCCAGGTGATTTTTCTTTAAAAACCACTTGCCCCGGGCCTTTGTCTCAAACAAATTTTGTTCAGCACTGGAGCAACTGGACAATGGTTGACATCAGGATCTGGAGGAAAACATTTCTTTACGTGAAATAATTTGAGAAGCAAATAAACACACAAGTCAATTTAATATGATTTTGTTTGTTTCTTTCATATTTAAATTACAGCAATTTCAACATTGTGTCAAAATAATTGTAAAAAATAAGTCCACTTCTGGCACATGGAACTGGAGTTGGGGCAAGTAAAATTTGAGTCAAGGTTAGTGATTTGTTCAAAGTAACTTGTCCTGTGCCTATGTCTGAAAAACAAATTTCTGTGAGCACTGTTAAATAGTAAAAAGATATGGCCCTTTTGGGCATATGGAATTTTAGTCAGGGTTTGTGAGTTTTTAAAGTTACCAGCCCTGGGCTTGTGTCTGAAAAAAAAATTCTTTGAGCACTGGTTGGCTTTAATGAATAATAATTGAGCTCCCCTTTGCTCATGCTTATACTAGTGTAATGCAACACAGATTAAACTTATTAATTGGCACTTATGAGACTGTATGACAATTAAGTTAAGCTAAGGGATTAGCCACTTATAAAAGTGTCCAAGATAAGGTTTTTCACATAAAGAATAAGAGATTATTACATTGTGTTTTAATCCATTTAATTCAAAGAGTTGGTAGCCGCATATTCTATTGATCTACGGATTATGTGTTTTCTGTCATTGTGACGCATCCGCTGTACTATAACATGAACTAATAATGAACTTTGACGATCTTGTGTTTATTGATTGATATAAAAAAGGATCCATGACTCTCCGACTTTATTTCAGTTTTAAACTTCAATCGTGGAACATGTTGACATTTTTGCAGCATGTAGAAAATGAAATTACTCCAAATTCTCCAAATATGGGGAAAAAGAGAAAAGCAGATCATGCTTTGGTAAATTCCATGTTGGCACTTTGCCTTACTCTTCCCTACAGATCATGATGCAATACACAAACTGTACATCGAATTAAAGGCTAAAGACCTACAAAAATTCAGAGATCACAGAAGCAGAGCTGTATGCCACAATCATTAGGAATTCCACACCTGAAAATGGCAAAATTATTAAGTTGTTGAAAATAATGTTAGTTGTGAGCCCCTCTACAGCAGAATGTGAAAGAGGGTTCAGTCTTATGAACAACATCAAAAGTGTAAAGAAAAACTGTATAAAGTAAGACGCATTTCACATGCTAATGAACATCAACACTGCTGATCCAATGGGAACGGAGTACATTGATATAGCAACTGGACAATGGTTGACATCAGGACCTGGAGGGAAACATTACTTTACCTGAAATGTTTTGAGATCTGAATAAACACACTAGTCAATTTAATAGGATTTTGTTTATTTCTTTTCATATATAAAGTACAACAATTGCAACATTGTGTGAAAAATAATAGTAAAAAATAGGGCCCTTTTGGGCACATGGAATTTGAGTCAGGGCTTGTGGAATCTGAGTCAGGGCTCGTCATTTTTTTCCTATCACCAGCCCCGGGCCTGTGTCTAAAAAAATTTTTCTTTGAGCTCTGTCAGGGCATGAACTTTTTTCTGTACACTAATCCACATGCTTTGGCAAAGGTAAAAGCTTCCTTCAAAAGATCAATAGATCAATACCTGTGATCAAGAAAACACTGTAGAAAATGTCTACATAGGATTAGCAATATTTCAACATTTCTTCTTGAAAGTTGAAAGAGTCTGATGAGCGGAGTTGATACCAAGCGCAGAATGCTTCTCATTGTTCTGTGTGCATACCATTGGGGTAGTAGTAGCAAACTTCAGGCAAATGCATGAGCACATGTTGATTAGCTTTGGTACTGAGAAAGTGTGGAAAATAGCCTTTATCCATTTCTGTCATTCTAAACAAACAATTTAGGCATTCTACGCAGGGGCATGGCCAAATAACTCATGCGATGTTTAAATTGTACATTTTCAACTTTCATGTAAGTGATTTTGGCTTCGTTCATGGTCACTGTTGGAAATTCGGTGCATTGTTCTGAGTAATAATCCATCATATCCTGAGAAATTGTGAACCATGACTGTAGCATATTGCTGACAGTTCCCGTAACACTGAACTTCCTCCTTGCTCCAAGTGTCGGTGGGGTTTAAAATTCATTTGGCAAAATGAGAAGGAGTGTGGGGTGCACAACAGATCTTATACAATTGGACAGTATAAAAAATAAAGGTTCTTGTATACATTTGTCACAAGCTTGATGAGCTACACAAATATTAGGCATGCGAATTCCAATCTCTTGTGAACATTCAAAGTAAAAAAAGATAAAATCCACGTTTCTTATTATTCTTGTTCTGATCAACTGTTACGACTTTAGGTCTTAAAAAAAATGTAACAGAAAGAAAGTGAAACCCACAATTTAAGTAATATCAACAAGCAATTTATTTTCCTATAATAAAAAGTGAAATTCAAATGATCCTTACAATATTATGAATCAAATTCCAAATAATCGTAAATGTCCTAATCACAAGTCCAAATATTTAGAATGTTCCAAATGAATTTCAATAGTTTTGAATGTCATGATATAACAATGATATAATCCAGAATGTCTTTGAATGATTTCACAAAAGTCCAAAGTAATGAATTCAAAAGTCAATGAGCACTTTAGTAATTCCAACTAATATATTAAATAAATAACACCTCTTGAATTATATCTGATTTGAATGGCACAATTTGTAAAATCTGATCTCAAATGGAATCCCACAGACTGATCTAAAACAGGAATGAATTATTTGTTTTCATTGTTTTCAAGTGACCAGAATCTAAAGCACAACTTACCTTCATGGACAAGATTTCAACACACATTATAGATTAAATATACATAACACTGACATTTAATACTTCCTCGATTTCACTGTCATATCTTTTAATGTAACACTGATGACTGATGTCAACAATTTGGTCACAAAAACAACATCTGTTCTTTCCTGGACAAACATGTGACTTTTGGTTATTCGTTTGAACAAGATGTCCACAATTGGAGCACACACTCAAAAATTCACAAGCACTTTTCTGTTGTGTTGGAATTGTTTCATGCGATGTTGTTTGTAACAGGATGGACTGACAAATGTTCGCTTGCAAGTACAGCAATGAATTCTTTCTTTTCCTTCAGGAATGCAAGGTCTGGAAGATCAACACCCATGTCATTCTCCACACAGCATATGTTGCTTCCGATTGTTAAATCCTTGATAACATTTCTCGCAATAATATCCGTATCCGAGAAAACCTGTGATGGCTGTAATGGCATATAAATGATATTGATGATGATAAACGTTAATGTATTTTCCATCTGGGAAATCCAGTCCTCGAAATATGAGAACTCTGCAAACAACCTGAGGGTATACTTTCAAGTATAACAAGGTGCGAACTTGTCTCAAAGTTTTTGCGTTTCAGGAACTCCACACATGGTCTCTTTGGAAATGCCTGCTTGCTGCAAAAGGAGTTCTGCTGATCTCCATTCTTGTGTTCTGTTTCTGTCTGATTTTCAAATCCTCTGCCATGATCTATTTCTATCGGTAATATCATTCTTCTCAGCATAAGTATGAACCACTATGATGGCTCTGGCTAAGCACATTTGATCTTTGTGGTTGTCAATCTGAATGATAGTTGTTTTGGTACTGCGAAGTACGTCCACCAATAAATCTTTACATTGTCCACAACCTCTTCGAGGTGAATGTGTGTCATCATGTGAATATTGGCTTCTCCTTCGGTGATGTTAAACTCATCATTTGATTGTAGGACATGTTGAATTTGGGGGATAATTTTGAAAGAAGTTAATTCTGCAGGTGTACTAAACTCGATCTACACAGGAGATTTCAAACTGTCATGAGTAATGGATAGTCTCAAATGATTGTGATCTTTAACTTGGCACTCATTTCAATGTCCCTAATAATCTACTCCATACATCTGTAATGAAACCCAATGCTTTCTCTGGTGGAACTTGAGACTTGAACTCTTTTAAATTTCACTGTGTACATGTAAGCTGTTGTTCACAATTGTATGTAAATCACTTTTTGGGTAGGTCAGATGTACAAGTAATCTTCAGGAGCTACCAAACATTTTTCTTTCTTGGTTTATCTTGACTCTCTTGGTCTTCACTCGTGTCATCTTTAAAATCGCTGGCATGAACTTGTGCTAACACTTCACTTAGCGTATGAGGTGACATAGAATCTCTTCTTCTGGTTTCTCTTTGGCAAAGTTTTATCTTTTCATCTTGATTCAAAATTTGATTTGACTAGTGTACACACTTACTCTGTATATATCAAGACCTCCTTACCCTAATAGAATACACTCATTCAGCTTTCAATCTGTGAAAATGGAAGAGTCACAATAGATCACACTCTCATCAGAGATTTACAGACAGTCATCTGCAAGTACACTTCCAACAAGACTTCAGACTACTCCACTCAAGATAAAAGGCAAGGTACCTGCCATGTCCATCAATAGAAAGGACATTGGGCTCCAGAATGTCCACAGCATCAAAGAAAAGGAACCACTAAGACAATGAAAAAAAAGAGAGACAAATGTATAGATACCTGTTATCAATGTCAAGAAATGGGCAATGGTCTTCTGAGTGTCGCAAGAAAAAAGAAAAGAAGGAGAAGGAGAAACAGTTAACAGAAACAGAATTAGAACCCATGCCAGTAAAGAAATTCAAGAAGGCAAGACAAGTAGAAGAACCCATGCCATTATATAAATTCAAAAAGAAAAGACAGTGACTTATGGACTTTACATCATCAGCTGTAACTGTCTTAACCCTTTTGCACGGCCAAGTCCTACTCATGTTGATGTGATAGTGGTAGTAGTAAATGCTGCTGGCATCTCAGTGGTGAATGTTGGTGTAGTCATAGAAGGCTCAGAAGTCATGGATTGTGAAGGTCTCTTTCTCTTGGGTTGGGCTAAAGAAGTCTGATACATTTCTCTCAGATGTTTTAACTCCACTAAAATGTCTTGGAAGAGACTAGCCAATTTGTTTTTACTCTCTTCCTTCTGTTCATTGTTCAAAGTGTTCCTCTTTTCTTATTCTTGTTTTCTTTTCTCCTGTTGTTGTTGTTGTTGTTGTTGTTGAACAAATACTTGTTCTTCTTCTTTCCTACATCGCAAAAAAATCTCCAACTCTTCCTTTTTTTTCTTTTTGAAATCATTATCTACTGGCAATGATGGAGAAGGACGTGAAGGTGCTACTACCACCAGCAAAAATTATTGCGGAGACGATACAAAATCGACAAAGTCAAATTGAAGTCATTCTCCTCTGGAGGAATACTTGCTACAGCAGCAGCAGTAGTAATAGTTATATTATCACTCCAAGTATAAGAAGTATTCACTGCAGGTGCACCCCAATGCATCATCATTTTATCACCAAATGGTATTGTACTCAAATTCTTCTGCAATGGTAAATCGTAGGAACGCTGGTGCATATATATATATACTGAAAGTGACGTCATGCATGCTCTGTCTTCTGATTGGAAGGGAGACAACACACCCCAACTAAATCATGTTACACTCATTCTGATTTGGTGGAGCATTCCAATCCATCTGATACAGTCCTACACTATATATAGAGGCCCACTGTGTCATCCGTCTCATGACAACCAGCCAAGACGTGGATTCAACGACCATCATTTCCAGCATGCTGTTTAATCCAGACTTTCTGGTAAATGTCAAGGCATCGTGGGTTATTATCAGGTTCACAGATACAGCTATATGGAAGAGATGAATCTATGTAGAGAGGCAAGGTTGCCTAAGCGTATCTTAGTCTACAGACCGGGTGTGAGGAGAAGTTTGCGGAGACGAACTGTGAAGAGGTGTGGTATGTGTTAACTCTCTTTGGTTAACAACCCCAACGATCCTTTTCTGGGCCACCCAGATCTATAGAAAAGAGATACATCTCAAAATTATTGCCAATAGATGTGTTTGTATGTTGGTATATGTTTATGTCTAATATCACACCGTCTCTTATGTTTGTGGGCATAGTGCGTCTATAAATACTCCTACTCTTGCTTGCTTACGCGTGATAGTGTGTTATGGGTATAATGTGTCTATAAACACTCCTACTCTTGTGTGTGATAGTGTGTGTATATTTCATCTCCCTTTTACAGCCTACTCTTTCCGTTGGATAGTATATGCAAGGTACCGGATAGCATAGTGTGGGTATTATATAGTAATCAAAAAGTGGTGTGTTGGATAGTAATCAAAAACGCTCGTGTGGAATAATTATCAACAAATTTTAATATTATATCTCCTGTTGTGCCCCATAAATTTTGTAAACATGGAAAAAGCATAAAACGACCCCCAATGTAAACCTACAGTGTAGTTAAATTCCATTGTGCCCTATAATGTAAACCTACAGCATAATGTTAATTTCTGTAGTGCCCCCCAAAAATTTCCATTATTGAGGTCAACCACTTCTAACAATGTAACAATGTGGCCGCAATGCTTAATTCCCATTGTTGCCCCCAGACAGCCCCATAATGTAAAACGTAAGGCATAATGTTACTTCCCATTGTACCCCAAGGTGCCACATATTACTATTTGCGAGTACTATCGACCATCAGAACAGAGAATTAAGCTGCTTAGCTTATCATATAATGAAATAGATAACTGAGCTGCTGAAAATAGATGGAGTATACTTCCCTTGTGATGAGAAAATTTGGCTTGTTGAAACTTGAGAAAAGATACAAAATGGAAGACATTTGGAAGACCCCTTGAATGAACATGCTGTTTATGTGTATGACCGGAAGTAGTAACTGACAAATGACTGGATTTGGCGCCAGTTCCTTTATCCAAGAGGAAATCACTCTCATCTATCTTCTGTATTAGTAAGCAGATGACATTCTAGCACTTTCATTGATAAAACAAGCAAATAGAAATGGTTACCATCCACTGTTTTCTCCAGGTCATGCAATTGCATGACCCTCTTCCTTCAAAATGAGCCAGTGCACAGTCGTTTTGCCTTGAGTGTGATGAAACAGAAACTTTCATTTAAGCTGCCTGCTGAAAAACTTTTGAAAACTGTAACATTGTTGCCATCTAGTTTTACATCACTAACATTTTTTGTGTTATACTGTTGCATTGACTTCACCTTGTACTTTTAATTTTGAGCAGCTACTTCAAAAGATAATGAAAAGGCTGTAGTTATTAAAAGTGTTTTATCAACTACACTTGGTGAGGTTGTAATATGGCAGACATGCAGTTTTGTTATTTAGTAGTAATGTGTCTGCTGTTACATACAGTCCTAATGCATACATTCCATTGCCATAACACCATGATTGCCACTGCTATGCTGGTAATAAAGATAAACAGCTGCAAGTTTTGTCTTTATTCATTCAAAGTTACTTATCACACACATTTGTTGAAACATGCTATAAGAAGTCTAATTATAGATACTGTTCCCATATAACAAAAACTGCCCCCCCCCCACCCCCCACCCCCTTAACAAATGAAAATCCCCCCTTACAAAAATGCTAGAACAGAAACTGCTGGGGAATTCCCCATCTGTATGATAATCCTGGAGCAAACATTGACAATCTTTTTTTGCTTGGGAGGGCTGGATTTTTATGGTAGTGAAAGTACTCCAAATCTATTATGATAATATATTTGAAGAAATGACATTGTAACTTGCATCAATGGCTAATCTGTACAAACTGATGGATCTCAAAATAAGCATTATCCATTTAATAAATGTATTTGCTACAGAACTATATCGTTATTTCTTTTTAACCTTGCATCACATGTAAATGTAATAATATAATGGTAAATTATTATTTCCCCTTATTGGTCTCTTATCAGCACACTTTTTAATTCAGCACATTTTCCTGGCCAAGGAAACAAAACAAAATGGGCTCAATGTGACTCAGGTCCACTTTTTTTTAATAAACATGTTTAAAACTTGAAGTTGATTACTGCTCTTCAAACTTGCACAAACATTAAAAGCCATTAATGGGTAAGAAAATGAAGAAGTCAATAAAAATTTTAAAATTATGCATTTTTCGAACTGGTAGGATGGAATCGTCTCTCTTACATTTACATATAGTCAAATCTACCACTGAGGTCACCTTCATTTTTCATAAATTCTTATGGGTGAACCATGGAATCGAACCCCAAGCACACAGAAGCACCAAACTACATGCATGCTTATGGAAGACAAGGGGGGAAGGGAAATCAGATATTGTCACATTTTTACTTGCATATGTTCACCTTTTCCACTCCCTATATCTTCTCCTTTGGATTGTGGAGCTTGCTCTGTCGGCCCCTTGGTATGAAAGCCCCCACCCTCAGGCTGGCCAGTGTGGTCCATTGTATTACCACCGTTTTGTACAGTTTTACTGTCTAGTTGTTGGTCATTGTCGTGTTTGGTGGAGTTACCTGAACTGGCGCAGGTAGAAGAGACCGAGTTTTGTACTGCCCTTGCAAGGGGATTAGCATTGTGACTATTAATATCATCGTGATCTGTGCGATTTCCTTCAGAAATATCTTCCGCTGTATCCATGACAGAGTCCAGACAAGGTTAAACTATTTTGTAAAGACCTAACTTCGACGTCTGTGTACACCAACACAATCTATTCACGTACTATCCGAGATTAAACGAGATGAAAACAATGTTTGGGGCCCTCAAAGGGACAATCTCAAAGACACAGCTAGCAAATGAGTGGTTATGTGAATGATAGCAGGCACAAGCAGGTGTTTATGTCATTATTTCAAATAACTTTTCAATAAAGCTTTGCTTCATAGTAATAGCCGATATGTTATTTTCTCAAACATGCATCAAACAGAAACTATGGTGAACTTGAGGAGCCTTTGTCGGGCATGCCCAAAGAGCATGTACGCGCCATCTTGCAAAGTTTAGGTAAACTTCTGGGCCAAAACCGTTCACGGAGGGGTGTTCCTTTTTTCGTTCCCTGATTGCGATCGTACAAGAGCATTTCGATTGGAATCAAGGTCCACAGGGAAGATTAAAGATCAGAGAAGCAAAGGCCATATTGTGAGTTTTATACTGGTTCCATCTTATTTGATTTTATGTTGACCCGAGTTTCATATTATATGAAATCCCCCATTGAGAACAACTTGGCCGGCTAAAGGGGAGAGGGGGAGGGTGAAAAGCTCGATGGGGGTTCATTTTTGCAATCTTAGCATCTTTAAATGCCTTATTTTTCACTTTAGCATTACATATTTTAAAAGTCGACATTTTGTTGCATTGATCAAAATCCATTGATACGTCGATTGCTCTTTTAACAAAAATAAAAGTTTAAAAGCAAAAACTTGCATACTAAATAATATTCACGCATATAGGCTTAAAGCTGTTTCGTGCTTACAACAAAAATACCTATAATTTTCAGAATCTCGCTGCATGTGAAAATAGCTCGAACATGTCAGCCTATCTGATAAGTAGGTCATAGTTGACGTAACTTAATATTAGGTTTGACCCCAGAAAAAATTCCATTTGAGTATGTTTTGTGCATAAATCTTGTTTTTCTTCTCCAAGAATTGTTCTGTTCTTACACTTTGTTTTTCTTTCTAGTTTCTTTTCAAGTGTGTTGTTGACCTAGTAACCTCTTGTCTTCAGACTATTTCAATTGTGCGTTTAACAGTTCTTTTCAAGTTTCAGTATCAAATTTATGAATTTTTCCTCCAATATTTAAGTCTGTCATGCCTTTGTTCGCGTTCTTGTCGTGCATCTCGCATCTGTCGTCTGCACATTGCATGTCGCTCTCTCAGAGGCGTGCGACAAGGGGACCGTGGGAACACCTGCTCCCCATATATGGAAATCACCAATAGGCTTTTTATACCGTCCCTGTGTATAGCTGTTACATTATATGTCTCGTACCACGTAACAACAGATTTTCTAGCGTAACTTATTTTGTTATACTTTGTTATTTTCTCTCATGCATGCATTGCCATTAAATAACTAGTAAATATGCATTATTTAAACTATAACTGAATTAACTTAAATGGAAAATGGTTATATTTGGCAATAGTCGCAGTTCCATTTTCTTTACCGTAGGAGGTGAAAAGAATAGCATATGAGCATTGTTCTCACGGTGTTGGATGCAAATGTGATTTTCCCACGGGTTTTCTTTACGAAGTAGCGAGTTGTAATCACAGTGTCGATCCATTTGCAAGATAAGGGACAACGGTTAACAAATTTAGTTTACTTTCTGTATAAAAGAGATTGATCAATTTCCATGGGCAATTCTTTCAGTCGCATCCGTTGCTTTTTTAAAATAGAAGGCTAAATTCTACAGCTGGCGGTATACAACATCGATTTGGGACTTTACAATGAATGAACAAATTTTTGTTTCACAGGTAGGCACTTTTTTTCAAATTTTAGATATATGTGCTTCTTTGTGTATGCTTGATATCGGAATTTCTATCCAGGGATCGTGGATTAGACACTATTACCTATTTATTTGCTTAAACTAAAAGCATTGACGAGACCAGTGGTGACAAAGTAGACACGACTTTTCGAAAGGTTCCCATGAGAAGTGGTGAGGCGTGAGAAATTTTCCCACGACGAGGTTCTTTGTGGCTATCTTGTATGGGGGCGCTCAAAGAGTTACTTTTAAGATTGGGTTCCTGAAGTATCGGATTTATTGAACTGTGAAAGAGATGGGCATGTGATTGGCCGGAGTTTTGTATGGATTCAATTGCTGACGTAGTGATGCTTTTGTCAGCATTAATTGGTGTGTAATACAATTTCAGATATATTTCACACGGCCTGTATAAAGTGCTCTTGATCATAGTGCACCATTATGTTATCAGTACAATAATACAATACACGGAATGAGAAGGAAGCCTGTAAGTAGCATTAGAGCTAGTGATATTAACATTATTTTTCATCGCCTTTTAAATGTTCATTTGATTGTATTCACAACATGTACAATTACAGATTGTTATTTGTATGCTCCACCACTACAGTGGTAGCTTACAGTGTTAGCCTTGTGTGTTCGTCCACCACACCTTGGTTATTTGAGTTTCGGTTATTTCTAATCCCTTTAGTGGTCATTTTAACTCCAAGTTATTTTTATTGGATTTTTATTGTTGGGTGTGAATACAGAATCCAATATAAAAAAATAACCAAGTGAAAATCTCAGAAGAGATTAAGGTCATTTCAGGCTTTGTGGTGGAACTTTTTACAACATTTAGTTGAAAATATTGGAGGCTTTTTATAGCTTGGTCACATTCAAGTAATTTTCCTTTAACATTTTGGTTGGTTTGGTGTTTTGTGGCATAGCAAGTAGGTTATTTATTGCTGAGACAATTTGGAGTACAATGCTTAGGCCAAGGACACACCATGGTAATTGACCCAGGCTGACCTGATGGTAGGATTCAAACCCCTCAGTTGCAACTCTGGCATGCTAACCACTGAGCCAATAATAAAAAATACATTTGATTGAAGTCTCTAGGAAAAATAGAGTAATTACACGGTAAAATTGTTTGCATTTTTTGGGCTCCTTTGGACAGTTTATCATTATACAATTTTGAATGTCAGGATCATGAAGTTCCTAAGATGTTACATTTTGTTTAATAAATCATATTTCAGTAAAGTGCTTTGGATTCAAAAACTTGTCCTTAAGACTGCAACGTTTACACGTGTAAATGGATTAGTTTAATTTACTGATTGTAAATGTTGACAAAAATATTAAACATGGAAACAAACATGCAAACGGCTGTCAGTAATGAAGAAACTACCCATTCCAATTAAATGATACATTTCCAGAGCACTGTTTAGGCTTTTTTTGGTTTTAATTCTTTTCTTGACGTGTCCATGATTTTCACATCAAACATAGCATATCAAGGACAAAGCCAAAATAGACTAGTATAGGTTGTAGAGAACATTACACAGATTGATTTACTGATAATGCTGATACAGTTGTATTAAAACTACATTATTTATCTTTAAACAACATGTTTGTTAAGAGAACCATTGATTAGTAACATTTTATTTTGGGGTCCCGGGTGGCCAAGTGGTCTACGGCGCTGACCTTTAGAGATCAATCACATCGCACCTCTGTCCGTGTGCGTTAGAGTCTCAGTTTGGCCAGCATGGGTATGTGAGAAAACTTGTCAGTAACTTCCCTTGGATCATGGTTCTTCCCCGAGTTCTTCTTCCATCAAATGTACTGGCCCCCATGTACAGCCTGTCATGTGCTAAAAAATGGCGTTGAACTCCACAAAACCAAACCGAATATTCTAGTTTAAAGACACACCATTTAAAGTTAAGCTACCATATAGTTTCTTAGTCTTTGTAGATACTGCAAAAGCACAGTACATCCGGTTGCATTACAGTATGCAACAGTGGGAAACATTTTCAGGACAATCCATTAGGATTTTTTACCTAAATTGTCAGACATGTTCAACAAAGACATATCTTGCATCCTGAATCGTGTCATAATAGGCGGTAAAAGGCATACAGCAAATGAAACAGTCACAAGTTGGGAGAGGTATGGTATGTACATTATAATAGCAATCAGCTGTTCGATAAGCCTAACAGATAGATAGGGGGGAAGATTGAGTTTGTAATAATTTAGATTAAATGGCATAATTTCAGGTATTTTAAACTGTGTACATGTTTAGAAATTTTGGTAAACATTGCAACCTTGCTTGTTTTCATTGAAAATGCAACGGTACTGTACATAGTTAAAGAGGGGAAACGACACAAAATTTAGGAGGTTATTTAAACACTCGTTGTGACTAATATTTTGAAAAGACAATGGGGGTGGGGTGGGGGTGAAACAAAAATAGATACTGAGCTGGTTTTCCCCATGGTTTAAAAAAATAAAAATGAAAAAGTGTTATGGATATTTTACCTGTTTGACCTGCAAAACCACTGGATTGAAATTAACTAACTGTTTTGTATGTGTGTATATATAACACAAATGGCCAAGTTTCAATTTCATCTGCGCGTACAATAATATTCTTAAAATGAAAGCAGTTACATCAAATTTCTTATGTTAATGCATGATTTAGCCACAAAGTACATAAATACTGTTGTCTCTTTAGGGTTTATGGGTGGGGTTTATGCGTTAACCTCAAGGTTCTGACGACAGTGCACTGGCTTAACTCTGCTTGCTTCCTGACACACTTGTCCACATGTGGATATAGACAATAGGACAAGCACCACTCCTTGCTTACGGGTCTGAAAATGTGTGGATAGTAAAAATGCAAAAAAAAAAGAAAGAAAGAAGGAAAAAAAAGCAACAACAAAAAAACAAATAAAAAGTTCAAATACTTTTTTATTGCTGCTTTTCCTTTTGAGCTAATTTTTGATACAATTTAAGTCCTAATCAAAACAAGAAAAAAAAAATCCTGCACTGAATATAGCTGTATATTTCCAGCCATGTTGTATCACAATAATTGTCTTCTACACAATATGTATCACAATATTATCACGTATATACAAGCTTTGCAAAGCATTTGTAGGATATGCTAAATTTCTAGAAAGAACTAAAACAAAGTGTTTTCCTTTTCTTTCTGTCTTTCATTTAAGGCACACACAAAAATATGTGGATTTCCGGTCGGCCAACCATCCCTATTTCTCATTGCCGACCCTTGCACTTTTGTCCCAAATGGTTAAAAAAAAAAAAAAAAAAATGTGCATTTAGTTGAGCCAGTTTTGCCCAGTACTTTGAAGCGCTTTAAATATTATTTGATTTATATATGTTTTAAAAAAAAAAAAAAAAACTACCTGCCTACCCTAATTTAACATTTTTTAAAACCAGTGCAATAAGAAACACGCATATTTTTTGTTGTTGGCCTAAATGTTCACTAAACATTGATCAGATACACTCGAATAATTTAAAACACATTTCTTACCAAATTCTGCTAGTTAGATGTGGAGCTCTATATATGCAGTGTATTTGTTATTTTACACAGAGACAAAAAAGATTTTAAAAAATTTTAATGCGTTAAAATTAACACAAACCAGTTTAATTTTAAGCATTTAGTCCAATGTTGTCAGCGTATTCCTGTGTAAGCACAATCCATGTTGTATGATGGGTGTTCAATCGATATAAACTAGGCTATCCATTCCAGTTCTGGAACATATTCCGTGCATGTTTGAAATTATGGTACTTGATCACTGTTAGAACACCAACTCAGACGTAACTGAACACACCCAATATTAGTCTTGGTCACTAAGCCGTTTGACACGTGCAGAAAGGTATGATTAAAGCTGCAGTGTTTGCATTTTTGGTTCTTATATTCTTGCTGAAATTCACACAATGAGCCTTTCACAAATTTTCAGTGATAACCATGCACCCTGTATTGATTTTGAGGCAGTTTAATGCTGATGTGGCAGACAGTTAGTAAAGCTGTCATCTGTTTTCACATGAATTGGCTATTTTCAGATATATGCATCACTACCAAATCTGTCTTGAAAATGAATTGTGCCTTAAAATGGTCTTTAGGTGAAATTAGGTCTTGATTGATATAAATAGCCCAAGTTTGTTGCCATTGTATTTTTACATTCATTTGTTTTCCACCATTCCGTTCAGCTGTTTGAATTGTCAGAAATCACCAAATAGACTGAAGTAATTGAGAAATCTTAAAATTCAGTGAGAAATAATCGACTGGAGACTCCTTTATTTGTTAACTAATGTTAACGGCAAAATTTTTTTGAAAAGACTGATTCATGTGAGTCATAGAATGTGTAAATTTCAGCCGGTTATAAACTTGTGAAAAATATAGACACTTGAGCTTTAAGAGTCAGTGGTAGGACAAGTTTTTGTTTTGTGGTGTTCACAAAATAACCTGTCAAATTTAAAAAAACATAATTAGTTTCATACTAGGAAGTAAAACACCCAGTTTATTCAATTCTTTTATAGAGCTCTGAGACACGCCAGTTGTGTGACAATAAATGAGGCAATTGTCTCTTAAGACTCAACAGTTAAAGTGTCTTGTTCTCTCTGAGTGCACTTTTAGGTACATGTACTTTACAGTTCTCAGTTGTTGACGTGGTCCACTCGAGACAAAAAATATAAACATCACTCTGGTTCAGGAAACTAAACACATCATGTCCTGTGCTGATGTCACTCTCCCTCACCTCCCCACCTCCAAGAAAAAAATGTGTATTGAGTGGAATTCAAATTGGTAAAGTTAGCATGGCACCTGCAAGGTCATGTTTTGTTTTGAATTGGTCTATCCTTGGATATCTTATGTAAAATTGGATAGTTAAAGGATGTGATTAACTAAGAGTGCAAGTATCAGTAAATTGGAAATTGGGTTTTATATACTTCAGTCTGCAATTAACAAAGACAGTCTGCACTTTATGAAATGAATACTGAAAACTATGAAATGGCATACAATTAATGTACCCACAATTTTCTTGGCATTTTCCTGTATTTCATTATATAACGTGCAATATTTTCAGTTATCAGAGATTTTTTTAAAAATTCAGCTTTAGTTAAGGGATTTTGAAAGAATTAGGATGTTTAGCTATGTGTTTTCAGGATCCGTCATATATCTGCATCTATAATGAAAAGTATGCATGATGCAGAATATTTTTTACATGTGGTCAGCCTGCAACAACTGCAAAAGTTAGGATGATAGTCACCATCATCATTTGGAATATGACTAAAGTATGTTCGATACAGAAACAAAAAACATCATATTATGAGTTTTAAAAACTTCCACTTTGGAATAGTACATCGTCCATTGTAGAACTGAAAATTAAGTAGGTAAATTTTCCTCCTCGATTGGAAAAGAAGGCAGAATATTTTCAATATAGGAGGGATTTAGCAAAGAAAAGAAGGTAGTGTTTTCAAATATATGTGATTTTTGCGCATTCTGCAGATCTTCAGCACAATTTTTCGTTAATTATCATGAATCCTGCAATTGCGTGTCCTGGAATAGACCCTGATATTATTCAGTATCCTCGTTTATTCTTTTATTATTGAATTGCATGGTTACTCTTGAATATGGAATACCAGTACCATACCTTTTTTGGGGGGAAGGGGGGGTGCTTGCTGAGGAATATATCCCCAAAATGGTTGAGAATGCTAAGCACCATCTTCAAGGTACTCATGATCTGTAACCATTATTGGCTGCACGTGGAACATTGCAGTAATTATACGTCATCTGGTTTCTAGTAATTTGAAATAGCATCTGCCCTCTCATGGCTTGGCATCCAAAATTGACAATAGCATGGGAAAAATATCAGGTATATATATGCCGCTAAATGACTTCTTAAGATGTCTAGTTGGTCCTAAATGAAAATGGTGCTGATCTGACATCCAATATGGCTGCCATGACAACCATCTTGAAACTTTTTATTTCAACTCTTGAATAGAAAGTCATATTGACATGGGGTATTCACCAGAAGACTTCTTATGATGTCTAGTTGGTCCTAAATTAAAATGGGTGTCTGTCTGAAATCCCAATATGGCCACCATGGCAGCCATCTTGAAAATCTTATTGCAACTACTACTGAACAGAAAGTCATATTGACATGTGGTATTCACCAGAAGACTTCTTATAATGTCTAGTTGGTCCTAAATGAAAATGGTGTCGATCTGAAGTCCCAATATGACCACCATGGCAGCCATCTTGAAAATCTTATTGCAACTACTCCTGAACAGAAAGTCATATTAACATGGGATTTTCACCAGCAGACTTCTTATGATGTATAGTTGGTCCTAAATGAAAATAGTGCTGATCTGACATCCAATATGGCTGCCATGACAGCCATCTTAAATATCTTCTTATTGCGACTCGTCCTGAACAGAAAGTCATATTGACATGGGGTTGTCACCAAAAGACTTCTTATGAAAATGGTGTTGATCTGATATACAATATGGCCACAACAGTGGCCATCTTGAAAATCATGTTGTCACTACTCCAGAATGGGAAGTCATATTGACATTGTGTTTTGACCAGAAGACTTCTCATGATGTCTAGTTAGTCCTAAATGAAAACAGTGGCGATCTGATGTCTAATATGGCTGCCACAGTGGCCAGCTTGAAAATCTTGTTATCACTACTTCCTCTGAATGAATGATCATATCAGCATGAGGTTTTCACTAAAAGACTTCTTATAATGATTTGTTGATCCTAAATTAAAATGTTGCTGACCTGACATCCAATATGTGGCCATCTTGAAAAGCTTGTTTTCACTACTCTTCTTAAATGGAATGTCATTTTGACATGGAGTTTTCATCGCGAATTCCTATGGTGTCTACTTGGTCCTTGATGAAAATGACTGACCCTCAATATGGCCACCATGGTGGCTATCTTGAACATATTGTTATGTCTACTCTTCCCAGATGAATGGCTATATCAACATAAGGTTTTCACCAACAGACTGATGTTACCTTGTTGGTTATAAATGAACATGGTGCTAGTTGTACTTCCAATATGGCTGTCATGATGGCTGTCTTGAAAATCTTGTTGTCACTACTCTCCCTGAATGGATGACCATTATGACATGGGCTTTTCACCAAAAGACTTCTGATGATGGAAAATTGTCAAATCTCAGATGTTGATATATTTTAATTTCCAACATATTTAGGGCATGCACCACGGATGTATCGTCCGCACGTGTATCCTTTTATTTGCTCCGTTTTTTTTAAGGGGAAAATATTTTATCATCATAGAAAAAATAGTGACCTAATTGTAATAGACACAAGGAACAGAACTGTCTTTTTTTATCTCTCTATAAGGCTGGGGGGAAAAGATTTTAAATCTACATCACCTTCCACTTATAAAGTTCTATGACTTGTTTTCAGCCATATTTATTTCAGACATCATCACAGAAATTACATAAAATATTGCATCAAGAGAGACATGATCGAGCAAAAATATAAAACTTTTTTTTTTTGTTTCTATACAACATTTATTCAAGAAAACATCTTCACGTATAATTCATAGCAATGCAATATCTGGGGATTCAGTAGAAAACTGGAAGTTTATAACTCTATCACAGTGGCATTCTAACAATAAATATTTGCCTACTGATAGATCATAACCAAATATAAATATATACATGATTAATCAGAGCATATGTAATTATTGCAGAGATCATATAATAGAGAAAAGATGGAGTAGATAGGTGTGGTTGTGATTCATGTATTAATTTGAAAAACATTTTCCTGATTTTAAGAAGGTTTTTCACTGCCATAAATATATATACATGTATGCGTATTAATTTCATCAGAGTACATGGAATTGCCAAATAATAATGTCTTAATTGTAAGTCAAAATGGCATAGTGAAAATAACGTGATGTCTTAGAGAACTCTGTATATTGTTGACATTCTAATAGAAAGGGTTCAGCTGTTTTGATATGTCTGCAGAAGTATTGATTGAATTAAGCTGAAATGTCAAAGTTAGCTTATTATATTTGGAAAAACAAGTCTGTAAAATTGTACAAGTTTTGTGCAGCAAGGAAGGATTTTGCCTTGCAAATTCACCTTAATTTGCACTATCAATAAAATCCATTTGAACAACCATATTTAACAGTAGTTGCTACTTTGTAGAAACAAAATGTTTGTTACAATTATTGCTGGAGTTAAATTTGAATATAGTTCTGCACTGCAATTCCATCATGAGGTGGGGATCCCCTTTCCTTGAGCATTATGGCGCTGACCCACTACGCTCTCCAGGGGTGTGCCAACCGAGTTGAAATAAAATACAGAACTACTTTTTTCTGAACCCATTTTGCCATCCATATTAGAGGTAAAATCAGATTTTATCAAAACACTTTAACAGATTGTTAGTACAATTATTGCAGGATCTTTTTTTATGTTGATTTGATAAGACCGCTTTTGATACAGCCCAACATAAGATGCCAAGCAGCTATTGTGCACTGTATGTGATTCAATTCTGCTCTAAACACTTGACAAATACTTTGCATTCCTTTTGCCTTAACTAAGCGACACAGATTCAGATACAAGATTTTGAGAGCACAAACATTTATGTACACCTTAATGATTAACTATCATGTTGTACTAACTTAACAAGACTGGAGTGCCTTGGGCAAAGCAAAGAAAAGGGAACCTGAATTCTTCATTTAATCAGATGCTTATAAAGAGTCATGGTACATTAACTTAAGGTTAATAGTTTCAGGTCACTGTCAATAAACCTCTAGAACCTACCAACAATTACCCCCCACCCCTGCAAAAATGGTCGGTGTCTTAGAACCTTCGACAATCTATTCTAAATAATTTATCATTGTACATTTATCTTCAGTAAACCTTGTCTTTGGCACACTGAAAGAATTCTAAAACTGGATTTTGCATTTGCATTTGTCAAGCATTCACTTTTTTTAGCAGGATTTTTTTTTGGGATTGTGGTTTTGTGGGTTTAACACCATTTTTCAGCACATGACAAGCTATAACTGGCAGCCAGTATATTTGGTGGAGGAAGAACCCGGCTTTTTTTTTGGAAGCCATTAAGCTGAAGTTTAAATGAACAGAACCCTTTTTTCAGAAGTCCAAGCCCAAAGAGGCCAGTTTTCTGCTCAATTTCCCAGAGTTATCGAAGTAACATTACTTATAGATTTACAAGTATAGAAGCAAAAGCAAGTGAAACTTAGGTTTAAAGCTGAATCAGGAGCCACAGTGTCTCAGTGGTTAGCATGCAAGACTCGTGATCTGAAGGGTTTGACTCCTACCATCAGATCATCCTGGGTTGCCTACTGTGATGTGTCATTGGGCAAGGCACTTCACTCCAATAGCCTCAACTCTAAATAACCTACTATGTGTTGTTGTGCCATAAAAGACCAAACCAAACCATCCTGTCCCGAGAAGTTCTTTAACATGATTGCTTATAAGCTACTTAATGATGTACACTAATGAAATTTTGAAGGCTTGTTTGTGTACATATATAAAAGATCTGATATTTTATGCCAATAACTTGGATGTTTCCATTTTTAGCTCTACTGGTCATAAACCAGAATAGTTTATGGGATGGTCTTATGTCCTTCATCCGTCATCCATTAGCACAAGTTTGTTATCGCTACTCCTCCTGAATGGATGGTCATATCAACATGACTTCTCATGATCTACACTGTAGTTGGTCCCAAATGAAAATGGTGCAGATTTGACATCCAGTATTGCCTCCATGGCAGCCATCTTGAAAATCTTGTTATCACTACTCCTACATGGATGGTCATATCAGCATGGGGTTTTCACTCAAAGACTTTTTATGGTGTCTAGTTGGTACTAGGGGCCTGGGTGGCAGAGTGGTCTAAGGTGCTCACCTTTACAGATCACTGACATCTCACCTCTGTCCGGGTGGGTTCAAGTCTCGGGCTCAACCAAAGTGGGTATGTGAGAAAACTTGCCAATAGCTTCCTGTGGGTCGGTGGTTCTTCCCGGGGATTTTCCGGGTTCTTCCTCCACCAAATATACTGGCCGCCATGTATAGTCTATCATATGCTGAAAAATGGTGTTAAACCCATAACAACAACTAGTTGGTACTAAATGAAGATCTGACATCCAGTATGGCCACAATGGTAGCCATCTTGAAAATCTGGTTATTGCTACTCTTCCAGAATGGATGGTCATACCTACATGGGGTTTTCACTAAAAGACTTCTTATGGTGTCTACTTGGTCCTAAATGAAAATTTTTGCTGATCTGACATCCAATATGGCCACTATTGCAGCCATCATGAAAATCTTGTTATCGCTACTACTCCTGAATGGATGGTCATATCAGTATGGGGTTTTCACTAAAAGACTTCCTATGATGTCTAGTTAGTCCTAAATGAAAATGGTGCTGATCTGCTGTCCAATATGGCCGACACAGCAGCCATCTTGAAAATCTTATCACTATTACTACATGGATGGTCATATCAACATGGGGGTTTTCACTAAAAGACCTCTTGTGATGTCTACTTGGTCCTACATTAAAATGGTGCTGATCTGACATTCAATATGGCAGCCATCTTGAAAATCTTGTTATCGCTACTCCTACATGGATAGTCATATCAACATGGGGTTTTCACTCAAAGACTTATGATATCAAGTTGGTCCTAAATGAAAATGGTGCCAATCTGATGTCCAATATGGTCGCCATGGCAGCCATCTTGAAAATCTTATTGCAACTCCTGAACAGAAAGTTATTTTGATGCTGGGTTTTCACTAATAGACTTCTTATGACGTCCAGTTGGTCTTTAATGAACATGATGACGATTTGACATCCAATATTGCCACCACACAGCAGTCATCTTTAAAATCTTTTTATTGCTACTTCTCCTGAACGGAAAGTCACATTGACATGGGGTTTTCACCAAAAGACTTCTTATGATGTCTACTTGATTGTAAATAAAAATGGTGCTGATCTGGGGTCTGATATGACTGCCTTAGTGGCCAGTTTGAAAATCTTGTTATCACTACTTCTGAATGAATGGTCATATTATCATGGGGTTTTGACTACAAGACTTATAATGTTTTGTTGAACTTAAATTAAAATGGTGCAGATCTGACAGCCAATATGTGGCCATCTTGAAAATCTTGTTTTAGCTACTCTTAAAGGGAAAGTTATTTTGACATTGGGTTTTCATCAGAAGAGTTCTTATGGTGTCTACTTGGTCCTAAATGAAAACGACTAACCCTCAATATGACCACCATGGTGGCTATCTTAAAAATATTGTTATCTCTGCTCCCAGATGGATGGCTATATCAACTTGGGGTTTTCACCAATAGACTTCTTATGATACCTAGTTGGTCCTAAATGAAAATGGTGCCAGTTGCTCATCCAATATGACTGCCATGATGGCTGTTGTGAAAATCTTGGTGTCGCTACTCCACTTGAACGGATGATCATTGTGACATGGAGTTTTGACCAAAAGACTTATGATGATGTCTGCTTTGTTATAAATGAAACTGATGCCAATCTGACATCCAATATGTCTACCACAGCAGCTAATTTGAAAATCCAGTCGCTGAAGAATATCGGTGATGGTTTTAACACTCAGCAGTTAAAAGGAAGAAATGGTCATATTTTGAATTCCTGGAAATTCTTTTTATGCAGTAGAGCATCAGTTCCATCAAGGGACTCTTGTTTGTAAAAGAATTTTTTTAACTTTTAGAACTAGGACCATTTTGTGTAAACCTTGTTAGCACAATTGCACAAAAACAAATCACTTAACATGAACAAATGAAATTTTATGCATGTGCAGATGACTTGATTAGTTTGCATGCAGCTACAGCATTTAAAAAAACTTTTTGAACTGAGACATTGTGGTGAAAACCTTGTTAGCATGAGGGCACAAAAAGAATTTGACACAGACAAATGAAACTAGGTTGGCACAAATGTATGCGTATGTTGCATTGGGGTATATGTGTTTAACTCATTAACTCCTGGAGATTTTTTTCATTTTCGCATGAAATGGGGGTAGGCAACGGATTTTTGGGGTTACTTCTGAATTCAGCCAAACAGATCTGCTTAAGAAAGTTTATCGTTTAGCCAGATGCTTAGGTGTATCAGAAACATTGTTTTTCATTGGCTATTATGCTTGCACATGTGCAGAAGGGTAAAAGTGTGACTTTTTTTTTTTTTTTTTTTCGTATTGGACCCCCGATTTTTGTGTCCTGGCCCCTTTTTGCTCCAAATCTCATACTTATCCTACTTTTTGCAAAGGTTCATCGGTCTGTGTGCAGTTCAGACGGGTCTGCTTTAGATCTAAGGTCAAAAAGTCTAAAATCCGGACACAAACTCCGGTTCCGCAACTGTCGGTTTTCGACCTAAAAAAAAATCGGGACTAAAAGAATGCATTTTGTTCGCTGTACTTTTTAATGCGAGTAGAAAGTCGACATTATTTGGTATCATTGTAGAGCTACATCTGTCTACTTTCCTGCAATACCATCCACTTTAATGTATCTTAAATGATGTTGATGTTACAGAGGTCGGAAGTAGGGTACAACCTCATGACGCGTAAACGTGGCGCTAGGGGTTAATGAGTTAAGAAACAAAAATGTAGTTGCATGTACCTCAATTATAAGTCTAGTTCAACTGATAGCTGCACAGACCCAGATCTGCTATCACATAATGCACCAGCAGATCTGGGTCTATACGGTTTATTAAGAGTAATCAGTAGAACAAACAACATAGACCCTGATCTGCCATCACATAATGTCTATCTTGTTTGTAGTTGGTCTCAGCTCGAAAGCGATTATATCGAGTACCTGTATTTATCTTCTAATGAGCCCACCTTCGATTTTTAACTCTACTGGTTGTAGACCAGAGAGCTTGTGGGGTGGCCTGTTGTCTGTCTGTCCATTAGCACAAATTTGTTGTTGCTGCTCCTCCGAAACTACTTAGAGGAATGCTATGAAACTTTACACACACATTCATCCCAAGGCGTAGTTGGTCCCAAATGAAAATGGTGCCTCCTGGACATCCAGTATGGCTGCCACAGTGGCCATCTTGAAAATCTTTTTCTTGCTACTCCTCTTGAACAGATGATCATATCAAGATTGAGTTTTCATCAATAGACTTCTAATGATGTCTAGTTGGTCATAAATGAAAATGGTGCCAATACATCTAATATGGGAGCCATCTTGAATTTTTTTTTATCGCTACTACTCCTGAATGAAAAGTCATATTGGCATGGGGTTTTCACGAGAAGACTTCTAAAGATGTCTTGTTGATACTAGATGAAAATGGTGCTGATTTGAGATCCAGTATGGCAGCCATCTTGAAAATCTTTTTACTGATTCTCCTCCTAAATGGAAAGTCATATTGACATGAAGTTTTTACCAGAATGAAAATGGTGCTAATATGACATTATACGGCTGCCACAATGAACATGTTGAAAATGTTGTCACTAATTCTCATGAATGGATAATCATATCAACATGGGGTTTTCACCAGAAGTCTTCTAATGGTATCTAGCTTATCCTAAATGAAAATGGTGTTGATCTTATCCAGTATGGCTGCCACAGTGGCTAATTTGAAAATCTTGTCACTTTAGATTATCAAAGATGGTTTCAATGCTCGGCAGTTAAAATGAAGAAATGGTCTTATCTTGAATTCCTGGAAATTCTTTTTTTTATCAGTCAATTCTGTTCATAGTTTAAGCATTCATTATAAACATGTTGTCTGCTTCAGCAGGTCCTGGACAGCATTAGTACCGGTAGTACCATAAATGAAATTTTTTAGTAACTGATCACAGATTTTTTGTATTAACATCAACTAATGAAAAGATGGATATTTTCTACTTTCCTTTTATAAAACTACTAGTTTCCATATTTTAAGAGTAAAGTAAAGGAACATTTTTGAGAAATGAAGCATTGAACCTTTAGAAAATTTGGGGCTTTTTCCTGCTATTACCCAGATAACACCTGCACATTGGGGGTGAGGGTGTATGTGAGTAATTGAATAGTGACTAATTGTAATCCAGTGGGTTGTTTTTTTTTAAGCTCTTGTAAATGGTCAGATCTGAGATACTAGAGTAATTGATCACAAGTGTGCTCTTTAGAATGTACCTCTGTTATGGGATCATGCATCCGGATCATCACTGTTTAATTATATATTTTCCTGTTTTTTTCAGGGCCAGTATGGGTACACCATTGGGTGCAACCAGGATAGAGATAATTCACTTCTATATACATTAAGCAACAGTCATGTAAACTCCATGCCATATTCCAGTGATGCCAGTGAGAATGACCCACATTTTTTTCTTCATAATGCAGCCCTGCTGGGCAGTGACTACGCCCAGGCTAGTGGGCCGCAGTTGATAAGTAGTGGCATTGAGCCGAGTAGTTGTCGGCACATGCAGCATCAGCCCAGTGTAAATGGTCACATGGCTAGCGGTGGGTATGACAATACCCCAGTGGACTTGTCAAATAGTAAGTTAGTTAATGGTATTATTAAGGAAGAGCAGGCACATCGTCAGAATGATGGCAGCAGGCAAATTGGCAGGTACGGAGGGCATAATTGCATCCGAGTGGGCATCCCAGATCAGGGGCATGGTAAGTTTACTTTCTCTTGCCTTCCATTTTTTTTTTTTTTTTTTTTACAGCTGCCACATAGGGGTGAATATTGCCAGCAGAATTTATATTGTGATATATTGCGATATAAATTATTGTATTGCAAAATGTATCAAGAAGTACTGAAACCCAACTGGCCATTTTGAAAACCCATGTGATACGAACTGTCAGTGTGATTTGCTGCTTATGCCAAGGGTTGATGTGGAATGAAGCGAATCAACAGCCCTTGTGTAGCAAATGTGTTGGTAATGTTGCTTGTGCTGTAATACAGGTGGTAACTGAATACATATAGGAATATGGAGGGTACTTAAAATGAATGGTTGCTATGAGTAGATCAGGTGGTTGCTACAGGTGGCCAATAGAACATGTTTGACTGTATTTTCCCCTCGTGTTCATGTATTAAAAGTTGTGTAAGGTAACTTAAGGTAACATTATATATTTTTGGAACAACTTTTACATAAACTGCATGTACTCCTGAAGAATCCCAAGTACATGTGCTTCTAAATGAGATACCATTTATGGAATAGATCATTTTGTTCAGCCAACAAAATTACATCAATCAGTGCAGATAATAGCTTTACATATACATCTTTTGGAAGAATAGCAAAGTAAAGATTGGCAGACAAAAATATGATAAATGGTCACCTTTCTTTGTTTTAGTTTTAAATAATGGGGGGAAGTGGGAACAGTTTCCTCTTGGGTGTCTTTTACTTAGACATCCATTTGGGTTAGGAGTTCTATGCCATTTAGACGAGAAAACAGCAACAAGGTGTATGGAGTAGTTTTATAAATTCCCATTAAATGCTACCCTTTAAAATTACCCATGTATGCCTTGTATATATCTCACAAGAACTGCTTTTATATATGAATCATGGTGTCAGTGTGTTCTTCCATTCCATCACACAGTCTTTTGAAATCAACGAGTCCCACAGTTTTTGCCATGAAACTTGGTATATATTGCGATCATCATCTGAAGATGCACATGTCAACAAATAACTGTTCTCCTACAAATTTTACAAGAGTTGCACCATTTTGACTTGTAGCTGACTGCTGCATATGACAGAATCTTGTGAATGCAACTTGTCCTGCCGTTTTTTTTTTTGCTCTACTAAACTCGGAACAAAGGAGCTTATGGGATGGCCTGTAGACACATTTATCTCAAGGTCTAGTTGCTCCTAACAAAAATGGTGAGGTTTTGGACATCCAATATGTCCCCCACAGTGACCATCTTGAAAATCTTCATCACTACTCCTAGATGGATGGTTATATCGACATGGAGTTTTCACCAGAAGACTTCTTATGATATCTAGTTGGTCCTAAATGTAAATAGTGCCAATCTGACATCCGATATGGCCGTCATGACAGCCATCTTGAAATTGTTTCATTGCTACTCCTAGATTGATGGTCATATCGACATGGGATTTCACCAAGCAACTTATGATGTCCGGTTGGACCTAAATGACATTGGTGTCAATCTGAGCTCCGATTTGGCCCCCATGATGGTCATCTTAAAAAATCTCGTTGCTACTCCTCCTAAACCTAAAGTCCTATCATTATGGGTTTTTGACCAGAAGACTTCTTATGGTGTCATGTAAGGTTGCAATATTTGAACATGTAAACAGTTAGTTTACTGCCTGCGCATTTTACAAAATCGGTAAACATGTAAATGAATATGCATGTGGCTGTCATTGATGCAGGAACTATCTGTTCCAATGAAATTATACATTTCCACATCTCTGCTTAAGAGGATTGTTTAGTAGGATTTGTCTGTTCATTCTTTTCTTACAGTATGTATCTTTGACTTTCACAACGAATATGGCATCATTAGGAAAAAGAAGTTGTCAGGAATTGGTTGTAGCACACATGACATAACGTTACACATCAGGTTGTTTTACTGATAATGCTGATTTATTTAAACTACAGTATTTAGCTTTAAACAACATGTTTGCTATCAGAACCTTTGATTAGTAACGTTTTGTTTTTTAAAAAAATTTAAAGTTTGTAAGCCACTGCCATGTCCAGGCAGGATGTCAGATTCCCATTATTGATTTTTTTCATCGTATTCATATATTATGTAAAAGTAGGAAACATTAACAAGACAATCCTAGGGATGTTTTACTGAAACTTTCAGATATATTCAACAAAGATGTCTTACTAATCGAATCCTGTCATAATAAGAGGTTAAAGACATACAGCAAGTTAAACAATTGCAAGTTGAGTGATGCACAGCATGCACATTATAATAGCTGTCAGCTGTTCAGTAAGCCTAACATGTAGATAGGGGGAAAGGTTGCATTTCTGACTATTTGAATTGAACGGCATTTGATTCTTTATTGTAAATCATGTACACATATAGACATTTTGGTAATGTTGCAACCTTAGTGTCCGGTTGGTCCTATATGAAAATGGTGCATATCTTGCATCCATTATGGCCAACACACTGACCAATTTGAAGATATTGTTGTTGCTTGAGAATATCAGAAATGGTTTCAATACTCGACAGTTAAAAAGAAATGGTCTTACCTTGAATTTCTGGAAATTATTTTTGTCCTTTAGAGTGTCGGTCCCTTCAATAGATTTTTGCTAATGGATCGATTTAAAACTTGGTTCATATTATGGTCATCATCTGAAGATACACATGTTGACAAATCACTGCTCCCACAATTTCTGAACCAGTTCCATTTTGGCTTGCAGATGATGCAATATATGATAGAATCTTCTGAATGCAAATACTTGTGCAGTTTTCAGTGGATTTTTGTGAAACCTAATACATATTATGATCATCATCATCAGATATTCATGTTGATCAATCATTGTATTTGTATTATTTTCAGAAGAGTTACTGCACTTTGACTAGAGACTCCAAAATTTTGCTACCATTTTCAAAACTGTGTCCATAGTCCTTGAAATTGGACAATTTTTACATATAAAATGGCCAGATAGGGAAATTTTCCATTTATTTAGACACTGTTAATTCATTGTAATTTACAAAGAAAAGAGACTTAAAAATTTAAAATAATTCAGTAATAGCCTAGGCTACTTTGACACTGTAGATCTATTGCTACACTCATTATAGTAATTTTCTTGGCAAATTGCATAAGATTTCTCTTTTAAAGTTCTGATTGGGATTTTTTGCACTCAAATTGGGAAAAATTGACAGTTTATGGCTATGGGAATTCGGCCTCAAAACAGGCCCAGAAAAATTCCTGCATCTCCATCATAGAGGTTGGGATGGAATGCAGGAGAGGCATGGTATATATATATCATGGTATATGTATATGAGCGAATTGCTCACCATTCTTTTAATTTTAGGATTGTTGAACTGAGGAATATTCCAAGGAAAGTCTTGTCATCTGGATTTAGTCAGATTTATTGTGAGGACATTATCTGTCATGACAGTGTAACATAACAGTTTGCTGTTTGTGCATTCAGTACAATGAGAGGGCAAGAGTAAACAATATTTTCATTTCATTATTGTTCAGTCAATACTTAAAGGAAAGATTCTGTTTGCTTGCTGGGTTTTTTTTATGCTATCTTTATGCATTTAATGCTATGACATGCTTCATATATCAATAAGGACAGTGAGACTTGCGTCAGCAGAGACCTCTAAGTATAGGATACTTGCTTTTAAAGGCTGTGTGGATCCATGTCCTTAATTTGACTTTATATTCAACCTCTGTATATTGGGGACACCTGCCTTTAAAAGACAAATGTATGTGGTCTCTTGATTGTCCATGATGGATTTATCCTGTCCACTGTATTGAAAGTAGAGGAATGGTGAGCAATTTGCTCACATAAATTTACCCTCACCTCTCCCACATCCCACCTGTATCCCCATGATGGAGATAAGCCTGTGGTAACACAATACCCTCACCTCTCCCACATCCCACCCATATATCTACCCATTACCCATTATTAACTAGTATTTTCCTTTATAATTACCCTTCTCCTTTCAGTTTTTTTGTTCAGACTAATATAAATTTAATTTATTACTGAATTATGCATTTTAGCATGTTATTTTGGGAAGAAAATTAAATTCAGTACATCATTTACACAACCTGAGAAATACACTACACTAGTAGATATCAGTGACTTAAAGGTGAAAATCTGCACCCAACAGCACAAGGCACTTAACGTTCAATTGCCAAGTGTGTTGTTTTAATTGAAATGAATTGCAATCTGAGAATTTTTACTGCCATTAGCAATTTTGGGGATCATTGGCACCAACTTAGAATATGTACATGTAGTACCAGTAAGTTTTACAATCCACTGAAAACTGCAAGAGTAGTTGCTTTCACAAAATTATGTCATATATTGCATCTAAATGCAGTTTGAAAAGGGCAATAAATATTACAAAAATAATGGGAGCACAAAGATTAATCAATATATGCATCTTTAGATGAAGAGAATAATATGTACCAAGATTCATAGCAATCCATAAAAAAAAAGAAAGACATGTGTTCACAAGATTTAGTCTTGCATTGCATTCAGCTGCAGAACATCAAGGTCAATAACGTGAGAGCACAGTGATTTGTCGATGTGCCCATCTCAAGATGTCAAATCAAATGCTAAATCCTGTTCCAAGTCAAAAAGGACAACAGCCTAAAAAAAAATCACTGGAGCACAGTGGTTGGTTGATATGCATATCATTAGAAGATGACCATAACATTTATACAGCTTTACGGCAATCCATCAAAAACTAAGAGACTAGTTGTGTTCACAAGATTCTGTCAAACGCTGCATTCAGCTGCAAGACAAAAAGGGCAATAACTAACAAAAAAAGTAGCAAGAACAAAGTGACTTGTCAATATGCACATCTTCAGATGATGACCATAATATTTACCCAGTTTCATGGCAATCCATTGAAAACTAAGACTATTTGCAAGAGCAAGGTTTTTGCCATACACTGCAACAAATTTCATCTTTTTGGATTCCCTTTCCACACTGAAAGCCTTACAAAACCTTAAGTTTCACAACCAATTAATATCCCAAATCTTGCAGAAGCATGATCAGTTTTCATTCGAGAAACTGAAGAAGTGGGGCACAATGGCCCTTACTGGGTCAGAAAGTGGGGTAACTTTAAAAAAAAACAAAAAACGACAGGTCACAAGTATCCTTACTTGTTCCTTGTTTATTCAGTTTATTAATTTCTGCAATAAATATTCACTTTTCCAGCAATATATGCTTTGACTCATTGTTGTAGAGTCAGACTACCACAATGACTGATTAAAAGTATATGATGCTGGGAAAATTAATATTTATTGCAGAAATTAATAAAATCATCATCTGCATGCCTGTGATCATTAGGCCCATCAGTCTTCCCTGTCGCGAGTCTTCCATACTGGAATTTGAATTCCTCAAGCTTAAGTAACTATTTCCCTCTTGAGTTTATTTTGGACATTTGAGTCAATATATTTTCGTCCCTGTACACTACTTTGGAAGTAAATGCAGCACCATTTTTGCTGAAGATTTCATCTTCTCTTCACATTTTCTATCAATGATTACACGTGTTATTGATCATGTGCTCCCAATTGGTGTCCAAACTAATCAAAATCAGCAAGATATTCTTGTCAGTCAATGAAATTGATTGTCTTGCGCTCCCTTGGCAATTAGCGCACTCTGTTCAGTAAGCTTTGGATGCACTTGATTCAGTCCGTCTAAAATTTCAGCTATAGCTTTCTTGCTCCAAAGATGAAAAACAAGGGTTATCGGCACAGTGGTGCCGACTAAAATGAACCTTGCATGATTTGCTCATATATTCTGGAAAAAGTATTCTGTACTGTTGGCTGCCTAGTCACACTGGTATTAAGTGTAGAGAACGGGTAGATGAAGCAGCCAAAACTGTCCAGCAAGTCACATGTTTCCAAATGGAAGATTCCATATACTGAATTCAAATATTATATATCTATATACTTGGCAGAATATATGGAATGAAATTTCCACGGACGACCTGTATAGAACAAATTGCAGAGATGAGGTGACATTGTGCCAGTCACATATAGAACATACATACCTGACTCGTGCATATCTCCTGATCGGTGAACCTCAACCAGAGTGCATACCCTGCCAGTGTCCACTGAATAGTCACATATAAAGATGGTGACTTAATTTAGAAACTTGCAGTCTCACAATCAAAAAGGAAGAATGCTGTGAATTAAATTGCATCTACCAAATGTTTTTAGTGCAAAACATGGTATATACTTATAAAAGTGTCAATGTCATTTTATAGTGAATGCATTATGACTCGAAATGTTATGAGATGGCAATCAGTTGACCATTTTTACTTGCCACAAATGCAACCATTTTAGTCACAGCTTGGAGCACTATAATTATTCTTCATCCATTGAAGTAAAATCCTTAAAATTCAAGATGAAGATATGTTTGTATTTTGGTTTTAATTTGATCAAAATGGTATTAAATATGGCATTCTTAACTCTACAGGTTTATTTTACTAGAAAGCTGTACATTGGGGATTTTTTTAGATCATTTTTTTTAAGTAATTTTAAGAATTGCAGAAACAGTCCCAGACAAAAGAACACAAAAGCAGGCAACTGTGATCAAAATCTAACTTCATGCAGTTTTCTCAGCCTCTTCAGTAAATAAAAGAATTATTGTTCCCCTTGAGTATCGATGATTACATCAAGTGTGCTCAAATGAGAGTCGAGTTCTACTTTTCTACTTTTCCTATGGAAAGTGCGTGGGAAAATGTAGCCCTTTTGCAGATGTTCCCCCTTTGATTATCAATAGTTAACTATAGGGAGATAACAGACAACCAGAACTGATAAACCTGCCCTAGGAAATCGAATTGTGTTACAAGTCTCTTATTGACTTGGAAACTTACTGGCAGGCTGCATTCTCCAAGTCAGAGATTCAAATTGACCAGGGTTGCATGATGATTTCCCCACAGTACGAGTACATAATGGATGATTTTTGTCAATTTGTCATGGAAGGTAATTCTAGTACTATTGTGTGAAAACTATTCAAAGTTTTGTTACATTAAGATATTTTTTCCTGTGACATCATTCTGGAAATCTTCTATTTGATATATATATATATATATATATATATATATATATATATATATATATATATATATATATATATATATATATATAGATATATATATATATATTTGATAATGGAAAATTTGTTTCACTAATTTGCAACAACATAGTTAAAAATTATGAAGCAATTGAATTTAAAATTGCATAATTTGGTCCCATTTCTTTTGTTTATTGAATCAGTAAATGAGTATACTTTGACTTTGCTATTTCTCATGGAGTTCTAATTTTCTGTTGATTTGATGGTTTGCTACCATTCACAAATGCAAAGACCAAAAGTAAACAATACACATTTGTAGACAAAATAGAAGCCCTTCCCTAAAAGAAGAATTTAAGTACCCATAAAAAAAAGGACCTTTATTGCCAAACCAGAAATTTAGGATAATCATTTGTGAAATGTTGGAGTATTTAACTTCTTTAAAAATGTATATTTTTACATAGCTAAGAGTCCAAGACATCAGAAATGAATTAAACATTTATTGGTTGGTGTGTATTTTCTTGTGCTGTTCATAATCTAATAGCTATCCCCAAGCTTGTGTCTTTTCATAGAAAAGTTTGTAAAAATGTACACTATCACTGGCTGGCTGTCTTTACATGGAAAAGTATGTGAAAATGTTCCCTATCACTGGCTGTCTGTCTTTACATGGAAAAGTAAGTTAAAATGTTTCCTATCACTGGCTGTCTGTCTTTACATGGAAAAGTATGTGAAAATGTTCCCTATCACTGGCTGCCTGTGTCTTTATATAGAAAAGTATATGAAAATGTACCCAATCACTTTCTGCTTGTGTCTTTACATAGAAAAGTACATGAAAATGTTCCCTATCACTGGCTGTCTGTCTTTACATAGAAAAGTTCATGAAAATGTTCCCTATCACTGACTGCCTGTCTTTACATAGAAAAGTTTATGAAAACGTACCCTATCACTGACTGCCCATACAATAATAGCTAAATGAGTAGTTCCAAATTTCATGATATTTGCACAAGGGTACGCTGGGGATTGAATTTTTTCATTATGACACAATTATTGAGATCACTTAAGTTTTCCGCAACAGAAAGTCTGCACAGGTGATTTATGGAAGGTTGATAAAGATTTCCAAGGGCCTTGTATACTTTTCATTGACTTCATTTTTTTCATTCATAGGACCATTACTGCATTTATTAAAACTTTATAAGAATTTTTCTTTTTCATTATTCAATACCAGACACAAGTCACAGCCATGTCGTTTTGCATCCAATTGTAACACTACGATATGCTTAGGTAAAAAGTGGCATCATATTGATCATATTATAATGATCATGTCATTTTTAGCTGCGTAGTAAGCATTGATTTTGCAAAAGCGAACATAATGTAGTATCATTATTTTTGTGTCTTGATTTTAGCGGTTTTTTGTGGGGGTTTTTTTGTGGATTTTTAAAAAAAAACATTATTGTGGGTACTTGAATTCATGGTTTTGCCTGTCAAAGTTTGCATATTTGTGAGTATTTAATTTCGTGGATTAACATCTATTAACTCATTAACCTCTGCCGCCACATTAACTCGTCGTACTTTACTTCCCTCATCTCCCATGTGCCACGATAACGTGGCACAGTTTACCTTGCTTGTATCCCGGGCGCCTCGTTTGAGTGGCAGTATTAGTCTAGGCCTGTATCCCGCATGATGAGTTAAAGTGGTGCAAACCATTGGTTGATGTCAGACCATTTCCTAATTATGCAGGCAGTTTAACCAATCAAATTTAAGCCTACATTGAGGAAACATTGCAGCACAAAGGGAAAATAATTTGACTTCGATAGCGCCAGAAATAGTGGAGTTATTTAGATTTGAAAATGATGCAAAATGATGAGAATAAGCCACTGGAAGTAGAGACATACCTGACAGACTCTGACGGAGAATTTTCGGGATTTTCATCAGATGATATTGATGGTGACATCGAAATCCCAGTTGGAGATGACAGCAGGAGTGATGAAAATGAGAATGTTGAAGAGAATGATGATGAAGAAGAAAATGAAGTAAGAGATGATTGATGGATTACAAATGATAGAACGCACATCGACAAGAGACCATTTGCAGGCCCAACACCAGGGCCAACAACGAATTTAGACCCAGATGCAAATGAATTCGATTTTTTTGAGCTTTTTTCCCCAGCATTTTTGATTGAGCTGATTGTAGCTGAGACCAATCTCTATTCAAGACGAGAGCAAGAGGAAAAAGATGACCCGCAATGGAGAGATGTTACGGAGAGAGAAATGAAAGCATGGTTAGGAATGAGAGTTTTTATGAGTATTTTTCAGCTCCTGAGACAGCCATGTACTGGTCAACAGATGCCCTATTTGGAAATTTGAGTGTGAGGAGGATAATGAGAAGAGATAGGTTTGATAAAATATCACAATATTTTCATCTAAATGATAGTCGCTGTAATCCCCCCAGACATCAACCAGGTCATGACAAGTTGCATCATGTGAGGCCAGTGTATGATGCCGTTCAAAACAGCTGCTTAGGAAACTACAACCCCCATCAAAATGTAAGTGTAGATGACGCTATGATAGTGTTTCGAGGCCGGTTATCTTTTCTCAGCCAAGCCAACAAAGTATGGAATCAAGGTCTGGATGAGGGCTGACCAAGTGAATGGCTACACCAATGAATTTCAGGTTTACACAGTTAAGGATGTGGGTACCAGAGAAGTGGGATTAGCAACATGTGTCGTTATGGACCTAACACATAAGATTTGGAGAAGAAACCACATCGTAAATGTAGAAAATTATTTCACCAGTCCAGATTTATTTGAGAGGCTTCTACAGAAAAGTTTGCAAGAGAGATGACAAATGGAATTTCTGTGAATTATTTCATGTGTTGAAGGTTTTAATTATTCAGTGTGAATTCATAATGGATTTTATGGATTATTAATGACAAGAGAATTGGTAAGTAAATTGGTAGTTATGGATTATTAATGACAAGAGAATTGGTAAAAAGTAAATTGGTAAGTAAATCATTTTTTTTTACCTTTATGGATGTGTTTTTTTTCTGCATGCTGCATGAAAATGATACCATTATGTACATAATTTTAATGAGAACAGCTGTGCCAAATTTTAGCTTAATTGAAGGAATACAAAGCAAAAAAGTACTAATTTATTTCAAGTAGCTCCCTCTGTAAAAATCAGCAATTCAAATACTGTCCGCGAGTCTCAAGGATACAGCAACTGGTAAGGCTAACACTGCTCTAGGTGATCCCTCTGCAAGCATGCTGTAGGGGAATACTTAGCTGGTTTGGCTCAGGGGTTAATGAGTTAATACCCAACATAAAGAATACAAAAGAACAAAATTATGCAAACAACAAATGGTGGTCACTTCAGTGGTTAAAACAATACTACCACCTGTATGAGCACAAATCGAACACCTATAAAGATCAATCACTTACACTCAACATCAAAGGGAGTCGACACAGCCAACAACACTAAGCTGATCAGTTGTTGAAGTACATGTGTATGATCTCTTCCTTAAAACACTGTCCATAAACTTGCACCATCAGTACTTCCTGTTAACCATGGTGTTGACACCATAGCTTAAGAGTGGTGAAATTCAACCTAGATCACCATCGGTTTGGATAATGTCATCATTCCTCATGTGAACAAAACATGACAAGCTGCCCCTTGCTCAATACAATTAGCAAGCAGCGTCAACAATTACTGTGTTCAGAGCCCATCAAAGTGTGAAGATGATAACTAAATCAAAAACACTGAAATCACTCCTTTGTTTGAGCCTGTCTCGTTTACGAACCAACTTCAACCATTGGACTTTACAATAAATAAAGATTATGAAGAATTAAAATCACATTTCCACAACTGGTATACTAAACAGGTCATAGAGAGAGTCTTGGAAAAGGAAGATGTGGTGAAGATCAGTGTACTGTATTAGTGGACCTTAAGACCTCATCAATCAAGCTGATTCATGCTAAATGGATAACTGCAGTTCACACAAAAATGAGTGAAAGATCAGATCTAATTATCTGTGGATTTGAGAAAGCTGAACTTGTTTAATTGAATTCAGGATTATTTTTACCTGGCAAACATTTGGATAAAACGAGACACGCTTTCACAAGGATTCAAGTTTTTTCGATAACAGTTTGACTTGAATGAAGAATCGATTTTGAATAAGTATGAAATCTAATTTGCATATACTAGTATCAGTTATTATTCTTTCTTTCATTTTTAGTAATACTAGTGGTCGAATACCATATGCTTTTTCTCATTTCTCTCTATCCTTATCAAACAACATATCGATTTAAGGCAGTGAGTGGAAATTACAGCTACTGGATACCATATAAATATGTGTGCATTGAAACAATTTAAAATGCTTTATAATTCTTTTTTCAAGGGTTAAAATAAAACAAATACATGTGAAAAGGTAATATTTTATTACCAGATTACATAAATGACTGATTTATCAGATAGTTTTGTTGGTCTCTATGAATGAAACACCGTAAGAAAAGGGGCAGGGGAGTCGGGCTTCTTTATCATGTGTGGCTAATTTTTCATTGGGTATTTAAATTCATGGTTCAGGGCAACAACAAAATCAACAAAAATTTGGTACTTCATGAAAATTAGTGAAACCACAGTACTTTATACCCCCCAATAATAAATGAATTTACTGTATTGAATTCTCAAGTAAATGAGATATTAAAGTTCTTTTTTACATCCTTATCAATAAATTTGACTTGTTTTTATCAATTAGTAGTAGTAGTTGTGAAGTTTAAATGTACGTCAGCACTACACTATGATGCTGATTAAAAGTAAAGCTCCAAAAATGTAAATATAAAGAACTGCAAAAAAAAACACAGGAAGATAAAGCCTTCTCAAAAACATAAACATTAAGTACGAAACTTTAATATTTATCAATTAAATGAGCTGTATACATGATATAGTCATGAAGTTACCTTGTTGGGATATTTGTTCTTCTATCTCATTTTCTCAAGTACA
The DNA here is from genome assembly GCA_029931535.1 of Margaritifera margaritifera. Classification (NCBI taxonomy): domain Eukaryota; kingdom Metazoa; phylum Mollusca; class Bivalvia; order Unionida; family Margaritiferidae; genus Margaritifera; species Margaritifera margaritifera. Next base: position 6,480,269 of record JAQPZY010001676.1, on the reverse strand, counting down.
CTTGTGTCAGCTAAAGTGCCTTGTATAAAAAAAACCAAACTAGTTAGATAACCATGACCTTTTCAATCAGTTACAGGTATAGTACATTTATAAGGTTCAAAATACATGTAAAACTAATTTTAGGCACAAAGCATAACTTTATGAATTACAATCTTTATTATGTTTAACCCTTAAAGTGCAATATAGCTATGCAGCTCAAGACCCCTCAGTGCTGAATAGTTTGAGAAAAGTAATTTAAATTGCACTCTGCTTTTAAATTTACTATTTTAATTACTGTAATAATAGATACACAAAACCCTATATGAAAAATATTTTTTGAAGTTTGAACTTTATTATAAGCATAAAGTCACATATGTAACTATCATATTTTCACTTACAGATGCAAATAGAGGTAAAATTACATATCTTTATATTTCACCTGTATTTTTCTTTCTTTTGGAATGAAAAAGTTCAAATGTGTCTTTAAAAAAGCTCTATTCTTTAGTGGTAAAACCATATATATGTATGTCTGTTACAGCTTGATATACAAGTTATACTAGTTATGAAAATCACAGGTGTAGAATAAGCAACAGGTAATGAACATAAGTCAAGGAATGCCTCAAGTAACTTTACACCCCCTAAAGTCTGTAATAAATGTTCACAAAAGCTTTGTAGTTTTTTGTGTTGTTTATTCTAGTGCATGTCTGTCATCTAATGTCCACTTGTGAGCTTATTACAAAACCAGTCACCTGTCAAGTTAATTACCTATTTAGGTGTTACTTGTTAGAATATTAAGAAATATATCCGAACTTGTTTCTTTTTCCAGAAGTATGGGGTTCATATCACATATTCAGCTGCCCAGAAAAAAATCTATATCAGATGTATGTACCAAACTCGCGGCCATATCCAATGCAGAAAAGAATTTCAATTTGTCAGGTGCGACAGGCTTCCATTTTCTCATACGGCTGTTGTCAATAAAGTCTGCCCCATTTCTTTTCTGATTTGCATAAAGATTTGTTTGATCTATGATCAAATGCAAGAAATTCTTGTTAAAAAATAGCCTTAAAAAAGTGTCTGTTTGCTTGGTATTCTCCATTTCTACATTTACTTTTGAAATACTGTAATGATGGTAAGTCTTGGGACACTATAAGTCTTGGGATGCCCTTAATTATTTTCAAAAGTAATTTTTTAATGACCTATAAAAGTTGGGACACGAAGTTAAAGCAATTTTTTCATTTACTATAAGTCTTGGGACACCTAAAACATTTTTTTTCTTACTGATTAATCAGTGTATTATATTGATAGTAACCTCGTGTAAATTAAACATGACTTCGTGGTTGTTAAGGGACTCTCATTATGAACAATTACATGGAAATGTGAAAACATTTATTATAATTTCTTTGAAAAGTCAATAAATATATTTAATTTTTCTGTTTTCTTATTATTTCTACTGAATTCAATTATGTATAATTTGATCACATACATTGAAGATTTTAATTGTGCTGAATGAAGTACATACCTTGGATTCGAATCATAGACACCACTGCACTAAACTTAAATAATATCTCTAAAATATGATAAAGAAGTTTCAGAAATAATGCTTTTTAAAAAAAAATTCTGTGGTAGTTTGCTTTGATGTAAGCAACCTTAAATAAGTACCTGTTTACTCAGCTATGGTAATCAAGCTAATATTACGGAGTAAAACGCAATTACACATCAAAGTACCAGTGTTGTGACTGGACAAATCGCCTCTTCACCCAAGCCGATTTTTGGGTTTAAACAATTAACTGGCCTGGATTGCTGTCGGAAAACAAGAGAAAATCCGCAAATTATAAACAAGGGAGATGCCAAAACAACCATTCAGAAGTGGAATGGATTATTACGATTTTGTGAAACCAAAACACAAAACTAAAATGGATCGACGATGATCTTAATCAATCTATTCAAAATTTTAACATTTTATGATCATTCTTTCATGAATATATGACAGTTATGTGAATTTATGCTGGTTATGTGCTTTATATAATTAAACGTGTACCTTTTCATATAGATGACATCACTTTGTAGAATCGCTTATACCACTGGAAAACAGTAACTGTTGAGCGCGTGAATCCAAATAAATGAAACGGCAATGAACCTCTAGCTGAAATGTAATCAGGAAGAATGAGATTTGGTAAAAACGATGAATAAAGCAAAATCTGCATTGAATATTTTTGGGAATAAACAGGGATATAAACGACGCCAAGCATGATTTGCACCATCTAATTACTGTACACTATAGTACAGGTCTCCTGTTAAATCTTAGCAGACCATAAATTATGAAGTCTTTATTTACCTTTATTTGAAACCATGCTGGAGAAATTGGAAAATATGCACATGCAAAAATTAATAACAAAAAAACAATCATAGTAGTTTATAACAGTTTATTGACGTAGTAATTGAATGAGCTGGACACTGCTGTGTGACATATGGCGATCTTCACATTTTTGTCTTTACATTTTGTTTAATGTCTACAAGTTTTGGGACACCAAAAATTTTATATATTTTACATGCATACAAGTCTTGGGACATGAAAAAGAAATAATTATTTTTTTGTGTCTCAGGACTTACCGTTATTATGGTACTGCTGAATAGGGGGTTGATTGGCATGCCATCTGTTTTTGTCCATCCAGCATGTACATTGTATTCAGCATCATTTTTTGGCTCAAAATCACTCGCTGATATTTCCAAAAATCATCATCTAAAGATGAACTACGTTGAGTCAGCCATTTTGAGTTTTCTAAGTAGCTCATATTTTAAACAAGCATTTGTAAAGCTTCCTTGATGAATGCAAGGTTAAAACAATGACAATGCTTGTTCCAGGGCTGAATGTACCAATCAAATTTAGTTTAACAACCATTCATGTCAAGCCAAAGTACCCAGATGTGTAAACAGTTGCCTACCTGAAAAACAACATTTTGCAACAAGCGCTACGAGATCTCTACCGGCGGCATGACTTGTGTCATGACAGGCACTTTAAGGGTTAATGTATTTGATAGATTATTGTGCAAGAACTTACTTGGATGTTTATTTAAGGTCACAATGTAATTGTATTTAAGATAATTTTGTATCCTAGGTATATAGTGGATATTGCTTAGTCTGTTGCAGCATTCTTTCCAAAAATGAGAAATGTGGGGCCAAGGACCCTTCTTAGGTCAAAAATGGGGTCACTTACAAAAACACAGGTGTCTCAGATATTCATACCTGTTTATTGTTATGAGCTTACTCTGACGCAAGTCTTCCATAATGGAATTTGAATTCCTATTGCTTGAGTAACCATTCTCCACTAGAATTTATTTTGGACATTCGAGTCGTTTTTTTCTCCCTGTACAGTGCTTTGGAAATAAATACAGCAGCATTTTTGCTGAAGATTTCATTTTTTCTTTAGATTTTGTATTCTTGATCAACCATGTGCTCTCGGTTGGTGCCCAACCTATTCAAAACTAGTAGGACATTTTTGTCAGCTAATGAAAATGATTGTCTTGTACTTCTTTGGCAACGAGTGCACTCTGTTCAGTAAGCCTATTGAGGGGCCCTTGATTCAGTCAGTCAGTTAGTTGTGATTGGGGGTGTGGGGTGCTTTTCAATGTGCTAAACTGGTGCAATTGAGGCAGCCTTTGTCGCACCAAAGATAAAAAAAATAAGGATCATTTGTACAGCCTAAAACGAACACAGCTGTCTCAATACAGTTTAGTAGTATTCTGTATCTTTGGAGAAAACTTTGTTATTTTTAGATCACAGTTTGATCATGAAATAATACTTGCTATCAACAGTCCTTTTTCTCTCAGGAAAGATTGTTGTGCCATGAAAATCACAATTGAAATAACATTTTTAGTTAAAGTAAATTTGAAATACCATGTTCAGGATGCATGGTCAAATATTAAAGGTAATCAAAGGCTATTTCCAACTTGTCTATTGTTGAATATGATGTACTATTTCTTGTCAATTTTGTTTTTCAGATCCATCAGTAAATCACATCATGCCTGGATCTCTTACACCACCAGACAAAATAAATGGAGAACTAGTTTCCATGGCAACAACAAGCCCAATTACCATCAACACCATTGCTCCCTCGATTCAAACCCCTCCAAGCCCTCTGCCCACACCGTCCCCTCCCATCATCAGGCATGCTTCAGGGGACATGACAGACAGCAGAGGTCAAATGACCAGTTATGATCACAGAAGGTAATAATACAGCTTGAAGGTCAGGTGGTGTTTGTATTTGTGTGTATGTGTCTACATGTGAATGTGTGTCCCACCAATTATTGGTAGGAAATTGAAACGCATTAGTGCTATCCATAGACCACTGATGCCATTTTTGTCATATGATTTGTTACCTCCCAGGAATCCTCGTGTCTGTCCATCAATCTCCTTCCATCCATCACACAATCTTGTGAACACAATTTGTCCCCCAGTTTTTGATGGATTGCATTGAAATTTGGTAAATGTTATTATTGTTATCACCTGAAGATTCACGTTGACAAATCATATTGTTCTCACAATTTATAAGAATTATTGCTTTTTTGGACTTGTCTTAAAGTTTTTGGTTGATTGCTGTGATTCTTTGTGCATATAATGGTAGTCGTCAGGAGATGCACTTGTTGACAAATCACTATACTCCCTCGATTATTATTGGAGTTATTGTCCTTTTTTTTTTCTTGAAGTTGGATGTAGAGTATTGCAGAATATTGTGGACAGATTTAAATGGATTGCCATGATACTTTGTACATATTATGATTATCATCTGAAGAACTACACGTTTACAAATCTCTGTGCTCCTGTTGACTTTTTTTTGAGTTATTGCCCTTTTTAACTTGGAGCCTGATGTAGTGTATGACAGAATCTTTTGAACACAACTATGCTTTTGCAGTTTTTGTTTAGAGTTATTGTCCTGTTCTGTTCTGCAGCTGAATACAATGTAAGACAGACTTATGAATGCAACTTGTCTTTCAGTTTTTTTATGGATTACTGTAAAACTTGTGGTCATCATTTAAAGATGCACATATTGAGAAAACTTGTGCTTTGGCAATTTTTGTAAGATTTGTTGCTCTTCTTTGCTTACAGCTGGATGCAAAATATGACAGAAGTTAGTGAATGCAACTATTCTTGCAGTTTTTAGTGGATTGCTGTGAAACATGGTGCATATTGTGGTCATTATCAGAAGATATCCATGTTGACCAATCGTTGCACTGGTACTATTTTTGGAATACTTGTACACTTTTGTTACTGTAGACACCCCCATCAAGGGAGTAGCGGCAGAATGCAGTAGATATGTATGTGTAGGGTTTAATGGCTCAATCCTGACTGTATAGTGATAAAGTAAGTTTAGGTAATAATAAAAAAAATGCAAACAAAAGAAGATAAAGGTGAAAAAGGGTAAATCCGTAAAATACAAAGTAAAATTTGTGATATAAACTGTAGTATTTTAAAAAGTCCAAGACCTTCTCAGCTGGAACAACATCACAGGACACGTGTCAGGGTATCATACATCAGGCCTATTCTACATCACCAAGCCTATGGGGGGAGGATGCTGGAGAGGTAGGGGTATTGTTATGTGAGCAGATTGCTCATCGCTCTAATTACACTTTCTGGCATAGGTAGGAACTTACGACATTGACAGTCAGTATAGTTTGACTGTATTTTACTTGTCTTAGCAAGCAGTTTAGTCTGTTTATAAAATATAATGAACACAGATTTAGGAATTATTTTTTTAAATAATTATAATTAACAAGGAGGGCTGACATGTATTTTAATTACTATGGGAGCCTTAGGGCTTTTATCTTTTGAGTAATTTCACAAGTTAGACAAACAGTTAGAACTGAGACACAATTTTTAGTACTTTTGGCCATTTTGCGATTAATTGCTGTTTTATTTTAGTGTCAAATTGAAAATATTATTTTCATAAAAATATTGGACAGAAACTGTATTGTCAGGCAACATCAAATGTAACTTCTACACTTTCTGAAGATGCATATATCCATGTTATTCACCAGTATTGTTTTGGCAGATATTACAGAATTAATCAGCAATTAGTGCTTAATATCCCTCAGTCTGAATCGAGAATGTCAACATTGGATGAAATTTCTTTTTATATGTAAGAGCATTTCAGAGCCAATTTCATGGGTTTTTTTATTGCATTGGTATGCTACTTGTAAATTTAATCATGGTTGAGTAGTCAAAGGCCTAATTGAGCAGGCTTTGTAGAAGCGTTCATCCTTTGATCTCCTAGTTTTGAATGTAAACTTGTTCTGGGTAAGAAATACTGCATGAAACCAGTAACTGTATTTATCTGTATGTACCCAACAACTAGCTGCAAACAGCATAGACCCAGATCATCCTTTGCATACTGCATCCACAGAAAACCGTATTTGCTTATAGCTCTCTGATATCTTGAGTGGATGGATTGTTTTGGCAACAGCCAACATGCTTATGAGATGGCTACACCAAATCAACAAGTCCACCCAATATACAGACCCTGAAACAGGTAAATTTACCAGTGAAACGAAAATGGAATGTAGCGAGAATGTAGTGCAAATGCAAACAGAATGCAGAATGAAAGTAAAATGGAATGCAGAATAAATGCAAAGAAATGCATTATGAACAAAAACAGAGCACAAATGGAAAACTCGGAACAATAAATAATAAACAGAAATGGAATGAAATGGACACAAATGGATTTTAAACTCGATTATTTTCAAGCTGTGTGAAAAACATGAATATTTGTTAACCTGGATAAGTTTTGAACTGATGCATCAAATAGTGAAATGGGAGATTAAGAAAATAAAGAAAAAATCACCAAATTTGAACCCTTCAGACCTTAGTTTCTCTTATTTTGAAAGAGTAATTGTTTTGTTAATTATGAATCTCTCTCATATGTTGATTCATCATTCTGTTATCTTTATCTGGAAAAAAATATAATGGTTGATGCATACAATCTCATGTTATCATTACAGTATATACTGCTGTTCAATAACCACTTGACCGTGGCCTTCACAGCACAGAATCCTTAAACAGTATTGTTAATGGATGCCCTTTATTGAGTCGGTCACTGTAGCAAAGCACCATTAGCAATTTAAATCCAATTTTGGAGCCATTCGATGGTTTCTTATAGAGTAAAAATTATATCTCTGTTCATGCCAACATGAAGACCATAGCCCATAGGTCAAGTAGTAGTAGTATTTCATTATAGTAACAACAACAAAAAATTTAAAAACCTTTGGTGATTTCAATTCAGATATTATTTTTTGTAAGTGCTTCTACAGTTTTTGCTTAGAGATGCCTTCATTGTAAAGTTCTTGGTTTCAGTCCTTAAAAAAGTATGGTTAATGAGTGCCATTTACCTAAGATGTCACTGCCAGAAAGCACAGCAGTATAGCTTGTGCATTTAAAATTAGTTCTGAAGTAATTTGATGTTATCTTGTCAAATTAACATTTTATTTAGAATCTATTCTGTGATACACCCTTCTATTGTTATCTTTGTTGGTGAGTACAAAGAACAAGCTGTGCATGTGGTCGCTTGTCAATACAGTATCTACTGTTGTTTGGACAATGACCTTTATAGCGGGGCCCCGGGTGGCTGAGTGGTCTAAGGCGCTCGCCTTTACCAATCACTGCCATCTCGCCTCTGTCCGTGTGGGTTCGAGTCTTGGGCTCGGCGAATGTGGTTATGTGAGAAAGCTTGCCAGTAGCTTCCTGTGGGTCGGTGGTTCATCCTGGGATTTTCCTGGGTTCTTCCTCCACCAGATATACTGGCCGCCATGTATATCATGTGCTGAAAAATGTAGTTAAACCCATAAAAACCAAAACCAAACCTTTATAGCTTATAAACATAATTTTATTTCCCCATGGATAGCCTCATTTCCCTACCAATAGGCACTAAAATCAACAAGTCTTTTCGAGTTCTTTTATTTTTAATTGTAATTTGATAACGAGGTTACTCTTGCTGTAAGAATACAAGTTGCACATAACTTCAACAATAAGACCTTATATCGTTGCTTACAGTTTACCTATAAATAATACATGTACATGTACTATTTATAGGTAAATTGTAAGCAACGATACAAACCCATGTCACTTGGATCATCTTGATCATATTGCCAACATAACAAACCATAACAGCTACAAAAGAAATGCGCTCTGAATACATGTGATCTTGCACACTGAAACAGTTATTGTTTTATCTATCTCTCTGACACACATTCACTGATAACAGCAAAAGTCTTTCAGATACTTTTATGTTTTATTGTAATTAGATTCACGAGTTGAGAGCAAAATGAGACGGACATGGTATGTTTATTTTTTACTTTAGTTCTGTTCGGTCAGCAAGTATTGTGTATTATGTAGACCTTGTGTGGTTCTGATCCCTTTATTTTTCATACATGGTTTGTACTACAAAATAATAATAATTGTTATCTCTATTGCTCATAGCCTAGAAGAGCTTATGTGATGGCCTGTTGTCTGATGTCTGTCCATCCATTAGCACAAGTTTGTTATCACTACTCCTCCTAAACAAGTTGGAGGATTCCCATGAAACTTTACACACACATTCATTACAATGTCTAGTTGGTCCTAAATGAAAATGGTGCTGCTCAGACATTCAGTATGGCCACCACAGCAGCCATCTTGAAAATCTTGTCACTAATCCTCCTGAATGGATGGTCATATCAGCATGGGGTTTTCACTAAAAGACGTCTAATGATATCTTGTTGGTCCTAAATGAAAATGGTGCCATTCTGATATCTAATATGGTCACCATGGCAACCATCATAAAAATCTTGTTATTGCTTCTCCTCCTGAACAGAAAGTCATATTGACATTGGGTTTTCACTACAAGACTTTATATGATGCCTAGTTGGTCCAGAATGAAAATGGTGCTGCCCATGTATCCAATATGGCCACCACAGTGGCCATCTTAATAATCTTGTTACTGCTACTCCACCTGAATGGATGATCATATCAATATGGGTTTTTCACAAAATTAATTCTTATGATGTCTAGTTGGTCTTAAATGAAAATGATGCCAATCTGACATCCAATATAACCACTACTTCAGCCATCTTGAAAATCATGCTACTCCTGAATCAAAAATTGTCAGCATGGGGTTTTAACCAGAAGACTTCTTGTGGTGTTTAGTTGGTCTTGAATAAAAATTGTACTGATCTGATAATCAATGTGACCAACACAGTGGCCATCTTGAAAATCTTGTCGCTACTTCTTCTAGATGGAAAGTCGTATCAGCATTGGTTTTCACCAGAAAACGTATTATGATGTCTAGTTGGTACTAAATGAAAATGGTGCCAATCTGACATCCAGTGTGGCCATAATGGTAGCTGTTTTGGAAATCTTGAGCTATTGCTACTCCTTCTAAACGGAAAATCATATTGACATGGGGTTTTAACCAAAAGACTAATTATGATATCTAGTTGGTCCTGAACGAAAATAGTGCCGATCAGATCTCAGATATGGCTGCCACATTGAACATGTTGAAAATCTTGTCACTAATTGTCCTGAATGGATGGTTATATCAACATAGGGTATTTTAACCAAGTGTCTTCTAATGGTGTCTGGTGGTTTGTCCTAAATGAAAATGGTGACAATCTTGCATCCAGTAAGGCTGCCACAGTGGTGAATTTGAAGATCTTGTAACTCAAGAATATCAGAGACGGTTTCAACACTTGATGGTTAAAAAGAAGAAATGATCTTGTCTTGAATTCCTAACGATTCTTTTCAGACAGTAGAGCATCAGTCCCATCAAGGGACACTTGTTTTGCATATAATTTGTTATACTCTGAAACGATTCTTCTTTCATGTAAATTTTCTGACCAATAGGATCCTATACAATGCCCAGGTCTGCATAAACCAAGTATTGATCCAGTAACCATGTCTGACATGTAAATAATTTTTACAGTGCATAGAACATAAACAAAACACAGAAAAAATTACCAAAATTAATGCAAACTAAAAATTCAGATATTGACATACTTCATTGCTCATTGAATCAAAAATGATTAACTTCGTATTTTTATTTAAATTTTTTATTTATTCAGTTACCATAAATATCAGAAAATTATATATTTACACTTTTCAGAAATCTGCTTAGCATGCAGTTTTTTCTTTCATATTTTATAATGGATTGGAAATCCTAACTTGTGCAACAAAATATTTTACTGCAAGTAACCTTACATTCGATTTTTTCTAACATTTAAAATGTCCAGAGATGAAGTAGGAAAAGGGACAAGCACCCTTCTCACCACTTTCTATTCACATGAACACACTGATACACGGTCCTCTGTTTATTTTTTTAGTTGGCATCATTTCAGACCTGAAATGTTTGCCATCCTGCAGTGTAACAGGTACTGCACATGTTGTTGCAAGCAAATTCCCTGTGCTTGATTTTAGCCCACTAATAAATCAGTACTTAAACAAACTCATCTAGAACTTTCAATAAGCCCATAGCGTATGCTTGGTTTTAGCTGAGGTTGAGGAAAGACAAGCATTTGATTGACAAAGATCAAGCTTGGATTGGTACTCTCCATATTGGTGGCTAATTTTGCCTCTTGCAGTCATGTTTTAATAGTCTCACTATGGGACAATCTACTTCGCTTGCATCAGTACACATGTAGGACTCTTCTCAGATGAATTAGACAGCATATTATATTCAATTTATAGAAACAATTAAGAGATATTAAAGGTCAGATGGGCTGAAACAAAATTGGCCCAGGACCTTGGACCACCATAATTTTAGGCCCCGATTGTATGTCATTGACAATCTTTACAAATTGCATTCATTTCAAAGATTAATATACATTGTATATTATTTATATTATAGTACATATAACACAGTTACACCCCCATAAAAAAGTAGGTAACAGTGACCAATGTGTCTGTCTCTGGTGACAATATTAGGTTATGGTATATACAGCCACAGTAGGGGAGACATACTTCCACAGGTCGTGCAGTTATAGTTAGGTCTGAAAGGACAGTTAAGTCGTTCAGTATGGTATCAACAAGAATTACTATTATGAGCACAGACTAGTCTGTTTATTGGCAATTTTACACCTAGTGATTAAACATGATTTTCATTTTGAGGTGGGTCTATCTAAAGGGTATTTAGCAGATTTCTTTCAGTATGGGGATGTTCAAGGAATTGGTTCAATTAAACTTTTTAATGCCATAGTTAGTTCCAGTCATTTGATCAGCTCAGCTATAAAACATACCTGTTCATTGGATTTTTATAGTTGTGTGAGCATATGTAGCTAGAAAATTTTCCTTATTAAGTCTTAATTCAGATGGGTTTTTTGTGATTTAGGTACAAAACATTGTGTAAAAACATCAAAATCTCAGTTTTTATATAGGCCTACTCTGTTGGTGGTCACAAAATCAGCAAATGGGCAGGGTTGGGGCTTTACAGGGGTGAATTTCATGCTTTGAATTGGGGTAAATGAACCATGACCATCAAATGCCATATACACTTGTTTAGCTGACACTTGTAAGAAGAAAAGGAACCAGACTGGCTATGAAGAAATGACTTGCCGGTCGATGTAGGTGATTGTGACTGGTTCTTACAATTTTGATGTGAAAATTGAAGCATTTAGAAGATACGTAATTACAGTTTGGCGTAACTGCAGAACGATATTCCTCGATCCAAGTAAAGGATCGTGTGTCAATTTTATATAGAGTTGTGTGCATGAATATAAGACTGAATGTGAACAGTTTGCATTCATTTGAGGTGGGCTTTTTGATGGCCAAGAAATAGGAAGACTCATTAAAGGGTATACTATTCAATCAAAATTGGCATAAATTGATTTAAATTTGCATATTGTATGACAGCAATTTCCTGTCCACCAGTCCTTTGATCAAGCAACCTTAATATTATGGTCAGCTTCTTGATATTGATTGCAAAACTGATATAAATATGAAATTTTGTATAAAAACGGCTTCTAGTGAAGTAGACCATACTTGGGAGTAAAATCTCTCCTTACTCTGAGATGTTCATTTATCAGTAACCGCTTGACTTTGCATTATTTTGCTTTGATTTGCAGTGATTCATCAGATTTTGTTTTGTCACAGCATTTAAATAATTTTACAACATGACTGGATTTTATCATGTAAATCACATGGTTTGTGGTACTTTTGAGAGCTGTTGCAGAATGGACACTGTGTGTAATATGCCAGAATATCAAACACCTAACTTTGACACAGACAAGAAGTTTAAAAGCTGCCGATTTGATGTTTCAAACTTTCCCAGGTATTTTTATTATACAAGGATTCAGAATTACTTTCAGCAAGTTCTTAAGTAAACCTGCTGCAATTTACAGCTGTCTACTGTCATCATTTTTAGTTGTGGAATTTAACTTTGCAGCTCAGTCATGTCTAGTAATTGTTAAATCTTTTGTTTGTGTTTTTGAAATAAAATCTTGACTATCCAGTTTTTTCTGATCTAATTATCCAGGTAACCTGCTGATCTAATTATCCAGATAAATTTCCAGTTAACCTTGAAAGAAGTACTGTGAATTCACCATTTTATATGGGGTAATGATATTCGTGAATTTCATGGTTACTTCAAGCCACAAATTTAAGGACCCAGTGAACAGTCATTTTTCTGTGGAAACAAAAGAACTCCATCAAGAATCCATGAATTTAAGTACTAACAAGCATGTTGTGTTTTGCAAAAACCACAAAAATCTATACCCATGAAAATGACTGAATTCACACTGTATAGAACATGAATAAAAACAGTTGGGCAGTGCAGTTCAAGTAAATTTTATCTTTTTCTCTAATTCTTATGTTTTTTGCTTTTACAGTCAGTATCAAGATCAAAGACTTTCAAGGTGAGTGTTTTATGGATAACATTTCATTTTTATCACCAATCAGAAATTGAAGTACTGTGAATTCCTATATTTTTTTTTAGTATCAATTTTTGTGATTTAAAAAAAAAAATTTCATCTTTACTGCACAAATGGATCGTTGCTTGTTAGGTCTTTAGATCTGTGCTTCAAAGTACCATGAAATTTACAAAACTTGGTAACCCACCCAACTGTTTACACTTACAGACTTGTGGCACAGGTACTGCAACAAGATGCAAAGACCACATCATCACAGCAAGAAAACAGTTCTGATAAACTTATGTGGTTGCCACAAGTTCTTACAGACCTGTGTGGCTGCCACAAGTTCTCATTGGTCGGTGGTTGCCACAAGTTCTTACAGACCTGTGTGGCTACCACAAATTCTGATAGATATGTGTGTCTGTCACAGGCTCGGATAAACCTGTGTGGACCTGTGTGGCTGCCACATGTTCTGATAGACCTGTGACTACCACAAGTTCTCAAAGACCAGTGTGACCGCAAGTAAAAAGCGCTATAAATAAATCAGTAGGTTTCATGGTTCACAGTGTTCTAAGCAGAAATTTCTTACACAGACGGGACCTTTAACTTCAGTCCAGATGTCGTAATGATATTTATAATTTCACAATGAAAATTTACAGCGATAATTTATTTTCAAATTGTAATCAGACAAGTAGAATTTATATGGAAAATAAAATGGATCAAAAGCTAACCATTTGGACAGACATTTTTTTTTTTTTTCGGGAGGGGGGGTACAGATTTAAGATTTTAATGGATGATCATATCAACGTGAGATTTTCACCAGTAGTCTTCTAATGATGTCTAGTGTGTCCTAATTAAAAATAGTGCCTATCTTACATGCAATATGGCTGCCATATTGACTAATTTACAAATCTTGTTGCTAAAGAATATCAGAGATGGTTTCAGCACTCTGCAGTTAAAAAGAAGAAATGGTCTTATCTTGAATTATTGGAAATTCTTTTCAGATAGTAAAGCATCAGTCCCTTCAAGGGACTTTGTTTATATTATCAATGCAATATTTCATATTGTGCTCGCTAAGTACATGCACAGCCTCCCGTTAGTTATTCATTCCACATCAAAACTAGGCTGGCCACAGAGTCCTGTATCAATAGTATGGCAGATAGTGATAAACAGTGACGCATCAATTTCATAAAGGAATTAAATGAAGAAAAAAATTTCCCACAGAGAGCTTGAATGGCTGTGCTTTCCAACTCTTCTGATCTTGAAGCGGGGAAAATTATTTTTTCACTCGGCATTTTTGTACTATAGATGTACCTCCCTCGAATAACTGTTGTAGGTTTATAGTTGCATTGGATTTTTTTATTCTTAAAATAATTGACTTCAGGCTTTGACACTTAATACTTAATGTGGCAGAAAGAACAATGAAAGTCATCTGTGGGTTGGTGAACTTCAATAAGATAGACACTTTTAAACTGGACCGCTTGCTGTAACACTCCTTGACTTAAAGGTAAGCTCAGGCGCAGATATACACTTGCCACATGATGTTTAATTGGAGTAGAAAGTGGTTTGCAATCAATTAAGCAAGCGATTCAAGTCTGAAAAACAATTTCAGCAACCACTTTAATGTCAAAACTGACGTAGTGTTTATAAAGTCATTAATTTTGTAGATCAAGAAGGCAGAGGGGCATACAGTGGTGGCAGAGGGGTGGGGTGCTCCTCTGTTTCTTTCTAGCTGGGACACTGGTATATGTCTTATGTCTGTTTCAGGGAGGCAATGAGAAAGTACCTTAAGGACCGAGGGGATCAGATACTTGTTATCCTCCATGCCAAAGTGGCCCAGAAGTCCTATGGCAATGAAAAGAGGTAATCTTCATTTGTATTGTTGTTACACTTGTGTCAGCAGATAGCAGGTCTAAAGGTGTAATTTTTAGCTCTATTGGTCAGAAGAGTTTATTGTACAGCCTGTTGTCTGACATCCGTCTTCCGACATCTGCCTTTCCATTAGAACGAGTTTGTTAATGTTACTTCTCCTGGGCCAATTTAACGATTGCCATGAAACTTAACACACGCATTCATCCTGAGGTCCTAAATGAAAATGTTGCCAACCTGACGTCTAGTATGGCTGCCACAAAATCTTCTTATAATTACTTCTCCTAAAGAGAAAGTCATATCGACATGGGGTTTTCACCGGAAGACTTCTTATGATGTCTAGTTAGTCCTGAATGAAATTGATTTCTGTTTATACATCCATTATGGCTGCCACAGTGGTTAGCTTGAAAATATTGTTGTCAATACTCCTCCTGAATGGATGGTTGTATCAACATTGGGTTTTCACCAGAAATCTTGTTTTTGCTACTCTTTTTAAAAGGAAAGTCATTTTGACATGGAGTTTTCATCAGAAGAGTTCTTATGGTGCCTACTTAGTCCTAAATGAAAATGATTAACCCTAACCCTCAATATGGCCACCATGGTGGCCATCTTGAAAATATTGTTATCTCTACTCAACATGGGGTTTTCACCAATCTAAGATCTTATGATACCTAGTTGGTCCTAAATGAAAATGGTGCCATTTGTTCATCCAATATGACTGCCATGACAGCTGTCATGAAAATCTTGTTGTCCTTACTCCCCCTGAATGGATGATCATTATGACATGGGGTTTTGACCAATAGACTTCTAATGATGTCTACTTTTTCCTAAATGAAAATGGTGCCAATATGACATCCAATATGTCCATCACAGCTGCTAATTTGAAGATCTTGTTATCACTGAAGAATATCAGAGATGGTTTCAACACTCGACAGTTAAAAGGAAGAAATGGTCTCATCTTGAATTCCTGGATATTCTTTTCACCCAGTAGAGCGTCAGTCCCTTCAAGAGACTCTTGTTAAAAGAGTGCAGTAGATTTAAAAAATCTGACATTGCATTTTAAGGATTGTACCCTTTTTCATATTTTTCTTTGTTTTATGTGTCATTTTTGAGATACCTAAACTTGCTATATACCGTAATCACGGTAAGTCTTGGGACACCCTTAATTATTTTCAAAAGTAATTTTTTTATGACCTATAAAAGTTGGGACACGAAGTTAAAGCAATTTTTTCATGTACTATAAGTCTTGGGACACCTAAAACATTTTTTTTCTACTGATCGATCGGCATATTTTATCGATCGTAACCTCATGTAAAATAAACAGGACTTCATGGTTGTTAAGGGACTCTTATTATGAATTATTACATGGAAATATTATAAATTATTATAATTTGTTTGAAGAGTCAATAAATATGTTGAATTTTCTCTGTTTTCTTATTATTTCTATCAAATTAAAATATGTATAATTTAATCAGACGATGACAAGAACTGAGCATTAGCGGTATGTTATACCCATTCAACATTAACTTCTCCCTATTGGTCTCTAGTTTACTATTGTCAGTTTATGCATTATTGCATTAAAATTGTCGAAAGTCACCTGTAATTATTGGGGAGTTTTTTTCCCTGAAAATGGAAATATCTAATTTATTACAATGTGATACCAGGATGAGAACAATAAAAATGGTGTTTATTTCAACTCTAGCATTTATTGTACGCATGTTTACATCAAGGCGTCACCACGTGAACATTGAAGATTTTACTTGTGATGAATGAAGTACATACATTTGATTCGAATCATAGGCACCACTGCACTAAACTTAAATAATATCTTTAAAATACGATAAAGAAGTTTAAGAAATAATGCTTTTAAAATAAAAACTCCGTGGTAGTTTGCTTTGATGTAAGCGACCTTAAATAAGCCCTGTTTACTCAGTTACGGTAATCGTGCTAATATTACGCAGTAGAAGCCAATCACACATCAAAGTACCGGCATTGCCGACAGACAAAATTCCTCTTTACCCAAGCCAATTTCAGGGTTTTAACAATTAACTGGCCTGGTTTGCTGTCGGAAAACAAAAGACAAATCCGCCAATTATAAACAAAGGAGACGCCAAAACAACCAGCTTGCCAAAATCAAAAGTGGAATGAATAATGCATAGAAAATTATCATTTTGTGAAGCCGAAACACAAAACTAAAATGGATCAATGATGCTCTTAATCGATCTATTCAGAATTTTAACATATATTATATATGACAAGTTATTTGAATTTATGCTGGTTATGTGCTTTATAAAATTAAACACGCGTGCCTTTTCATATAGATTACATCACTTTGTAGGATCGCTTATACCACTGAAAAACAGTAACTGTTGAGCGCGTGAATCCAAATAAATGAAACAGCAATGAACGTGTAGCTGAAATGTAATATGGAAGAAGGCGATTTGGTAAAAATGATGAATAAAGCAAAATCTGCATCGAATATTTTTGGGAATAAACAGGGATATAAGTGACGCCAAGTACGATTTACACTGTGTAAGTACTGTACACTATAGTACAGGTCTTCCCTAAAAATGTAAGCGGCCCGTGAATTATGAAGTCTTTATTTACCTTTATTTTAAATCATGTTGGATAAATCGGAAAATATGCACATGCAAAATAATAACATAAACAATCATAGTAGTGTATAAGTTTATTGACGAATGACGTAATTGAACGAGCTGGTCACTGCTGTGTGACGTATGGCGATCTTCCCAATTTTGTCTTTACATTTTTTTGTGTCTACAAGTTTTGGGACACCGAAAATTTTATATATTTTACAGGCATATAAGTCTTGGGACACTAAAAAAAATTATTATTTTTTCGTGTCCCAAGACTTACCGTGATTACAGTAGTCAGGCTTGTACTGATGTGCTGTTGAACCATTTTGATACATACAGACATACATTTTTGTGATTTTGGATATTATGCACAAGTAATGATTTCCATATTCTGTTTTCAGATTTTTCTGTCCTCCTCCATGTATTTACTTATTTGGCAGTGGCTGGAAGAGGAAAAAAGAAGAGATGGAGAAGGCTGGGAATTCTGAACAGGAATCCCAAGTGTGTGCTTTCATGGGAATAGGGAATTCTGACCAAGAAATGGTGCATCTTAATCTTGAAAATAAGGTATTTCAGATATGCATGTGCATTCCAGTTGTTTTGCATTACACACATACACACACACACACACACATGTATTGACCAAAAGATCTTGTTTGTCATTGTGCAGCCTGCACCTGATTGCAAACAGTGTGGACCCAAATCTGCAGTTGCAGAATGTGCCAGAAGGTCAGGGTCTACCATGTTCACTCAAAATCATGAAAAAAACAAACCGGGCAGACACTGATTTTACAACACATTATGCAGAGATGCAAAGTTTTCTATGTGGACACGGGTAGGAACAAAAGTATTTTGGCTCCAATATAATAGACTGGTACATATAATGTAGTTTGTAGTGTAAAAAACAGTATGTACATAACAAGAAACCAGTCAGTTAAACAGTAATTGGGTGTAAAATGGCAGCAGAATGATGAGAAAGGAAAGATGCAGATAATTTGCCTTGAAAACTCTTTGAATTTTTAAAAAGGTCGGCTTTATCCTTGAAAATCCTTGAATTTGTTGAAAAATTCTATGCATTTATATGATGCGAGACAAAATGTTACTACTGAATAAAATACATCACTCTTTAAACTCAGAATGTTTGTTATTTACATATTTTCAAAAAATAATGAAAAATAAATAACATTGTGTGTGTGTGTGTGTTTATAGATATGGCACTCCTACTAATTACCAATGTAAGCCATGTAAGAATTATTACTTCTCTCTTTTTAAAAATATTACTCTACATGAAACAAAGTAACACCTAACTAATGTCAATTCAGTTTGTTGCCATTGTGTTTTGTACATATATATTTATAACTCATTACCCACCCCTTTCAATATTCTACTTTTTTCCATCTTGTGTTTGTAGTGGCCAGTATTAAACTGTTTAAAATGTTTCTGCCAAAACTCGGCAATACACACTTTTCTTTCTTTGCTATAGCAATTTTTCTGCTACCAAACCGGTGACACACTAAGTCGGTAGAGAGTGTGTATTGGACTGTTTCACCTGAAAACACATCATGTAATCATGACTTATCTTATTCGATTTGAATTATTTCATATCCATATCCAGATCTTCTTGTGTATTCTTTCACCAATTATAAGTTTTTATTGAAGTCTTCTACACATGCGGAACAATTCATTTATTCTTAGGCAAATAATGGGTATACTCCTCTAATCAGTGCTCAAATTCATCAGTGGGTGGGACATTAATCGTAATTCTGGTCCAGCTTTTGAAACAAATAAAGTCACAGTATTTCATCAAATGTCAGAGTTATTAGAAATAAAGTTGATTAATTCGCATCTGAACTAAACAAATTCGATATAATTTGCTTTACTGAAACTCGTCCTGATACTATTCCGGACAAAATACTGGAATGGGAGGGCTTCCAAACATTTCAGAAAGTTAGAAACCTGTTTGGGTGTGTGTAGCAATTTTAGTCCACAAAAACATGCACTGCAAAAGATGACAAGATCTTGAATATATTGGCTGCAAGATGAGTTGGTTACAACTAATTGTTTGAAGCAAATCAAGTTTACTCTGCACTGTATACAGGTGACCAATTCAACTGTTGAAATTTGGGACACCTTTTCATCTACTATTGATGCTGCGTGCGATTTATCTTTGTACATAATTTTAACGGATCTGATTGCCAACCTTTTTAGGCCCATGAACAATAAACTGCACAATTCCTTGGTGCAGAGCAATCTGATTAACATAGTAAATGAACCAACTTGCTTCTCCATGCACACAGCGACCCTGCTTGATCCAATTATTGAATCAGCAGGCTACAGTATAGTTGAATCTGATACACTGCATGTTGTAGAACATATCAGTGATCACAAAGTCACATTTGTTAGCATGAAACTAGATTATCCCAAAATTCACTCGTTCAAGTGAAAAGTCTGGCTCTACAAAAAAGGCAATTATGAATTATTCAGTTTTTGGTAATTACACATGGAATGAATCCTTTAATTCACGTAAAGACATCAAAGAAATGTGTGAATTGTTTTATAATGTAATAAATTAGTTTTCTCAACAGTGCATTCCCTATCAATTAGTTACAGTTAGACCAGGGGATAAAATATGGTTCAACTCGGATTTAAGACGAGAAATCAGAATGAGAGAGACAGAGGAAAAAAAAGCATTAAAATCAAACAGCCTTCATCTTATAACAAGATATAAAAAGCAAAGAAACAGTAAATAATTTGAAAAAAGAAGCAAGAAAATGCTTTGAAAACTTGCGACGTTTGTCAGTCAGAACACAGTAAATCTAACCCAAATTGTTATTGGAATCTAATGAAATTTGTTGCTCAAGAATGTACTGGATCATCAACAATTACCCCACCACCACCAACCTATGAATGATTCAGAACTAGTTTATTCATGTTTTGAAATAGCAAACTTGATGATTATTTTTGCTCGATCTCCTCAATTGGTAGTCATAAAAGATAGTTCCCTCTCTTGGAGATTAAAACCCATCACATATTGAATAAAATCCAGTTGACAAAAAGCGAGATTATAGACATAATAACCATACTACAAAATAACAAAGTTTATGGTCCTGATAATATCAGCAGCAGCTTAAGTTTGAGAAACAGAACTTTCAATTTGCAAACCAGTAGTACTACTTTGTAATAATACATTAAAGTTACGAAAATTTACAAATCAATTGAAAATGGTCAATGTGGTACCAGTGTTCAAGAAAGATGACAAACCATCTTGAAAATCTTGTTATTGCTACTTCTCCTGATTGGATGGTCGTATCAACATGGCTTTTCACTAAAAAAACTTCTTATGATGTCTAGCAGGTCCTAAATAAAACTGGTGCCAATCTGACATCCAATATGGCAGCCATTTTAGAAATCTTGTTATCACAACTCTCCTTGAACAGAAAGTCATATTGATATGGGGTCTTCATCAGAAGACTTCTTATGATGTCCAGTTGGTCTTAAAGAATACGGTGCTGATCTGACATCCAATATGGCTGCCACAGCAGCCATCTTTAAAATCTTGTTATTGCTACTCCTCCTGAATGGAATGTCGTATCTTCAAATACTGTTATCACTACTCCTCTCCAAATGGATGGTTATATCGGCATGGGGTTGTCACCAGTAGACTTCTTATGATACCTAGTTGGTCCTAAATGAAAATGGTGCCAGTCATAGCTACAATAAGGATGCTAAAAGACACAGTGACTTATAATCTGAGAAACTTGAACATTATCATTCAATATCAATGTAGAACCTCTCTGTTAAAAAAATCATATATACCAACACCTATCGACTTGTGGAACAATCTGCCACAATCCACAATAAACTGTTCATCTGGGACTAACTGTCAAAAGAAAAATTACTAAGTGCAAAGTGTCTCTTTCAATTATTTAGCATTTGGTGATTGGCAAACTTCTGTGATATTAAGCCGATTAAGACACAAATGCAGATCATTCAATAATGATTTATTTAGATGTAACCTTATCACTGATCCTTCCTGTTCTTGCTGATTTCCGATAGAAAACTACCTTGTTTCCTTTCTGACTGCGGACAGTTTAATAACTCAAAAAGAGAGCTTTTTCAAGGACTGTCATTAATGAATATTAATATTGAATACGATACACTTTTATTGTAAGTTGTAAACTTGTTTCCAGTCCTTTTGCTTTGTATTTATATTTGCAATCTGCTTCACAATAAAATATGTTTAAACTAAATTATTGAATAAAACAGGAGAAAATTTGTGGATCCTATGACATACAACATGTATAGTTACCAGATGGAGTAACATCCCTTTGCTGTAGTGACAAGCTAATTATGTGTGTGTGTGTGGGGGGGGGGGGTCTTCTACTTTTGTACCTATTTATGCAGTTCAATTTCAAAAAGAACAAATACTCCTTGAAAACATTGGAAGTCCTTGAAAACTTCTTGAGAAACAACTCCCCAGGGCTGTAGAAACCATATAAATACATCAGAAAATTAGCAACAAAAGTGTACAAAGAAAGATATTATTAAATACTTTCATGTTTCAGATTGATAATGATTATCTTTTTTTTCCCCCTCTCTCTTTTCAGAATTATTGTGCTGCAAAGACACTGTATATATCGGACTCGGACAAAAGGAAACATTTTATGTTGTCTGTAAAAATGTTCTATGGCAATGGACAGGATATTGGTGTGTTTCATAGTAAAAGGATCAAAGTGATTTCTAAACCTTCCAAGAAAAAACAGTCTTTAAAAAATGCAGAATGTAAGTATAGCCAAAATACATTCATTTGTGCTGTACTTCGAAATATTATATTAAAATGTTTGTATTGTCATTTGACAGGTTTGATTTTGAGTTTTTCCAATTTAATGTATAATTTGTAAATGATCGATTTTTTTGTGTAATTAATCATGTTAGACTAATGATCATACAAGATTTGACATATTTGCTAGAAGATTTGGAAAAAAACGTGAAATATCCTTGGCCTCAAAACTTTCCCCATGTGTTACTTCCATTCACAACATTTCTGCAATTTTGTCAATCAAGGCTCAGAATTACTGTTCATGAGGAAATTCTCTTTCTCTCTCTCTCTCTTAAGAGAGAGAGAGAGGAAGATATTGGTTTCTGTTTATCACAATGGGCTTATAAGCTGGTCATAACTTGTAAGCTGGTCATATCTCTACCCAAAAAGTATATATTCTCTTGGCATGAAAAGGGGAATATCCCAACTTAAAATTTTCTTAAATTAATTATGGACTAAATATGTATTATATTGCATCATAATCTTTACTATAAATACCAGTCATGTTTTTCGGAAATCAGTTTCCTTGTTCAATACTTTAAAATATTTATGCTCCCCTGTGATTTTCAATGTAGTTCACTGGATCATTATACAGAAACATAAACCATTGTTCAGAAGTACCAGACCCCAGTTTCACTAAATTTCTCTCAATTTATCATTTTTACATGGGGAAGTTTTTTATTCTTGAAAAAAGAATTGGGAAGTTCCTTAACATTGAGGAAATCCTCAAATTTTCCTCAGAGATGAAACACGATTCTTTATTAGAAACAAACAATATGAAAAGAGGTGTGATGGTTAATAAAAAGAATAAAAAATTGTTTGGAAAAATCAGACAACCAAGCATTCAACTGTAAATGACTGAAGTATTCTTTTCTTAAATATTGGACTTTTTGGTACAAAATCTTTCAGGAAAAGTAAAATATGTGATTAACAGCTTACAGTTAATATAGCCTTCCATTGTTTAGTGCAACTTGAGCGCCAACAACAATGCAGATGACAAATGTGCTGGTAAACCATTAGTCTTTACAGTGTACAAGCAACTTTAGTTAGCAAGTAGGCGAAAAATTACATTGTCCATGAAAAAAAATAGAGAATATCTCTAAGCAGTTAAAATCGATGGTTGATCAGTTATGATGAACCAATCATCCGTCTTTACTTTTTGAACGATTCACAACACTAATTATGACTGTATTTTTATATTTTTATTTTTGATGCCTGTAGGTTATCAGTGACAAAATAATTGTTGCAAATGAAGCAGTAAGAAAGTTACTAATAAATTGAAACTTGAGGAAAAGAATTTGAAATGTACAGTAAAACTCGGGCCAGATTATAAACTTATAGATACATGAGACAATGTTGTTGTAAGCTAACACATGCTTTGTCATTTACCTGGACATTTAACATAGTACATTCCCATACAGCTCACTTAATAATATTAAAAAAAACTATCATTCGCTCACCATAATGCACTTCATTATAATACAGTTTTTGTTATACGGTCAGTATGGTCATGGATTGCATTTCATTTAGCAGTAGTGAAATTATATGCATCGTGTACTTCATTATGAGTCTCACCTTAAGATGGTATACTCTGTGTCTCCAATGGACATCATTATAATGAGGGAGTACTATATCATGTACTTTATTATAAGGTGGTCTCACCCTAAGACTGTACTCGGGTTCCCATGGACAGTGTTATAATGAGGGAGTACTGTATTATCAGATGTAAAATTTTAAGTTTTCTGGGTTCTGACTCTGCAACATACTAATAGGGTTAGTTGGGTAGGCATTGCAGACCATTGTTTAGCCTTTGTCATATTTACCATATCTGCCCCAAGTTTTGAGGCACCTGGAGTTTTTGGATACCCTTAATTTTTTTTTTTCTGAACAATTTTTAAATCCACTCTTAAGTTTTTGGACAGTCATGGTCAGTAATTTTATTTTTGACCCAAAATTTTTCAACTGCCTAAGGCCTGTTCCATTTAAACATACACCTCTCCCTCGATAACTCGCGCCCAGATTAATCTCGCAAACCCACTTATATTGCAGGGTCAGGCATGGATCCCATTTTTTTTTTTAAACTAGAAAATACCCCAAAAAATTGGCCCCTGTTTGTTGAACATGAAGAAAACCATGATCAAAATTGGTAACTGAAACCTTGATGTATTGCTTGTTTTATCATCAAAAACGGAGGATAGTACCCGGAAATTTGGACCAACATCATGAAATTCTTATCTTTTAATAAGAAGTAATGTATTTTGCTAAATTTTCTTTCCATACAACATTCTCAGTACATTGCAAACAACAATATTTAATGAAATTTTGATCAATGAAAATGTCACTAATGCCTATTGATGGCAACACTTTAATAAATTAATTGCAATTAAATAAGTTTTGTCAAGTGAAATTCATGTTTTAGTTTTATCTTTTAATTCGGTTTCAGTGTAATCATCGTATATGCAATATGCCCTCTTGTATTTAAACATAAAAAGTGTCAATCTACCATCACAGCTATATCCGTGAGCATTTCTGTGAGAACCTAATTAAGTGCCAACTGCGTTTTGATCTCCGACTTGAGGAAGTATTTGTTGTATTGTTACACTCAGTTAAAAGCAGACCTGCTTTGTATAACAACGTTAATTTTGTCTTTTGTATATAAAAGAAAAGTTAAAAGGCATGCAAATCTTACCCACTTATAAGCTAGCTGTCACGGTCGTGTCGGGTCAACTCATTTCAATTGATCAGTCTAATACTGTTATAAATATTATGTAAGTAATATTTAAATTAGCTTATTCATTCACAAATGTGATCAAAGATAGCCAGGCAGCCAAGCAAAATGAGTGCTTGGTGATAAAAAGCTTTGTTTCACAGATACGGTTCACTACAGAGAAGCGAGTTCCAGAGTTTGTAGTGAACTTAACATTCCTGAATTGGCACTCAGAGATTTCCCCAAGGATGAGAAGAAGTTTCACTATTACTTGCAATGAAATCACAGCATCAGTATTTTACTAACAGGTCAATAAAAAAAAATTGAGTTTCGATGTTGATGTTTGTTTCACAAAATAAATGTCCCTAGATTTAAAAAAAAAAAGGTATCCAGTTTTGTTGAGAATATAAAAAAAAAAAAAACACAGCGACGTAATACACAATACGTACACATGATGGTTGTTGAAACCAATTGGAGTAATATTGTTAACGATCTTTCAGAGGTTGGGTATCTTGAAAATAAAGGTAATTTATACAAAGAAGCAAACAACTTCATTAGAAAAAGCTCTTTATTGACAATTATTCCCGACACAATTATAAATAGAGTATTCAGCCATTAAACAGCTCCGTGAAACCGCCCCCACCCCACCCCCACTGTTTTCTCTTTTGCCATCGGGTATGGCGTCCCCTGCCTAATTTTTTTTAGGGCCCTCGGTAACTTATGCCCTCACTTATAGTGCAGTCTATGTTTTTGGACCCCATTGTGCTCGAGTTGTCAAGGGAGAGTGTACATTGTACCCAGGAAAGGCAATCAAAAAGTTCACATCAAAATTATACAAAATTCTAAATTGCATGTATGGGTGACAACTACACATTAAAAGTGCCTTCCCTGGGTCCAAAATATATTTTACTGGAACAAGCCCCAAATAAGATTAGTGAGAGTTTTCTTTAAGAAACAGTAAGGTAATTTAATTTAATACAGTGTCCAGTGTTTGAAAAATAAAAACAATGAAGATATATACACTGCCTTTAAATACAGTCAAAAGTTCCCATTTTAAGATTATCAATCATAGTTTTAAATACAAATTTTTTGTAGAATACGTCAGAAAATCAGGAGTAATTAAGTTTTATTTTTTATGTAGTTATTATTTGCAAGTTAACATTGATAGATAGGCATGATAAAAAGAGAAATTAGTATCAGTTGTGGTAAGAAGTTCCTTTTTGAAATTGTTTCCCTCGAGAAAAAACGGAAAAAAATTGATAAAACGGGTGTGAATAAACTTTTATTCCTATTGCCATTTAATTTTGGCCCTGCATTGTGATGCAGACTCCCCATAGTCATCACCTTATTCATCAGTCCATCTGACCTACTGTCTGTCTCTAAATCTGTTCACACTTCTTGTGACCACCAGAGATCTGCAACTTTTACACATAATTGGATGCCATTTTTTAGGTGAAATCTCCACAACATGGACCAGCAACAATGCCTTGTTACTCACTGTGCACTAAAGAATAAACAACTTTGTTTAAATCAATACCAAGAATGCCTAAACCTAACTCGTGCATCACCACCAAAATGAGAGAGGAAAAAATGCTTTAAAAATAGACTGGGACTACATTTGTGGAAGTAACAATTGTGACCTGAGTCCTATCAGGCAACTTATTTATGGCCAATTTTAGTCAAACTCGTATATTTGTATGCCACATTTATTTGAACTTTACTCGCAAAGTCTTTTTGATTTTCATAGCAAAGAAGGTGCGTGACAACTCTCAGAAAGTGTGTAGTGTTGGCGTTCCACAGGGTGCAAGTTTTGGGCCATGTACTTTTGAGAGGCCAAAACTAAATTTGCTACATCTTCCTTAATTATAGAAATTTTTCAATGCAGTAACTACCTAATTGTAATACAAGATAATTTCTATCTGAAAATATGTTGAAATATACAAACTTGGATAAATTAAATTTTAATAGAATTTTAAATAAAAATTTAAATTTAGATAACTAAATTTTAATGTAAATAAAAATTTTCATACAAATTTTAAAAATGAAACTGATTCATTTTAGACTGCAAAGTTCACTAATGAATGGTATTTAACCCTTTTTACACTGAAGCCCAATCAGACAGGCAGTTGTGTGGAACTGGAAATTTGTTCAGTCAGCGGTGTAGCAACATGAGAGAATGCATTGACACTGGTCAATTGGGCTTAACAAGTTTTTCAAATAATTGTTCAAAGTTATATACCATTTTTAAAAGCATAAAATTTTCTTGAAAGTCGTGTATGTTTTCACTGAAAATTTTCAGATGTAAAAAATCAGTTGAACGTAAAGTTAAGTAAACTAAAAAACATGCTTTACATTTTTTTATATAACTTTCAGTGCAATTTTTCTATCTGCAATATTTATTTTAAGACAGTGAAAAAAATAACATATTCATTAAGAATGTCAGAGGTTATTAAAAAATTTTTAATTTTACTTGCATGAGAAATGGAAAGCAAGCATAATAGATCCTTACTGGAAAGTCAACAAAGATGTTCATTTTTTTTTCTTCAGTATTTTTATTCCATATTAAATTCTAATGTAAAAAATATCAGAGTTTTGTTGGGTTTATTTTGGTCCATTTCCAGGAATGCTGTAAAATTTCATAATATCGCGCACAAATTTCATAATATTATGCACACGCCCAACATCGGTATATGTGCGAACTTTATGAGAATTGAAGTTCTTAAAATGTCCAGTTAGCTTGAAAAGCATCAAAGTCTTCATCATTGTCAATATCCGAGTCAAAAATACCATTTAACTAGTTGTCATCCACTCAGTTCTTTCGATGTAGTCAAGATCATGATCCACATTGCCTAAAATATCAATTTCCCCCCAAAATTGTCTATATTTTCATTAAAATCAGCATGCACATCACTATTATCACTTGTGGCTTTTGTACTGTCCACCATTTTTATCTCCACTAGTTAAAATCCAGTTTTTAAATCAAATTTTCTACTAACCAGTTCTCATCATATCTGTTCATTTTGTCAAAGTCAAGATCACAATCTGCATTGCCTAAAATGTCAATTTTCCCCACAAAATTGTCTATATTTTCATCAAAATTGGCATCGTCATCACTGCCATCACTTGCCACTTCAGTGCTGTCCACCATGTTGATCTCTGCACATTAAAACTCATGTTTGAAATCAAATTTTCATATGACTAGTTATTATCAGCTCTGTTCATTTTGAAGAAGTGAAGATAATGATCCCTGTTGCCTAAAATGTTAATTTTCCACATGAAATTGTCTATATTTTTAACTACGGTAATTCTGCAAGCACAAGACTGCCATCACTTGTCTCTTCAGTACTGATTGCCATTTTGATCTCTGCATGTCAAAACTCAATTTTTAAATTTTACCAGTTTTTGGCATTTTTTAAACTTGTGCTATCACTGCATTTGTGTACCTCCTATCTTTATTTCCTTCTTTTCAAAAGAGTACATGTAAACTAATAACATATAACACATTAAATGCACACTTCTACAAAATGGTAGATGGAATGTAGTGAACATATGACCAGAATTGTATCCCGTCTGAAAAGGTAAAATACGACTAGAATTGTATCCTGTCTGAAATGGGCTAAAACAAGTGGTAGCTTGGGTCTGTACAAGTTAAAACATTTTGTTCAGGGGTGGTGAAGCAAGATAGCTCAGTGATTTTTGCAGCAAATTGCGATATGCCTGTTCTAATGTATATAGGTGTACACACTGAAGAAACATGACAAGTGCTGTGTTCCATATTTATTATGTCAGGTACTCTGCGAGTTGTTAGTGTAAATAATGGCGCACCCAAATTTCCCATATTTGATGGGACCAGTACCATGTTTTATAGCAAAATTACATTGCCTTTCAATGCCAGTCACCACAAAAGGCAACAGTGTAATAGGAAAATACAGCTCCATGGAGGCTGTTCCTTACTGAACAGCGTTGCTGATCTCTCTCATGAAGACCTAAGCCATGTCTTTAAGGTACTATATATCAGTGTGGTAGTATGAACTAATCCTTGTAACTTACGGCGAGTACATTTGACATGTCTTAAAGAGACCTTGGTATCACCACCTGACTGCTGGAGAGCTTCCAAGCTAACCCAACTCTTCCACCTTGTTCCAAATACCAGGCTAGACCTGAAAAGATCTAACATATTTTACCTAATCTTATAGATCAGTAAGATGTAGGTAAATGAAGTGAAAATATGTTAGATATGGAGATTTCAAAATGACATTAAGGGTGCAAGCACAGGATAAAACATTAAACTTAACATAGTGACACTCAGAAATGTGAAGTTATGGGCATGTATTAAAGTGACCATTTGCCCCAAAAATCTGAGCTATTAGTTGTACAGGCTAAATAACTAATAGGTACACTAGCTATCATAAAGTTTGAGGCAATGTGGGGATGGTGACGTTTGATCACTGGTGCAACATATAGTACATACATGTACCAGTGTACAGGAAAGTTTAGTGACAATGTACTAAATTAAAAGCTATTACCATAAGTAAGCTAATTCATGATGGAAATAACATTTTTGGATATTTCAAGTGCATACAGCCAATTATGTGACTCGTAGATCAACTATAGGTATCAATAGATCCTATATCAACTAAATCTGAAATTCTGATCACTAAACTTGTAAATAAGGATGGACATTTGCACATGTGGGACATGTACCATGTACTTATCAAGATTACTTATGCAAACTTAATTCAAGTGATCTGTTTGAACATTTCTGGTGTATTTTTAGGAGTGTCGGTTAACAATTAAGTAGAATGGTTCATTAGAACGTGATATCAGTTGATGCTACAGGTATATAATGCCGCACTGTCAAAGTGTTAAATTAAAATATATTACCATACATAAGCATATTCTTTATGGAAATAACATTTTGGGATATTTCAAGTGCATACAGGCAATTATGTACCTAGTAGATAAACTATAGGTACAGTTAGACGCTATATGATATGCTGAATGTGAAATTCTGATCCCAAACGTTATAAAATATATGGACATTTGCTCATGCGGGACATGTATCCATGTTAAGATCTGTTGTACAAAATTAATTCAAATGGTCTGTTTGAACATTTCTGGTGTAATTTTTAGGAGTGTCGGTTAATAATTATGAAGTAGAATGATTCATTAGAATGTGATATCAGTTGATGCTACAAGTGTACAATGCCGCACTCTGTCAAAGTATTAAATTAAAATATATTACCATGCATAAGCAAATTCTTGATGGAAAAAACATTTTGGGATATTTCAAGTGCATACAGCCAAATATGTACCTAGTGGATCAACTATAGGTACAGTTAGATGCTATATGATATGCTGAATGTGAAATTCTGATCCCAAACGTTCTAAAATATATGGACATTTGCTCATGTGGGACATGTATCCATGTTAAGATCAGTTGTACAAAATTAATTCAAATGGTCTGTTTGAACATTTCTGGTGTAATTTTTAGGAGTGTCGGTTAATAATTATTATTAATAATTAATAATGCTTATAGTAAAATGGTTCGTTAGAATGGAATATCAGCTTATGCCACAATGCCGCACTTTGTCAATCAATGTCTTAACCAGATTTAACAATAAAAAGGAATGCATTTTTTGTTAGACTAGCTTCATTTTGCTGTTTTCCTACTTCCAAGGTAAATACACCTGGGGAAAGTACATTTTATCCCTTTGACCAATATTTCTTTAGACATTTTTCATTCTCTGACAGTTTAAAATGGCTTAGTAGACAACCTGAGTTTTATCTCCATCCTTTCATTAAGTGCCATATAACTATGTTTCTAAACAATTACTGAAAGCCATACAAGCAGATATGTGTTACTCATATAATCACCTAAAGGCACAATATCAACTTGAAAGATGTCTTCTTGTGTTTTGAATAAAGGCCTCATTCTGACTTTGAAAGATATTTTCTTGGACAGAATTTGAACATTATCCACAATCTTAACTTTTTTATGATGTAACAATACGTACATGATGATAATAACGAGCATCAAACCCCATAGAGACTGTAAATATGAACATACTTGCAAAATTTTAAAAATTTTAAATTTTAAGAACCATTTTATATTTGTAATTTTTAATTTGATAGTTCTATTTTTAAAGTCGATATACACACAAAACGTCAAATTTCATGTCTACCTTTAATAATAAACTTGGGATTTCAATTTAAATTTGTACGGTCAAGACACTGAAATGTACTTGAATCAAAATTTTTCATATTTGTTTGTCAGTACTGAACTTTCCAGTGTGTCCAAATCCTAATAAATCCTATGTTAATGTAAAGTATCATCAAAGATGAAGTCACAATGAAGTTCTTGTCGTAGGCTATCTAGCATTTTTTTGAGAGGCTGGACTAAACAAAACAACATGCAGTGGGTCACAGATTTCACTTCTGGACCAGCAACAATGCCTCAATATCGCCCAAATACACATAGACAACCACACCATAATGCTCATATTATAAAGAATAAACAATTTCCTTTAAATCAATACCAAGAATGCCTAAATCTAACTCATGTATCACCACCAAGATGAGACAGGAAAAAATGCTCTAAAAATAGACTAGGACTACATTTGTGGGTACTGACCAGGAAGTAATAATTGTGAGGTACTGACATGGAAGTAATAATTGTGACCCGAGTCCATCAATGCCATTTTATAGAGTTGTGGCCCTTAACAGGTACCATCATCTCTTCACATAGGATGTTGCTTGCAACTAGCATAGCTAAAGAACCATTCAATATAATCTAGTGCCATTTTGTATGAACATTGTCTCATAGACCTAGATGTGCCTTTTGTGGGTTTTGTTTCATCAGCTCCCTTTTGGAAAGAGTTATGGCCCCTAAACGACTTCACATCTCAAATGGGATGTTGCTTGTAATCAGCACAGCTCAAGAACCATTCAACATATTCTAATGCAGTTTAGTGTGAACATTTTCTAATAGACCTAGATGTGCTTTTTGTGAGTTTTGTCTCGTCGGCTCCCATTTTTTTTGGATAAAGTTGTGTCCAATGACAATTAACTTCATACCTTCATACAAGATGTTGCTTGTAGTCAGCATAGCTCAAACACCATTCAACATATTACTATACAATTTCATATGAACATTTTCTTTTACCTAGACATACCTTGGGTTTTGTCTCATCTACAGCCATTTTGGACGAAGTTGCGGCCTTTGTCAATCAAGTGCACATCTTTATTTAAGATGTTGCTTGTAAGCATAACTAAAGAATTGTTCAACATTATGATATAATTTGATGTGAACATTGTTTCATAGACCCAGATGTCTTTTCTTTCATAGACCCAGTTGTGTCTTTTATGGTTTTCTTCTCGTCTACTCCATTTTGGTCAGTGTTACGGCCCTTGTCGATCAACTTCATATCTTTACATGGGATGCTACTTGTATTGATGAGTCCATGAAGAAGTTGGATTTCAAGCATTCCATGTCATCATGTAGAAGAGTCATGGCCCCTAAGTGTTCATCTCCTAGTTTTGGATTCCTTACACAAGTTCCTCTGTTTAAGACCCTCAAGAGCAAATTGTAGTGAGCAGGGCCAATTTTCAATGCACCCATCAGTAATATCTGTTGTTAAATTTTGAAAATTATTTGAATCCATTGAATGTAAGCAGTTTTGCAACACATTAAGATGGCTACTCCCTTGCAAGTGACATTGTTGATACCTCTCTAAATCATAAGATGTCTTGCAAAAAGAATATATAGTAAAACCTGTCTTGGGTGACCTCTGCTAAGAGCAACCACCTGTCATTTATGACCACCACAATCATCATGCACGGATTGATTTTATTAGCTCTACTTGTCATAGACCAGAAGAGCTTATCATATGTCCTGTTGTCTGTTGTTCATTGTCCGTCCATCTGTTAGTAAAAGTTTCTTATCACTACTACTCCTAAACTACATCGAGCATTGCACATGAAACTTTACACACACTTTCATCCCAAGGTCTAGTTGGTCCTAAATCAAAATCTTGCTGCTCAGACCTCCAATATGGCCGCTACAGCAGCCATTTTGAAAATCTTGTTATCGCTACTCCTCCTGAATGGATGGTCATATCAATATTGGGTTTACTCTAAAAGATTTTTTTATGATGTCTAGTTGGTCCTAAATGAAAATGGTGCCTATTTAATGTCTAATATAGCCACCATGGCAGTCATCTTGAAAATAGTTACTGCTACTTCTCCTGAACAGAAAGTTGTATAGACATGGGGTTTTCACCAGAAGACTTGTTATGATGTCTAGTTGGTCCTAAATGAAAATGGTTCCACTCAAACATTTATTAAGGCCACCACAGTGACAATCTTCCCAATCATATTATTGATACTCCTCCAGAATGGATGGTCATATCAACATGTGGGTTTCACTAAAAGACTTCTTCTGATGTCTAGTTGGTCTTGAATGAAAATAGTACTAATCTGACATCCAATATGGCCACCATGGCAGCCATCTTGAATTTTTTTAATATCATTTCACCTCCTTAAACGGAAAGGTATATCAAGATGGGGTTTTCACCAAAAGACGTCTTATGATGTCTAGTTGTACTAAATGAAAATGGTTCTGCTCAAACATCCAGTATGGATTCCACAGTGGCCATCTTGACAATTTTGTTATTGCTGCTCCTCGTAAATAGATGGGCTTATCAACATGGGGTTTTCACTAAAGGACCTTTTATGATGTCTAGTTGGTCCTAAATACAAATTGTGCCAATCTGATGTCCAATATGGCTTCCACGCCAGCCATCTGGAAAATCTTGTTATCACTACTCCTCAGAACAGAAAGTCATATCATAGGTTTTCACAGGAAGACTTCTTATGGTGTCTTGTTGGTCTTTAATAAAAATTGTGAAAATCGGATGTCCAATATGGCCACCACAGTGGCCATCCTGAAAATCTTACCAATACTCCTCCTAGATGGAAAGTCATATCAACGTTGGTTTTTCGCCAGAAAACTTTTTATAATGTATATTTCGTACTAAATTAAAATGGTGCCAATCTGACATCCAGTGTGGCCACCATGGCAGCTATCTTTAAAATCTTGTTATTGCTATTCCTCCTAAATGTAAAGTCATATTGAAAAGGAGTTTTCACCTGCAGACTAATTATGATATCTAGTTGGTCCTAAATGAAAATAGTCCCAATCTGACCTCAAATATGGTTGCCACTATGAACATATTAAAAATCTTGTCTCCTGAATGGATGATCATATCAGCATGGGGTTTTCTCCAAAAATCTTTTAATGGTGTCTAGTGTGTCCTAAATAAAATGGTACTGATCTTATCCAATATGGCGGCCACAGTGGCTAATTTGAAAATGTTGTCGCTCAGAATAATCGGAGATGGTTTCAACACTCACCAGTTAAACAGAAGAAATGGTCTTAATTGAATTGTGGAAAATTCTTTCCGGACAGTAGAGCATCATTCACATCAATGGACTCTTGTTGTATAAATGCACTGTCATGAGTGACCACCTGCAAAACGCAACTAGTGACCATGATTTTTGGGCAAAATAAGTGTTTCTACACTGCTTTGAATGACTGCATCGCAAAAATAGAGATAAACACCACTTACCTTTATTTAATCCTTTGTAACAACAACTGCTTAGGAGGGTCTGCAGGCAAAGTGCAGATTGTTGTGAACAACACTGCTATGAATAACTTCATCACCAGAACAGAAATAAACACTACTGACCTATATTTAATTCTTTGTAAACACAACCACTTTTGGAGGGTTTGTTCTAAACAAGAATTAAATAAATATGACTCAGGCTACCGGTTTTCTAAATTCTACAGGTCATGATGGCATCATATGCTGCAGACCATAAACCAGACTAATGTACAAGTAACTAACTGACATTGTAGTGCCAAGGTCATGTATATCCCTGTTAAAATTAACCATTCCTTCTTCAAAGGGATCAGTCAAGGACATACATAGTCAGTTCATTGGTTTGTATTGTTTCTTTATATTTGGCAAAAACCGTACAATGCTGATGTCATAATGAGAAACCTTAAAGGACTTCATTTTAGTGGTCAGGTATGTTGTTTGTCTTTGGAATCAGTCTGTAATGCATGGGATGAATGAGGTCTTTGTCATTAATAAATGATTATCATTTTTTCGGATTAAATTGTCATTGAAAAGGTTAGTGTTGTTTGTTGCTTTGTTGATGTTACAATTATCAAACCAAGCTGTCATCTGTTTACTGTAATGCAGCCTGTTACACCCTTTGTTTATCAAGTCAATCTCTCTATGTCATCGGTGAATTAAGCATTTGGCTTTTGTCTCAAAAAATGTATTTTGTTTCTGTGGATGGATTAATTTAGTCTTTTGATTTTGTTCATTGGTACATATATATTCCATATTTATCCAAAACCCGATTAAAACAGCTATAGTGTAATTAATACACAAGATCAGTAAGTGTTATGTTAGCTAACTGCAATTCTTATGCAACATTTGAAGTAACTCTGAATTTATGAACATGTGAAGTTAACTTATAGACAGGGTAAACAAATATTACCTTAGTTACTTTTGCAATTCATATACACCTGATCTTCAAATATAAATGTGAATGTTTTATGATAGATGTATATCTTTATTGTTATATAATATTATTTTGAGATGAAGTGAAAGCATTATTTTAACTATGAATAAAGATTAAAATGCATGTACAGTAATTATGGGTATTTTTCCTTAAGCCCTGTTGAATTTTGACCGTGAAAACTGGTCATCGTGCACAAACCTGTTAGGAGAGACCAACTGACAGGTTTTACTGTATTAATGTATTTGCCCCTTTATCTGACGGATACATTGTGGGTGAATCTCCCCCATCCCCCCCCCCCCCCATTAAAAAAAATCATTATTTAGTAGATTGGCGTAACATTTACCTTATGTACACCTGCCATTTAGAATTTGTTAACCCCATTCTAAGTGGTCAGATTAGTATATTGCTCGCTTCTTTTGGTAAATAAAATTAATCTATGTGGTACAGAATTTGATGTCATAAAATAAGTGTTATGCCTTTAAAAATGTCAGTTTTTCCTGAAATAGTAAACAAAACATAAAGCTTGTGCTTATGTCATTTGCAGTCAACAATAGAGAGATAATATTGATATAAACTTGGTGCTTAATGTCGTTTGCAGTCAACAACAGAGACATAACATTGATATGAAGCTGGTGCTTATGTCATTTGCAGTCAACAATAGAGACAACATTGAAATAAAGCTGTTGCTTATGCCATTTGCAGTCAACAATAGAGAGATAACATTGATATAAAGCTGGTGCTTGTGTCATTTGCAGTCAACAACAGAGACAACATTGAAATAAAGCTGTTGCTTATGCCATTTGCAGTCAACAATAGAGAGATAACATTGATATAAAGCTGGTGCTTGTGTCATTTGCAGTCAACAAAAAAGAGATAACATTGATATAAAGCTGGTGCTCATGTCATTTGCAGTCAACAACAGACATAACATTGATACAAAGCTGGCGCTTTTGCCATTTAGAGTCAAAAATAGATACATGTGACATTGATATAAAGCTTTTGTGAGGGTGTCATGTCTAAATGATGTTGTAATGCCCACCTGTTTAGAAAGAGAGCACTCTTAGGTATTCAATTTTCCGAGAAAGCATAACTGTATACATTTGAAATCATGCCGAGATACTCAGAATTAAATAAATAATTGTCACATTATTCTTCAACATGTTGGGTCGTAATATTTGTGTCCTAAGTGTTATGTTCCAAAATTGGATAAATTTATGCCAGTCTCACAAGTTTCTGACCGTGTTTGACCTAACAAGGAAAGTACTTTTGTTAAATTAATTCATGATACACGTCATAAACTGATAGTAACAATTGAATTTCTGACACAATTTTCAGAATGTTATAAATCGGCTTAGTGTCAGAATGTTACATCTCAGATTTTTTTATGAAATATTTGCAGCAAATGGAAAAATAGCTGACATTGTCTGCATCAAGCAGTGTTTATTTTACAACATTTATATGTGACCCATTTATGATAGCCTGACATCATACAAAGCACATGCTTTTTTGTTCATTGGCAGATGTAAGGACAGTGTATCTATTTTTCTCACCACAGTTGCATCTTTGTAAACAACCATTTGTGTATGGAATTTGTGCTTGGTAAAGATAAAAAATAGTACAAGTAGTTATAAATTGGTGAATGAGTTTAATTTACCAGGTCCTTTGCTTCAAATTAATTCAGAGCTTATTGTAGACAGCGAACAACATCACATCAGTTGTCTGAAAAAAATAGACTCACCCACATGGTTGCAAATATGGCGACCATGTAAGTGAAGAAACTCCCATTTTGGTTTGAAACTGGAACAAGATGACAGTGTTAGAGACCCCTGGCAACGATCAGGTTAGAAATTGTAAATTGATGAATGAAATT
Source organism: Margaritifera margaritifera (assembly GCA_029931535.1). Taxonomy (NCBI): domain Eukaryota; kingdom Metazoa; phylum Mollusca; class Bivalvia; order Unionida; family Margaritiferidae; genus Margaritifera; species Margaritifera margaritifera. Next base: position 6,442,969 of record JAQPZY010001676.1, on the reverse strand, counting down.
ACTAAGTTTTGTGTATTTTTTATATCCTTGATGCTTTTGGTTTTTTAAAATTGGTAGGGGGTACAAATTGCCTGGGGGGTGGGGGGTTATGTGAATACTATAACTTGTTAATATTTGGTACTGTTATTACTACAATGAAAATAATAAAAATGGATTGGGTTCATTCGCATTGATTGACAGTGTTTACATCATGGCATCCACCACATTTACATTGAAATTTTTAACTCGTGCTGAATGAATTACACCTCTTGGTTCAGATTATAGCCAACACTGCACAGAACTTAATTACTTCAGAAATAAAACAATACAGAAGTCACAGAACTAATGCTTTCAAAATATTTGAAATAATAACATGTCAGTTGTTTGTTTTAATGCAAGTAGCTGCTAATTTCTACAGGACTGATTAAGTGTGCATACCTTACTTAACTTTCCATGATTCGTCATTCTAATATTGGTGGATTAATGTCATAGATCAAGGGGGTATACCTGGCAAAATTCCCTCTTCTCTCAACCGTTTTTATTGTGTAAAACATTCAGTTGATTTGGATTGCTGTCGTAAAACATGATGATGATTTACAACCTGACAAGTCTGATAATTATAACCTAAAGTGATGTGCAGCATCAACAGAATTAGTGGTATAAATTGCATGTTGAAATTAAAATTTGTGTCAAGTCCAAAAATGAAACCAAAATGGATTGATAACAACCTACAAGTAGTTGGAGCTTTATTCAGCATTTTAGGTTTTATCAATTCTTTAATGAATATAAGATGGTTTTATGTCGGTACACACAAATAATTTGATTCCCATAGATTATGTTATGTATATTGAATTTATAATATGTGGCCATGAGGAAAGTTGAACTTCAGTGGTAATTTTGTAAACAACATATTTACTGCATTTTAGTTCAAGGTTAGACTGGTTTACCTAGCATTTAGTACGTAGATTGGAATTTTCGACATCTTGACATAAGAAAAATCAGGTACACCAGTAAAATTCCAGTTAGAGTTCTCATATTCTAGAATATTCTGCCATGTGATGTGTCTTATATTTATACAGCATTTGGTTACAAGATTTGACTCCTATGCTAAACTTCATGTCATTAAGATCAGTCTATTAAGGAATTTATTTTAGTAATCAGATACTACAGTTGTGAAAATCAAAGCAAATTCAGATAGAGGAATTATTTATTTGAAATATTCATTGGATTTACTAAAAGTACTCATTCTCATTTTGGATTAATACTTGACTTTGAGATTTTTGGATTAATTCAAGATTATTGGAACTGTGGTACATCTGAACATTAAAGACTTTTGGCACATAAGGACATTCAGTGCCACTGAAATTCATTCATAACATTCTATATTTAGGACTTGTGATTAGACACTTAGGATTATTGGATTATTTGGATTTTAATTCACAATATTGTAAGTGTCTTTTTGAATTTTCAATTGTCTAGAAAGCAATTGCTTGTTGATTTTTACTTGGTTTGTTGGTTTCACTTTCTTTCTGTTACATTTTTCTTAGACCATAGAGTCATAACAACTACCGGTATAATGTTATTATTTTGTCAAATTAATATACTTTTGTGATAAGACTGGCAAAAGAAGCATACATGTACATCATATGCATGATATATCCAAGAGGAAGACTTTAAAATGATGAAACAGCTTGTTTTTTTAAATAGAAAAATTCCCTTTATGGGTGCCCACTATCAAAGTCCAACCTGGTGAAATCTCCCTATTTACATCAGTAGTACCTGTACTGCAATAGCAATGAAGTGAAAATGGTCTTAGGTTCAAGCCTGCTATTGCAAACAATATGCCCATACAGTGTGTACGTTGGCTTCTTATGAAAAATTATGTTTTGTTTTTTTTATATATATAAAATTATTTTCAATGAATTGGTGACCAATATTCTTTTGGATTGCTCCTAACAAACTGCATAAACCCAGATCTGTCAGTGCATTATGCGATGGCAGATCTGGGTCTAAGCAGTTGGCGGTTGGCTCAACTTGTAAGCAAGTAAATGCAGTAGGCTATTTTAGAAAAATAATTCTACGAGTCAACACTACACATCAGTACATACAATTTAATTCTTCTCAATCCCGGGTAAAAATGATCTGATACTCTTTCCTCCATGTCTGATGTTGCTGTGTTTTAAAGAGTCAAGTCCAAGCTTGCACCAAATATCACTAGCCATTTGCAATCACCAAAATCACAGAATTGCATGAATCAGTTTGATCATTATTAAACATCAAAAATTGTGTTCAAGTGTGTACTCCTGTTGAGAACTTTTGAAAATACTGGGCCTGGACTCCTTAAATGAGAGAGAAATATTCAACCACTGCATGTTTGAGATAATTATTCAATTTTGAAAATATATGTTTAAATTTCTTTTCAGTATGTATTGCATCAGGGACCAAAGTGGCACTATTCAATAGGCTCCGTTCTCAAACAGTCAGTACAAGATATCTCCATGTCGAGAATGGAAATTTTCATGCCAGTTCGACTCAGTGGGGAGCTTTCACCATCCATTTACGTAAGTGGATTTATTTTTCTCCACAGAATAAAAGAACACTCCTAGGCGTATATGCCATGATTTTCATAAATTTCTTACATAATATAAAAAAAGAGTCCACATATGCATATCATTGTCTGATTGAAAAAGGTATGAACTTTCACTTTTTTTTTTTTACACATTTGGTGGTTCACAGGAAGTACAGTGCTTATAATAATTAGATGCAATATATGTTTTGTTGAGGCCACGACTTTATTCCAGATGTAATTGTCCACACACTTCTGAAATTAAACTGACACTGTCACATGATTACTTTATTCCACATGTAATTGTCCACACCCTTCTGAAATTAAACTGACACTGTCACATGATTAAATCAAACATTCTGTTTGTAAACCAAAGTCATGTTCCTTAAGATGTACAGGCAGTATATGGAAACTGTGTTCACCCACCAGGAAGAGTCAGTTTTTCAGAAATGTCGACACCAAATTTTGCTTTTATTTGAATGCCAGCCATTTAAATTTCCATTGTAAGATCTGCACAAGATGGTAAATCATATGAATGTCAATCCGGTCAAACTGATCTCAACAAATCTTCCACTCCTACATGTATAAATGATGATCAGGTAAATCTATGATTGGCACACTGTGCAGGCATTATAGAGTGCTTTCTATTCTTATTGTTAGGGAAAAACATCACGTGACTATCTTCACCACTCTACAGTAGGATATAGCTTTCAATATTCATTAGCCAACAGCAAACAACTGAAAATTGGTCACTTTTCTATATTAAGAAACTTTAAAACAGTCAGTAAGGCAATATTAAGCTTGGCAAGGTATCAGAACTAATGTCATGGGATAATTTTATGCATTCATAAAGTGTAGACAAAATTACTGCCAATTATGGTGTGTATTACTTTGAAATGAACGGAATTTATTGATGACATACCTTATGCCCTGTTGACATCATATTCTTAGCTAGTGTGATTCAATTTTAGACTTTAAGTCTATAACATGTACACTCATCATTGAAGGTGGATTTAATATAAAGGAAAGCAAACTGCTTGTGGGAAAAAATTTATGAAGTATGAAATTTGTTTTTTAAAAAATTGGTATTTACCAAAGATTTGCTTTTTAGCACTTTTGTAACAAATGATTTTTCAAGTTATTTTCCACATTAGATGACTTTCCTGATGCACACGATATTGGCATATTTGTAAGCTCTTTACCTGCGAAAGCAGTAATTGTCCCCAACTGATGTGTAATCCCTTCCTGTTTTGCAACAAGATAACAGTCAGTTGACTTGAGGTTTTGATAGTTGTTGTGGAGTTTTGATTTAATATGGTTATAATTTGTTTTCATATGAAATATACGTGTCTTTGCACCATCTTGGAGTATATTGATAACATTTCAAGTTTACAAAACAAATCATTTATTGTTATCTTGTGCTGGTGAAAAGATGTGGGTTGCACAGATGCTGACTGTGTTATAAATTGGTTCCTTATGTTGCCCCATAATCTGAATTTATCTTCATTATGTTTTACATCCATCTTGGCAAATTTCATAACCAAGATTGTTGACACAAATGTTTGAAATTAATTGGCCATATCTTTAAAACTGCTCAGTGGATTTTAATAAAATGTTGATATATATTTTCATTCACTTAGTTTGTTCATTCAAAGCACATGAAAACAAGGGTTTGTTTTCCTTAAAAGTAGTTGGTTTGTTTACATTTGTTAAAATCTATCACCTGATCTACTTTGAATTACAGTTGTAGGATCATCACTCATCAATTCTCCCCTGCATAGATGCCATTTGGACTAATGTCCATGAACTTTATTGATAAACAAAACAAAGAACTATTCTTGTGTTAAAAAAGTACTTGTCAGATCAGAGATCAATAATTTTTGGAGAAAACAAAAGTCTCAAAACAACTGGTATGTTTATTACTATTGCCAGGTTATTACTTAAAGTAATTATTCACATACCAATAAGATAAATTTAGGAGGGATATAAACATCTTGTTTCAGCGAAGAATGTTGGGGACAATAAAAATGGCTTTCTCTTAACCAGGAGATAATAATGAAAAGAGAATTCTTTCACATCCACAAATGTAAGGTGCTTTCTGATTAGTCAAACCAACATATATAGTAGTAAAATCCACAACATACATGTACTGCCAGCAAATTTGACCCCATTGTGTGATGTGGTGCCACAGCCATTTTCAGCACAAATTTCCAGTACGTGTTAGAATGGGGATCACAGTCTAACAGGTCATTAAAGATGGTTTTATTGTTGAAAATGTCCAGTTTTTGTCTAGCTCTGCTAACATGTTGCTGGTAAAACTTTTTTTGTGACCGTAAAACCTCCATGAACAAACTCAAATCCTCAAATAGAAGACTGTTTCTCTAATTATCTCTTGAAGTCGGAATAGAATTATCTCATTTTTCTTTATGCATTTCAGTTGATGACAATGAGGGAGAGTCAGAAGAATTTACTGTTAGAGATGGATATATTCATTACGGGTCTACAGTCAAACTAGTGTGTTCGGTAACGGGTATGGCCCTTCCAAGATTGGTAAGTTGGACATTTCTGCTCTTTGCTCTGCCTTAAAGACGGGCAATAAAAATGGCTTATGTCAGATAGTCCTTCAGTATATTTATGTGGTCTTCCATACATCAAAAATGCTTTATATAGCTTTTGAGCATATGGATTTATTTGGATGTCGGTTCAATTTTGTTAGATGCATAATTCCAATAATAATTATAATAAGGTTTATAATAAATTCAGCAAGACAGATGGTCATTTGTTACAGATCTAAGTCCTTTATATAATACTTTAATATCATATCTGTGTCTATTAAAACTGCTGCAGACTATAATTGAACATAGAATTGTCAAAATAATAGTGTTCATGACAAGATTCTAAAGAATTTTGTTCATGAGCAGACTTGTATAATCTTAATTTTAAAGTTTCACAAGTGGCAACCTAAAATTGTGACAATTTCAATGTGCAATTACCATTAGTTTTTGTGGCAGTTAACTTGATGTCAGATGACTGTTTAATTAGATGTGGGGCAGTTTGATATTCTACAAATTCTAGTTATTAATTACATACTTAGTTATGCACAATCATCACCAAGTATTTTACTTTTGGTTTGTTAATGCTCTCATTAGTGACATTAAAATATTTGGTATAAAACCTCCTATTAAGGAACATAGCATGTTTTCTAAGTTGTCACAATTATACATCATTTTAAGACAGTTCTATAAAACTTTTATCACCATTTTTGTTTAACTAGTGTAAGATTATAGTAAAAGATGCATGCAGAGAACATTTCATCACTATTTTGTCTTTATAATCCAACAAGGACAAGTAAAAGTTCTTGCTACTGTATACCAGAATTCAGAGCATCACATTGTTTAAGAACATTATTATAAATACAAATTTCACCTAATTGGATAGGTAGGTGCCTTGAGAGGTCCCATGACCTGATTTTGACCCAGTTTTTAAGGTCACTGGGCAACATTTTGTGCCTAGGAAAGAATGTCACCTTTTTTTATCTCCATGCTTTATTATTATGGAGATTATGATACACTCTATCTATTCAAAACATTTTAAAAACATTTCAGTTGAAAACATTTTTTTACTTTATAGCAGTAGTATAATTAAAATATTGTTTTGACTTTTTCTTTCTTTTTTTTTCTGGTATGCGAAAGCAGAAATGGAGATCAAGGTATCATTTCTCTATTTGTAATGACGTCAGCAGAGGTAGTGTCAACAATAAGATTTTGCTTAAGGTTTTATTTAAAGATGTGTTAGAAATATAATATTACAATATAATTTTACATTTTTACCAAGCATTGTAACAAGCATTTAGATTCATTAAAATTGTATCATGTGATGCAGAAAAGTTACTAGTTCATAACACCGGAAAGGAACTACTTATGTATTCATGTGCCCTTTTTGTGTGCTTTGACAATATTTGTAAACAATGGTTAAAATATAGGTCTGTTATTTATTTCTTGAGATTTGTTATAATTTCTATAAATGTTTGTAATTACAAGAATTGAACTTCATATTGTATAGGATTCGTAAAATTTAAAAATTGATTACATGCTATACATGAATGGCCTTCACTTCTGTGCCATTAATGCAGTGTGTAATCAATTTTCAAGCTTCATGAATGCTGTAAAATATAAAGTTCAATTCTTAAATGAATGCAAGACATGTCGTCATGCAGAAGCATTCTCTTAAACACAGCAATATTACCGATATATCTGCTTCAGGTTATCAGGAAGGTAGACAAACAGACCGCCATTATGGATGCTGATGATCCTGTCTCACAACTTCACAAGTGTGCCTTTTACATGAAAGATACAGAGAGGATGTATCTCTGTCTGTCTCAGGAAAGAATCATTCAGTTCCAGGTAAGATCTTGGGACATACTTGCCAACCATTATGCTTTTGGCATAATCATTATGCTTTTTTTCACCCAATTACGTCTTGTGCTTGCCTGTAAATGGATTACTCTTTTCTGGAACATTAAAAAAATTAATAATAATAAAGCAATAAAAAGTTGTGTTTGTCATTTTTATTATCATCTCTTTAATCCCCACACATCATATAAATCGGAGAATATTCAATAAAAAAGAAGACTGCTGCATAAGAATAACGTAAGAGATACATTTGTTATAGACGTCCGTGTACTTTCCTTATTTTCTATTTATAGCAGCTGTATGTGACCCATTTCCAAGAAAACAGACGGGTTTCTTCAGTGTAAAAATATTTTCACAGATTCATTATATTAATATACTGAACATGGTAGTGGACCAGTCTGTACTTTAAAAATATGGCGGCAGATGTTAAGTGAAACAGTCTTTATCTATGTGACTCGGATGTTATATATGACTGAAAAATGTTAGAGAGGACTTATCTTTTTTAACTTTAAAACATGTTGGATCAGAAAAAAGACAAATCAATAGTGCTTTACAAATTTAGGAAGATTAACATGGGAGGGGTAATACAACACTCGGGTTGAGCACATGGTAATGATCGTTGCAGAATTTGTGGAGTTGACTTTACAATCACTCGGCAAAAGTTAGACACATTGTTTGGTCATCTGTACTTGCTCAGTTTGTACTACTCTATATACAAAACCTGTTTCTTATATACTTAAGACCTCTTTGCTGGAAAATTATCAATTACTGAATATAATTCACTAATTAAGACTGCTATCACAGATATACATTTTCTATCAGGAGCTTTTTGAAATGTCTAAGGGGCTTGTGTACAAATTTTAGTCTGCATTGATAGTAAAACTTTATTGTATTACATCACAACACATGCCTGTTGATGTTTCATCCATTATGATGTCATGGTTTATTCATATTTTGATTCTTATGATCCAGATAGATAAGCATACTGTGACAATCCAAAATATCTTTATCCCCAAATACCTAATAATCCTTCATACTACATGTACTTTGAATCTTTTGTGAGATGTACTGTGAATTTTGAATATTAGTTGAGTTCTGTATTGAGGTTGATCCATGAGTTATTGTCCCAAATACAGACAAATGAATTGGTACTTGTTCACAATAATAAAATTAATAAGAGTTTATCTTGGATAATTGCTTTTATATCAGACCATATTGGAATTTGTCTTGCCAGCAAAGCACAGGTGAGAATGGTTGTTGTTGTTGTAAATGGTTGTTGTTGTTATTCCCATAGGCATTAACATAAAATGTTCACATTAGTTTCTCTGACACTCTTACATGAATAGTCATCAGACTTTATATTTAGATTCATTTTAAAAACAAAAATTTACACCAAAAAGTAAGTCACAAGGACCTACTTTACACATTTTAGTGACTATTTTAGATTTCTGTTCATACAGTATACAGCAGGGGAGCAGGCAAGACAAGGCACAGTTGGGTGTATGCCTCATTTATCAGTTTGTAAAAAAATAGGTGCAGTAGTTACACAAGCAGAGTAATTGCTAAATTGCTTGAGCTTCAAGCGAGTCATGGACTAGTACTAGTGAATCTGCTTTGCTTCATTTCCCTTGTACTTCAGATAGTAGTGACAACGTTGGTTATTTGCCTTTCATTTTAGGCCACACCATGTCCAAAAGAAGCAAACAAAGAGATGATCAATGATGGTGCATCATGGACAATTATAAGTACAGACAAGGCTGAGTACACTTTCTACGAGGGAATGGGGCCAGTGAAGTGTCCGGTCACACCCGTGCCAGTTGTCAACAGCTTGCATGTATGTATAGTACTTGGAAATGTGTGGGTTGCAGTTTTTGTCAGCCTTCATAAAAGTCCAGGAGAACCTATGTTTTTGTACCTGATATGATGTTAATTGTTGTCACTTTATAGTCTTCATAAACCTGTAAAGTACTAACAGTCATCATTGGCTTATGTTTTAAGCTTCAGTAACTTTTTTTATGCATATGGAGCATATCATGTTATGACATCTGTCTGACTATATATTCCCTATATGTTTCTGCAGAGTAAGTTGTGTTGTCCATCATCTACCAAGCTTTGTAAATATGTTGTAGTCGGGGTAAGGAAGAAGCCTATTGATTTTGGAATTAAAGGTCAGTGTTACCAAATATTGTGCATAGCTTGCACTATGGGTAAGGAAGAAACCTATTGATTTTGGTGTCAAAAGATCAAGGTCACTGTGACTGAAAAATGAAAAATTGTTTCAGGACAAAAATGATAATTCTCGACCTTGCGCCTTCACCAAAGTTTGTGGCTGGCTTACACGTTGGGAAAGAATAAAAAGTCTATTGATATTTGGGTCAAAATGTCAAAGGGCACGGTTAATGTGCCTGAGAGAAGAAAATTAATATCAGCATAATAACATGGTTGTAGATCACATACCTTGACTAAAGTTTGTGGAGGACTTGCACTTTTAAAAGGTATAGAAGTGGCGTATTAATGTTGGGGGGGGGGGGGGAGAGATGGAGATGCCAAAAGTCAAGATCACTGTTACTTGAAGAAAACTGTTTTGAACAGCAACTTTTGTTCTAGAGTAAGTTTCTTATCCAACTTTGTGGATGTCATGCACTTGGACTTAGAAAGAAAGCTATAGATGTTGGGGTGTAAAAGTCGTGGTCATAGTAATTCTCAAAAGAAAATAATGGTTTCTGCACAGCAAGTTTTGTTCAGTACTGCATAATTATTGCCAGACTGAACCATGCCCAACTAGCACCTACATAGAGGACTATTAAACATCGGGCTGGTGTATGATGTACTGTTCATGGTACTCATGTTTTCATTTCAGTTTTCAAGATTAAGACTTCAAATTTATATGAAACATCTGAGAAGCTAAGATGTGTGTGTGTGTATATATATATATATTATTTTTCTGCTGACATGGGTTATTGTGAGATAGTTTTTGCCAAAATGTAGGTGAACTTTGTTTTAATCCGATTGCTGCAGTTTATCAGAAGAATAAAACACATAGGGCTATAATCAATTAGAGTAAACCCTTGCTATAATGAACTTGAGAGTTACAAATTCCTTGCTCCGATGAACTTCACTGTTGCAAATTCTTTGATATAATGAACCTCACTGTTACAAATTCTTTGATATAATGAACCTCAGTAACAAATTTCTTCATATAATAAATCTCACTATTACAAGTTCTTTGATATAATGAATCTCACTATTACAAATTTTTTGATGTGATGAACTTCACTATTACAAATTTCTTGATATAATGAACCTCACTGTTACAAATTCCTTGCTCTAATGAACCTCACTATTACAAATTCCTTGCTCTAATGAACCTCACTATTACAAATTCTTTGATATATTGAACCTCACTGTTACAAATTCTTTGATATAATGAACCTCACTATTACAAATTCCTTGCTCTAATGAACTTCACTATTACACATTCTTTGATATAATGAACCTTACTATTACAAATTCCTTGATATAATGAACCTCACTGTTACAAATTTCTTGATATAATGAATATGTACATTGGATCCAAGAGAGCACTTGAACATAAAGAGAATGCCATGTTATAACAGTCGGTTTGTGTGGGCCTCAAATCATTTGCAGGGCCACGGTGGCTGAGTGGACTGAGGCGCTCGCTTTTACAGATCACTGACATCTCACCTCTGTCTGTGTGGGTTTGAGTCTCGGCTCGGCCAACATGTGTATGTGAGGAAGCTTGCCAGTAGCATCCGCTGGGTTGGTGGTTCTTCCTCGAGTTTTTCCGGGTTCTTCCTCCACCATATATACTGGCTGCCATATAGGCTATCGAGTGCTGAAAAATGGCATTAAACCCACAAAACCAAACCAGAATTCATATCATTTGCTATAGCAAAAACTACTGTGTCATGCAAATTAATGGCACTATACCAGTTGAGTGTTCACCCTCTAAGTTAATCCTCCTGCATTTATTTAGTAGTATATCTCAGTAGTGAGCATCTTGACTAGCTGTCTTTAGCTCATGTGCTTGGACCTCTGTGCCATCTAGCTGTTACATGTACACCATGTCATCTCGTTTGTTTGTGGCAAAGTAGTTACCACAACTCAACCAGTAGTCTGTAGGTTGTATACTTGGACTTCACTGCCAACTAGCTGTTACATCTGCACCATGTCAGCTTCTTTGTTTGTGGCAAAGTATCTATCACAGCTAGTGCTTCTAAAGTACAGTGCCTTTTTTTTCTGTAAAAAAGTGATTGCAAGCAAGGTTGAGGACAAAATACTGCAACCATTAAAATGAATTAAAAATACATGTATATTTTGTGATCTGAGATTCTGTTCATTATCCTTTTTATTTTGTGTGTTTTTTTCTCTTCATTTTGGCAGTTAAATGGTGGTGGAGATGTGGCCATGTTAGAACTTACAGGGGAAAACTTCACGCCAATGCTGAGGGTCTGGTTTGGAGAAGTAGAAGCAGAAACTATGTACAGGTACTGTTGAACATTAAACATTGATTTTTGTCTTGAATTTCATAATTTTAGTGAAAAACAGTAAATTCTACCATATTGGCTATAATATTTTGTACACTTTTCATCAGTTATTGATGTGTGTAAGAATAATTGTGTAGATTAGCCACAATTTTCAGCTAATTTTGAATATTTGCAATATCATATGAATACAAGTGTTCTGTACATAAATTAAATTACACAAATAGTTATAAATTTTATATTTTATATTTTGATAGGGTACAAAAAAAATTGGAGGTTGCCTTTATGGGCCACCCTTCTGGATGCAGAGGTACTCTTTGGAGGGCTTATCAGTCACCCCTAGAGAGTCACACCCTCTCATGGAAATGTCCCTCAGTGTCCTAGTAGGTGCTAGATTAGGCCTTTTTTTACTTTCTCAGAGGCTTGGTCGGATCTCTTGGATGACGCATGTTCTTTCCACAATAAGGTAGGGTTACTCTCTTTGCCTCTTTCAAAACCCTCCATTCTGTTCCACCAGTCTCAGCTGGTATCTCGGTGGGAAGAGGCATACTTACTTCTAAGGAAAGGCACAGTAGAAAGGGTGAAGAACATAAGAAGTCAGAGATTTTATTTCTGTACTTACTTAGGTTCAAAAAGAGGGGGAAAATTGGGACTCATCATTGATCTTTCCCCTTTGAACAAATTTCTTCTTGAAGAGCACTTCAAGATGGATTCAGTCTCCTCAGTCAGGAATGCCATCAGGCCTAATGACTGGGTGGTCTCTTGATGCTTATCTTCATATCCCTATCTTCTCAGCCCACAGACGATTACTGCATTTTGTCAGGGACAGAAAATCTTTCAATTCAGGCTCTTCATTTCAGCTCTGCTTACACTTCCAGCACCTTCACTAGGGTGATGGGTGTAATAGTAGCTCATTTAAGGTCCTTAGGGGTTCCCATCCTCCAGTACTTCAATGGTTGGTTGATGCACAACGTCTTAGATGTGCCCTTCTGAGGGATCTCTCTCTCATTTGGCAGATATGACTCGACTAGGCCTAATCCCCAATCAGGAAAAGTCTGACTTTATCCCTTGGAATATCATTTATGTGGGGATGAATTTTCTCACCTGTCAATGAACAGTCTGTGTTCCTCTTGACAGAATCTCACAAATGCTTGCTCTCTTGCTCTCTTAGCAAAAGACAGGACAAGAAGACATCGTTCTCAGCTCGTCTCTACCTCTCTCTCCTGTGGACTCTGAATGTAGCAGCAGACTTAGTTCCTTTAGGAAAGCTTCATATGCAACCCCTCCAGTTCTTGCTTCTAGTGGACTGGAGACCTCACAAGGATGCCCTGTCCCCCCGGATCCCCTTAGGATTCAAGGTTTCATCACCATCTGAGTTGATGCAAAAATCAAGACCAGTTTCCGACTACAGTTCCAATTTGTGCTCTAGAATCTCATTCCTTCCTTTACACTGAGGCCTCACATGCAGGCTAGAGGGCTCATCTTGAGCCAAGGGAGTACTGCAGTGCCACTGGTCTCTGGAATAAGCTTCCCTCCACATCAGCAATCTAGAAATGCTAGTTGTTTTTGTAGCACTTTTAAGGGTGCGTGAACTGCATAAGACATCACTGTGTCACTACATACAACACATCGGTCATAGTGTTCATCAGATGCCATTGGGGCAATCATGCCCCATCTCTCTGCTTGGAAGGTTGGAGCTTATGCTATTGGACAGCTTGTTCAAAGATCGCTCACAGTCCACCACATTCTGCAAGAGGAATGTTCTATCGAACAGCTTGTCCAGACAGGGGCATGCAATCCTCTACATCAGTCAGTAGCAGAGACACTTTTTCATATGTGTGGAAGGTCATTGGTAGACTTGTTCACAATGAAGCTGAATAACAGGGTTCCTCTTTATGTCTCTCCAGTGCCAGACCAGTGGCATGGGCGGTGTATGCCTTTGGTCTGAGGTGGGATCAACTGTATGCCTATGCTTTCCCATCTTTCTGAATAATCTCGCAATTTCTAGTCAGGGTTCATCTGATAGTTCCTTTGTGGCCCCAGAGATTGTGAGTTGATGATCCCAGTGAATTACCGCTAAGGAGGGATCTACGGTTGCAGCACAGAGGATCCCTCATGCACAGCACTCCTCAAATCCTCCACCTTCATGCCTGACTCGTATCGTACGATTGTTCCATGAAGACCAATTTTTTTAGCAAGGATGCCAAATGCATCGCTCAGTCTAGAAGGCTATCAAGCTCAAGGTTTATGATGCCAAGTGGAGATTATTCTGTAGTTGGTGTAGTCAGAGATATGTTGATCCTGTCTGCCCCACTTTGACTGCAGTTGCAGATTTTATTCTTTATCTCTGAAGAAAAAGGTTGCTCAGTATCCACCATTAAATGCTATAAAGCAGCCATGTCTAACACTCTCAGGTTCTCTGTGGGCTCCACTATAGGGTCATACCCAATCTTTAAAAACTGATTAGATACTTTGAGCTCCAGAGGCTGGTCTCACTCGTTAATGCTAAGGTGGAACCTCTTGTGTGTTCTTCCTTTGAGAATCTTACCTTAAAACAGTCTTCCTCCTCTCCTTAGCATCGGCAAGGAGAAGGAGTGAAATTCATACTTCGTCAGTATTATGGGGTTGTTTACATTTCAATGGTAAGTATAATTTGGTCTCACTTCTTTGCCAATCGGGGTTTCTGCACAAGAATTAGCTACTTCAGTAGCTCCTGTTCCTGTTGAAATCTCCAGTATCAGTCCTATCTGTGTCAAGGATGATCAAGATAGACTCCTTTTCCGAGTTAGAGCTTTACAATTCCGTCTAGATAGATCAAGAGGAAAAGAAAGGGTTGTATCTTTTTCTCCCTTTAAAAGTTACTTCTGATATTTTGTCAGCCACCATCTCGAGATGGATTGTAGTCTCTCACTTAGAGAGGTCTCCCTTTGAAGAAAATCAAAGCCCATGAGGTCAGGTCTATTGCTGCATCTTAGGCCTTTCTGAATCATTAATCTTTCAATGATGTCATGAAAGCCATCTTCTGGCATTGTCACTCCATTTTCTCTTCATTTTACCTTCATTCACTGGTGCACCAGAGTGATGGTATTTATGCTTTGGGTCCAGTTGTATCACCCCAACATGTTGTCAAGCCATCCTCCAGTCCAAAATAAAACATCCTACTGACAACAGTGGCAAGTTCACTTGACGTCTTATCCTAGGCCATCAGCTTTCCACATGGCTGGCAAATTCAGCAATGCAATGATAGAAGGTTATCTATTACTGCTATTAAAATGTAGTTCTTTGGGGTGTAAAACTTGCTATAATTATATAATACTAGTATTGCACAATTCTCTCCTCCCGCCCCACTCTGATGTCCTTCAATCTCAGTACCAGTCAAAGAAGGAAGATTTTCTGATTGTTGGAAGTGGATTAAGGTATCAGATAGGGAGCATGTTTTTTTTAAATATTTTTTATTCTAGACCTCTAATTACAATATGGAGGAGGAAATAATGTCCTTGGACTAGGGACTAGTGCCAGGAGTAGATACTGCAATGCAGTAATAGCAGGTTACATAATAAAATTAGTTTTCCACCCATTTTTTTTTTTTTTTTTAACCCTTGTAATATTATTGCTCGTACAAAACTATCCCCCTGCAGAATCGGAGATCTAGAATAAGCCCAGTGTGCCAACCCACATGTTGTGACATAAAGGGTCCAGGTCAAAATCCTACCATCAGATCAGCATGGATTGGCCATCGTGGTTGGTGTGCCCCTGGGCAAGGCACTTTACTTCAGTTGCCTTGGTAATAAATAACTTACTTAACTTTGCTGTGCCATACAAAGCGTATATTTTCCTTCACCTTTTTGAACAATTAAATTTGTTTTCTCATTGAGATTTTGCAAATACGGACCTGCCAACCCTTACAATTCTATCATAAGGCTTACTGAAATGATCTTTAAATCACAGACTTGTGAAACAATAGCAAAAATACGAAAAATACAGTCATTGTGACCAAATCCGGATATTGGCTTTTCCAGATTTGGATCAGATACAGGTTTAAGACTCTGTGGAGTTGGTGAGGAAACCAATCTCACTTTACAGGAGGTACCAAAGACAATAAAAACTACCCATGTTCATGTAAACTGCCCACATGAGCAAGCTTTGGCATAGTCTGGAAATGTCATCCAGCAAACAAAAACAGGTTGAAGGTGAAGGCTCAAGTACAAACAGTTGGCACAGAAGTATTAAAACAAATATTCATATACTTGGTCATGCTTGCAAAAAAAAGCAGGAAAGGTGACAATTATATTTATTGGACATAATGTCATGTTGATTTGATTATTGCTCACAGCGGGAGAGATGACTGCCATCGCCATGTGAATTCTGAAAAACAAAAAGATGACATCGAGTTGAGATATAAAGCAAGAAGTCATTGACCTTTATGGGGGTTTGGAACTGCAGTTTTTGAAAGCAAACATGAGAATATTCAGGCTGAAGTGTACTTTACAAACTTTTTACTTGAACATAATGTTAACTTCACTGCATCAAACCACACTTCTGAACTATTCAAATGCATGTTTTCCTAGTCGACAATAGAAGATCAAGATATTTCATTACACCTTAATGAAATCTTCTCTAACTTATGGAAAAATATTGACTGCCATACTGATAGGTCTTTTTAGGGTTGGTAGGTTGGCAGATATTTAAGAATTAGCTGAAAATTGTAATTTTGATTTTTTACCCATATTTTTTTGTTCAACCCCAAAAATAATAAGTGTATGAAATATTACAGACAATACATTATTCAATTTAAATTTATCAAGTTCTTTGGAACTGGAGTCTCAGATTTTACCAACAACTACACTCGTTTAATTTTGGAATCTTGTGATCATCTTGTACAATCTTTTTTGATATGCCTACCACCAGAGAAAACCTTTCGCGTTTTAAAAGAATGCAGTTGATTGAACAGATTTTAACCCAGTATTTGAAGGATTTTGTATTTTATACCTTTATCTTTTTTTAATATACCTTTTAAAGAATTTTAACATCTTCACCTTTAATCTTTTATCTTATAGGGCTTGTGTTTATTTTGAAGGCTTCATCTTCCTAAAGTTTGAAGCAATTTTTACCCTTACATTTTTAGAACAACTTTTAATGTGCACTGTATAGCCAGGATTGTGCTGACATACTCTTAAACACTATACATGCATAGGCACTTCCTTACTTACTGATGTCCAAAAATGACTACATTTGTATATTCACTCTCCATAATTTGCATGTATATTTTTTTCTTCCAGGTGTGAAGACAGCATGCTTTGTGTTGTGCCAGACATTTCGGCATTCAGGTCAGGCTGGAAATGGGTCAGACAACCACTTCAGGTACATATAAGCAATCCATAGGTCATTTGGATTTTTTTATATACACACTTACATTCTTGACAGAGTTAACTTTCAGTGGAAGGTTGGTTAAATCTTTCATCCTAAACTGGATACAAAAATTGTCCAGAAATATTACAAATTCTTTAGATAAACAGTCAAATTTGTAATACAGACCACCTCCTTCGAGAAATGAAGAGGTAGGACACAACGTTTTGTCTCTGCTTTTTCAGAAAAAAACACAAGACATATTGAACATGATATCATCCAGCGTCAGTGGCGTCAGCACAATGTTAAAGTCTTTTTGATGTGGACATTACTCTGAAAATAACTCTTAAAAATGCAAGACATCGCATCCCATGCAACTGTTGTGATTCAAAAGCTGATAGTGTAGATTTCTGAAAGAGAATAAAGCTATATTTGAAAAAATGGAAGTCCAATTTGAATAGCCTAACCATCAAATAACCATCAAAATTTGAATCCTGATCACAGACAGACAAATATTTAAGTGAAAGACTTTTCTGCAGTTGATCACAACCGGCATTAGAGGATCATATTTTATTCGAGATCACCAATTACCTTCTCACAATTAATTGAGCATAAAAAAGGATTACTTTATACTATTATTGGGCTAAATATTGCCATTTCTGTTTCCTTGTATTGTTCGCATGTATTAGATCCAAACAAATGATTGGATAATAAACACAATTATGTATGCTCCTCCACAAATGTGGAAAGGCATATAGTGTTAGCGTTGTTTGTACTCTGTCTGGAAAAATTTTGAGTTGATGCCGCTGGAGTGGCATTCATGATCCATTTCTAATTGTTGTTAGTGTTATTTTCTCTGCCAGGTTGAATTTGGTTTGAAACAAAGGTCGGGGTGCTAACAGATAATCTAAAATTATTCTTTATTGACAGGTGCCAGTCATGTTGGTGAGAAATGATGGAGTGATTTACTCCACAGGACTTACTTTCACTTACACTCCTGAACCAGGTCCAAGGCAGCGTTGTCGTGAAGTTGACGATATTTTTCGTGGAAATATTTCAAATTCAAACCCAGGCCAGTTACAATACAATTCATAGTGACTTTGTGGGCAGCAGAATCCGGAGTCTGTGAACAAGGATTCAAAACTGTGATTTTTTCTCCAAATATTTTTGTACTGTGAAGACTGGTTTATAAAGACTGAAAACCAAAAATTGAAACTGAAGCCTAGATGTTTGAAAATGCAGTGAACTTGTCTGTATTTATGATTGATAGTGCTACACATGAAGAAGGAAAGAAAATAATGGGCAATATATTATTTTGGAATTCCAGTCAGAGGGGAATGTGTTGCCATAGTAACAGTTTGGTTTGTGAATTAATTTAATTATGTGATATAAACCATGAATTTGATTGCCAGTATGTAAGATAGACAATATTTTGTTGTAGATTTGTATAGATTCATTCATTAACCCCCCAAAAACCATATACATGTAATATTCTACCAAGGTGTACATTTCAGTCTATCTTATGGATTTGTTTCTATATTTTAAGAACAAATCAAATTTTCGTATGATAGATTGAAACATTTATTTTCTTGAAAAAAGCACGAGATATTATTTTTATACTTATGATTTTTAACTCATTCTTCATTCATTCTGTCATGTCTACATTGAGTCCAATTAACCCTTTGAAATATTTTCTTCATTATGTGATGAAACGCCATGCAAAGTCATGTACTTCCAACACTTGTATACATGTATTTTGTTCATACTTTTGGTGGGTATTTTCTTGGCTACTAGTTAATAGAAATCATTTCAAATGACGAGTCTTACATGTTGTTGAAAGATGGCAGACTATTGGGATTTTAATTTAGATATTCACCATTTGGCAAGTATATGGCACAGCAGTACTCGGGCATCTTTATTTTCTAGGTACATCCAGAATCAGAGCGCCGAGTATGCATTAAAGTAAGCAGATGAATATTGTAAGAGTTATTTCCCTTTCAAGTCTATTAATTTAGTGTAAGGTAAATGTAAAATTATGATCCAAACCAAGGTTGTTTTGCAGAATAAGTGGAAACCAAAAATCGGGTTTTGTCTTCTTTTCAGTTGATATTTTGGAAACGGTTCTAGATAAGGCATTCTGGAACATTTTCATTCCCGAGTACTGCACAAGTGATAATCTGTATGACTGAACAGAATTAAATGCAGCTTAGTTTTAAAGTTGAAGTTTTTATGAGTTGTCCAGCACAACATTTTTTCAGGGTCTTTTGTTAAGAAATATTGCTTGGGATACTTTGTTATTATTTAATTAATGAAATTAATAAAATTTCAATAGAATGTATTGCCATAAGTGCATTTAATTATCTATACTTAGTGTGACTGTTACAGCAGTGTTTATATAATAATTAACCAGTACAATTACCCTCATCAAATAAAATTTCACTGAAATGGGCAGGTAATCAACATTTTTGTGATGTATATTTGAATATGAATGGTTTCTGTTCATAATGATTTTTCATGTCTTTTGTCCTAATTTTTTTTAAGTTAAAAGTATACATAAAATATATTATTCTTTGGTAAGAAGATACCTTTTCTTGCATTTGGAATAGCATCATAAGCATATACATGTTGAGAGTATTAATTAACAGTACTTTGGAACTTTTTAGAGCTGATCTGCAGTTATTAAAACAAGATTTTTTTAAATATTTTTTTTCCCTCTTCACTATGAAGAAAAGACTAGTTCAATTGCATTCCTTGATACCAATGTGGAAATGGCATTTTATTCATCCTTCACTCTTTCACTTGTCTTGTTGCTCATATAATGTAATAAATTATATGGACCTTTTTTGTTGGAATGTATCTTGTTTGAATTTGTTGTTTTTATGAATATTCTTGTTTACCACATTATTATTACCAAGGACTAGCCAGCCAATATGGCAGTGCTGATTCAGTAATCAATATTTCATCATACTTGCATAGTATTTTTGTAATGTTAGCATCAGATGCATGTACACCAAAGTATTTTGCATGCATTATATCCATTTTGTAATGTGAACTTCTATTATTTTCCTTTTTTTTTTTTTTGTTACTGCATGCATATATTTTAACCAAATAATTGCAGTGAATATAATGGAAACTTTTCTATTTGTAACATTGTAACTTTCATACTCAACCTGTATCTTTGTTTAAAAAAGTCTTATTCAGATACTCTATGAGTAAAGCAATTTATTATTATGAAAATGAAACGGTGGATAGTACATAAATCCATGAGTGAATACTATCATCAGTTACTAGGTAGAATTTACCAAAATGTAGACATCTTTCAATGCAGTCTTTGAGATAGTTTTCCTTTTTAAGAGTTCTACAAGTACACAGTGCGAACATATGCAATTATGCACACTTGTTTAATATAAGTCCTGACTTTCAGGTTGCAGCTCATCATTGTATTTAAGGTGCATTTTGACTTCGAGTTGTACTGCTTTCTCTTCTTCATGATCAGTTTCAATGTATCTGAACTCAAATTGTTCGGAGTATAGGCTTTAACCAAACACTCGCCATGTTTCCAACTCAAAGTACTTCACAAATTTTAAAGTTAATATAAACAATATGCATGTCTATGTTTGGATAATAGTAGCTTTATTTTTTTTTTTTTATTATTTTTTTTTTTTTTGGAGCTGTAAACTTGTAAAAATCTACCTCAGGTCCAAAGGTCTCAAAACTTGGGCCAACATGTGGAAATGTCAAAATTTATAATCAGGGCCTTGTGGTGTCAAATAAGGTAAAACTGATGATGAGTGGCAAATGCAAATTTAAACAGAGTATAAAGAATTACTTTTGATGTAGCAGGAACACTGGTGCGGAGGATAATTTTTTGCTATGACATTCAGACAAACAAAATAACCCCTTATCATACTATGTATGTTCTTGTTATTTCCATTATAAAATATCCTACCCACACCATCATGCCTCCATTTTTACCATCCCTGTTCTGATGCTGATTGGGGGGTTATTACCCACACCGTCATGCCTTAATTTTTACCATCCCTGTTCTGACACTGATTGGGGGAAAAACTTACAGATCTACTGCATCTCTTCTTTTAAAAAATGATTTAAGGAAGGGTGTATTTCTGTGATAAGAAAGTTTTTCCAGTAATTGGTAATCTAGAGTTTGCTCTGTTTATATTTAGGATAGTTTTAAATTAATATACTCAGTCCATAAATAACATGGGGAAAAAAAAATCTTATAATATTGCAGTTACAAAAAAATCAAGTCAATATTACTGGAGGGTACAATTTCAAATAAAAATGGTATGTACTTGTAAATTGTATTTCGTGTAACCCAAATACAAAACTTGTATACTTTTACTAATTTAATCAGTTTTACATATTAAAGACTTGTACCTGATGATCAACAGTGTACTACAATGATTGGTGTAAAGTTAAGATTGTTGTTTTACTTTTTAGATGTACTTTTTACTATTTTGCATACCTTCATTGAGAAAAGTGAATATTTTTCTCAAGTCAGCAATTTTCTGTTTGGGCTTTTACTTTTTAAGTTATCATGATAGCATTTTTGTAGATAACTCTGCTAATATACGTCATGGACTAGTATTCTGTATAGCATCACTGTCAATTTTGTATGTTACCTCTCTGTGTCTTTGTCCTAATTCAAAAGTAAATATGTACATATTTTTATTTTAAAAAATCACAAAATGTTAATCATGTACACAAAAATATGCATGAAATAAAGAGCCCTCATGTCCATAGTTACAGGACTCTGAAAAATAAAAAAAATAAAAAAATAAATAATTTCATATCAGTTTTGTGTCTCAATTTATTTTTAGACCAACTAACTTCCAGCATTATTCTCAGATGTTTTTAGCTCTACTACTAGTCATAGACTAGAAGAGCTTATGGGATGGTCTGTTGTCAGTTGTCCCTCTGTTGCCTGTCTGTCCATTAGGACAACCTTGTTACCGCCACTTCTCTGAAGCTACTTGGAGAATTGGCATGAAACTTTATACACACATTCATCCCAAGATCTACTTGGTACTAATAAAAATGGTGCCATTTGGACATCCAATATGGCCACCACAGTGGCCATCTTGAAAATCTTAACACTATACCTCCTGAACAGATGGTCATATCAACACAGGGTTTTCAAATAAAGACTTCTTATGATGTCTGGTTGGTTTAAAGTCGATCAGATATCCATTATATAGCCACCATGGCAGCCATCTTGAAAATCTTTTATTTAATGGCAGCAATACAGAACTTGCGACTATTGCATTGCTTTCCTTTTCTGGGATTTCTAGACCCCAGGCAAAGCTAATTATTCCCTACTCCAATTAGTATTAGAGGGCAAGAATTGAAAAGAACATGATCCCAGTCTGACTCCTTAGTCACAGCCAACATATGGAATACCATTCTCCTTATTCCAGTAGTAATATCGGGCATCCTGGGGACACTCACTCCACCTGCTTGGCATGCACAGAGTGTGCACACATGGACGATTGTCCAATTTGTTGTCTTGCGTCTGACCCGGTATGGGACTTTGCTGAAAGTTGCCATACACATAGAGGGAGGAAAAAGGACCACTCTTCCTTCTCATCTTCAATGGAAAACCCCCTCCATTCCCAGGTGGGGTCTGGATCTCTTCCCATGTTTGGGAAGACTACTTCCCCAGTGGGGCAAGAACATTCTGCAACCTCCGTTGTTTGTAGATCACAAAATGGCCAAGGATCTCCTACGCTTGCTATGATGTCATCAGTGCCAATGAAGGATTGATCCTTGGCCCCTCCCAAGGGAGGAAAAACACCTAAGAGCGAGTTGTGCCTCCCTCCTAGGGATGAGCAGTGCTCTCTAAAGGTCGGTGCCCCGGTAAATTAGATTAGCGAATTGTGCCTTCCTGAGAAGGACGAGCAGTGATTTTCATTTGGATATATCAGATGTGGGCTCATCCATCAAATATTCATCACCAGATCAGTCTTTGTCTGGTGACCAGGCACTGGGATTTGATTATAAAAATGGGGACACAAGGCAACCACCACACCCTCCTAAACTTTGGGGCCCCAGATGGCAGAGGTCTAAGTTGCTCGCCTTTACAGATCACTGACATCTCACCTCTGTCTGTGTGAGTTTGAGTCTCGGCTCGACCATTGTGAGTATGTGAGAAAGCTGACCAGTAGCTTCCTATGGGTTGGTGGTTCTACCCAGACTCTTCCCAGGTTCTTCCTCCACCAAATATACTGGCTATCATGTTACCGTTTAATCCTGATGCGGGATAGGGAGTTGGGTTGTACTCATCTTTTTAATCGCTACAGGATGTGGGGAACTCCCTTTTTTCCGGGATATGAGTTCCCCTGCCCCAACACTATGAATGTCCCTCTGTTGATCTGCTACGTCCCTTCCAGCCTGGGCAAACATGAAGGTGGACTGCCACTCACCTCCCTAGACAATCTAGAAGGGATCAGCATTCCCATTCTCTTAGGAGATCCACTAGTAGGATTAGTCCCATGATCCCACGATGAGTCTTTAGGATCGGGCAACCCCATTTTGTTGTCTCCCTCACCTGAGAGAGATACTGGGAAGAACAGTCCTGTCTCGCCTTGGAAGCAGGCTCAGGAGGAGGATGTTAATTCCATCATGGTGGACTCAAATGAGTTTGCAGAGGAACTGGTGGTGATGGTCCCTCCACCTCCATTGGGGTCCCCAGCTCCTTCCCGCCTATCAGGTTACGTGTTGGAGGAGAAGGAAGTTTACTACCTCCTTCCCCCAACTTGTGTCCTAAGCCTGCTGGCACTTGGGACAAAAAGATTCCCTCCAATCTGGAGAGGCTCTTGGGGGCAGCATCTTTCTAGTCGTTCTGTTGCTCCTGACCTCTGCAACGGTCCGGGAGCCTACAGCTGAAGGGGTGGTCTGTCCCCAGTAATAATATGGGGCACCCTGGGGACAATGAGGAATTAACATTGCACAATAGGTTTACTGGAAGACAATGGCAGATGTAATGTTAAAATTTAACATGCAATTTCCCATTGTCCCTAAAAATTTTGGTCAGGAGTACAAATAGGACACTGGGAACAATGTGTTTGGTTTGGTTTGGTTTAACGTCATTTTTCAGCACATGATAGTCTATATATGGCAGTCAGTTTATTTTGGTGGAGGAAGAACCACCTACCCACAGGATGCTACTGGCAAGCTTTCTCACATACCCACATTGGTCAAGCCGAGACTTGAACTCGCACGGACAGAGGTGAAATGTGTGAGTAATCTGAAAAGGTGAGCGCCTTAGACCACTCTGCCACCCGGCGACCCAGGAACAATGGGAAATGTAATGTTCAAATTTTTAGTTACTGTCCAACACCCATTTTCTATTTCTATCGAACACCCACTTTTTGCTTACTATCCAACACCTATTTTTTATTTCTATCCAACACCCACTTTTTAATTACTATCCAACACCCATTTCTTTTAATACTATCCAAAACCCATTTTTTTTATTACTGTCCAACACCCATTTGTATTTATTACTAGCCAAAACCAACTTTTTGATTACTGTCCAACACACATTTTTTATTTATATCCAACACCCACTTTGTAATTACTAT
Organism: Margaritifera margaritifera; assembly: GCA_029931535.1. Classification (NCBI taxonomy): domain Eukaryota; kingdom Metazoa; phylum Mollusca; class Bivalvia; order Unionida; family Margaritiferidae; genus Margaritifera; species Margaritifera margaritifera. Next base: position 6,418,557 of record JAQPZY010001676.1, on the reverse strand, counting down.
CCAACACCCATTTTTTGTATACTATACAACACCCATTTTTGTATTACTATCCAACACCCATTATTTATTACTATTAGAAACCCACTTTTCGATTATTATCCAACACCCACTTTTTGATAACTATCCAACTACCATTTTTATATTACTATCCAACACCCATTTTTTTAATTACTATCCAACACCCATTTTTGTATTACTATTCAAAACGCTGTGTAGTGTGCAAAACCTCAGACCTACGATCCAACACGAAGGGTGAGATGTAAATGAAGGGGGGTGAAATCACACAACATACTTTTACACACAAGCAAGGGTAGGAGTGTTTATACACACACCATGCTTACATACAAACAAACATCCTATCACATGCCAAAGCAAAGGGTTGTAGTGTTTATATTGTTTATATACACACTATACCCCCCCACACACACACACACAAGAAGGGTATAAGGGGTTTTAAGTTTTAGTTGGTTTTTAACAGACATACACAAACATACAAACATAAAACACATAGTGGCAATGATTTGAGTAGTATCTCTTTTTCCAAAGAGATTTGGGTGACCCTAAACAGGGCCGTTGGGGTGGGTTGACCAATAAAGGCAACACAAGTGGCACCGCTTGACAGTTCTTCTTTGCAAGCTTCTTCTTGCAGCCGCTCCATATACTAATACTCTTTTGAGGCATCCTTGCCTTTCTACATAGATTCTTCTCTTTCAAATAGCTGTGTATATGATGCATATGATTGCCCATGTTGCCTTGATATACATGGGGTACTCCAGATCAAACAGCATTCTTGAAATGATGGTAGAAGATTCAATGCTTGTCCACATCTTGTTGGGTTGTCTCGAGAACAGATGACAGTGGGCCAATGCACATCTATTTATAGTCTAGGACCATATTGAAACTTATTGGGAAGTTATACCAATCAGAACGCGTGTAACATAATTCAGTCAGAGTGTGCTATCTTTCAATAAGAATACAGCGGACCTGTGACGCCACTTTCAATTTATATATATATATATATATATATATATATATATATATATATATATATATATATATATATATATATATATATATATATATATATATAAGCACGAGTGTTCCTACGATTTGCCATTGCTGAAGAGTTCAAGTACAATACCCGTGGCTGAAATGAAGATGACGTGGTTGGGGGTACCTGCAGTGGATATTTCTTAAACCCGGAGGATAGTATGCCTATTACTGAAAAAAAAAAACAGAACGAAGAGTTGGAGAGTTTTTTTTGCAACGTCAGAAAGGAGAAGAACACTTATTTGTTCAACAACAACATGAGGAAAAAAGAAAGCAAGAAGAGGAGAAGAGGAAAATTTTGAACAGTGAGAAGAAGGAAGAGATTGAAAACAAAACGGTTAGTCTGTTACAAGACATTTTGCTGTGTTAAAATCCTGAGAGAAATGTATCAGACTTCTTTAGCCAAACCAAAGAGAAAGAGACTTTCACGATCCACGACTTCTAAACCTTCTATGACTACATTCACGAATTTCTAAAATTGAAACAAGAAGCTAGCGGCTATCATTCTTGGTGTCTGACTCCAGAACATAAAGAGAATTCAAAGAACGGTAACAATCCATAGAAAGCATCACCTTGGAACACGTGGAACAGAACGAAGGAAGAAGATCGTTTGCAAAAGTCATACTGAATTGTGTATGGAGAAAATAGGCTCAACGTCCGATATTGTCAAAGACGGAATACTTGGTAGATTCAAGTTGATACTTTCAACACATCGACGATAAATGAAAACTCATTAAACGTAAGATAAAGATTTGATCTTAGTGAATTACGAAGAAGTCGAAGTTGCACCACCCGACGAGTTTGCTAATGTCGCAGCCATTGCCCGTTTAAAATTATATTCTGTCTTGGAACCTTTAGGAGAGTGATGCTATACCCTGTGACATGAGCCATGCAGCACGACCTTACTGCTCAACTAGTGAAATCTATGCCGTTCGTGTACCCATCTAGGTATCTCATCCATACACTCACAAACCACGCTGGAGAGCACCACAACAACTTCATCGGGAATTACAAAGCAAAGAAGAATACACGTTTCCCGTGACTTTGCCTGGCTATTGTAATTCTGAAAGTTGATTCTAGACATTCAAAGGGAACTGGCTAAAATATATGATAGGAATTACTCCCAAAAGTTTATCCAGAGCAGGATTTATTTTTACATGGGAGAACGAGATAAAGTACAGTGTTTCAGTTGTAGTGTGAAACATCACGAATGGGAGTATATAGATACATCTTTCCTGGAACATTCCAGATGGTCTCCGTGCTGTCACTACTTTGCTTTGGTCGTCCAAAATATGATCCTCATGTTGCACACATTAGAAGTGCAGAGGATTCTACTGCTTCTAAAGAAAGTAGTTTACCTTTGGAGCTGCGAGAACGCATTTACAGAGAGTTTGTCAAGAGTCAATTGAAACGCAAATAACAACTGCATCCGATACACTATAAAATGAATAATCACTGGTATCTGAATGCCATAAAAAAGACTGATTGAAGGACGAAGTAGCATAGTCGTAACTAGAGGTTTTGTGCCAAAACACGATAAGACTTTTCTGCGAAGACGTTGTCAATGGCCAGTTAAGAGCTCCAAGCAGTAACATACTAACTACCAAATACTTCAAAAAGAACTCAATTACAAGACGAGACGATTCCTTTGAATTTTGGACAATGTGTGGTATGTGCGTTAGTGACTGCATTTCTTGAATTTCGTTTATCAGCAGATTCTATGTGGCAATTTTATGCATCCTCCGTTCTCAAAGTGATTGACGAAAAGTTAGATCATAAAGGTTAGGAGGCACTATATCTCTGCCATCCCGTTAACATGTTGATTGCTGGACTAGTGGTTTCACGAAAAACTGAATTTGTAAAACATGTAATCAAACACATCATAATTTTATTATCGTCCTCTGCAATGTATCGTGTGTTGTTACATAGAGTGGCAGTCGGCATAATGTTACTTAAAGAAAGTCAAGGAGAATTCATTTCGCTTGCAGAAGGAATTCCTCGCGAAGATGATGGGATCGTGTCTAAATTTAGTCAATCACAACTTGTCATCGTCGATGACATGTTAGGAAAAGACAAAGAAGAAACTAAACTTTGGTTTACACGAAACGGACATCATCGTAATGCTTGTATTATTTACATTATTCGAAATTTATTTCAACAAAGTTCAGCGCAACTCACCATTAGTCTCTATGTTCAGTATGCGGTGTTGTTTGAAAGTCCAAGAGACAGATCTCTAGATCAAGTATTGCCGAAACAGTTGGGAAAAATTGGCTGATTCATGCTTATGACAATGCCACTCAATCGCCACATGCGTTTTTACTCATCGATTCAAAATCTACCACTCCCGATTATTTGAGATTTCGCACGAATTTATTTCACGATTCGCGTGAAGAAGGAGGTCCAGTCATTTACACGTCGCCTTCCTCGTTTTCGTCTGTCTAAAAAAAACTATAAAAACATCATTCTTTTCTTTCTAACAGTATTCAACATGACTTCCTTTCAATCTCTTCATCCTGCCAAATTGATTCGTGCAAAGTAAATGCACAAGTACGTTCACATTTGTTAGAAGCTCGTCTTAAAGAAGTATTTCAATTTTCACTCCGACAGCACGTCAATTACTACAAGGCGTCAATCACATATCACATCAAACAAAACGTTGGGGTGTTTTAAATTTAAAAAAAACACAACATAAACTCCGACAGCACGTTAATTACTACAAGGCGTCAATCACATATCACATCAAACAAAACGTTGGGGTGTTTTTAATTTTAAAAAAAACAACAACATAAACTCCGACAGCACGTTAATTACTACAAGGCGTCAATCACATATCACATCAAACAAAACGTTGGGGGTGTTTTTAATTTAAAAAAAAACAACAACATAAAGTACCTTTGTCACAACTCGCTGATCCAAGAATCGATATTCAAACCAAAGAAATCCCCAAATCATTTTGAAACCAGGTGGAAATGAATCTCTAGGGGGCGTCATTTTTCGTTCACTTTTAAAATGGGATCCTAATGCCGATGCAAAATAAATCAGCACCTAAAAGACATACCAAAAAGAAGAGAGGTGCAATAAGTTCACACTCTAAAAAGAAAACTCAAAATAAAACGTCTCCTGCAAGAAAGAGAGGTATTGCCGCTTGAACGCGCGCGACGGTCTCTTCTTCCACTTTTTCTGCTTCTCCTCCGTTAATGATGATGCCTGCCAAACCTGATTTAAGACCAATTGATGAAAAAATGGAAACCCATCTCTAAAGAAGCTTCTACTTCGTTGGCGTCTTCTTCTTCTACTGATCTAGCTGCTGTTGCAGCCAGCAAGGTGGCATATCCAAAGAAAAAAGTACAAGACAGAACAGTTGTATTACAAAGTTTACTTGATCTGTCCAAACAATAAGTAACAAGATTTAGTCCGTTGAGAACACCAGTAGTACCTAAAGTCAAGTTGATACGACGTCCCGACAATCAGCGGAGACGAATATCAGTATAAAAATAGAAGAAGTGTTGGATAAGATTCGCTTTATTTTTTTCCTCCTAAAACAAAGATGTCACAAAGTTCACACCATAATCGTCAACGTCCAAAGAGACCTTCCAAAAGAAGAGAAGAAAAGGTTTCTCTAAACATTGGGATGTCTTGTCAGAATTTAATTTATTCAATGCTCTGATGCGAAAAGAAATCATTAAAAAGCACCTAAAGAAATCGTAGATGCCGTGTGTGAATGTTGTTTGAACGTTTTGAAAGGAACGGGGTCTTTGTCCAAGATACAGAAACAGCAAATAGGACAGCAGCATCACGTTCTTTGCCAAATGGTGAAAACAAAAATGCTAATCAGTCAAAAGAAAACAAAGTTCGTTCAACGAGGAGGACTTCTACCCATACAAATAGGACCGTTGTTAAAAGTGGCTGCTCCTTTGTTAGGATCGATTGCTATACCCCTTTTAGATGAGTGACGAGATGATGAAGAATAAGATAAAAGGACACAATTTTCTGGAAAAACATCACACTTGTATCCTTGGATCTTATGGAAGAACGAAACTTAACTTTAGTTTCATACAAACGATGGATGGAACTTCATCGTAGGTTCGAATAACGAACACCGCATTTACCTTCTAATGTAATCTCATCGAGATGTCACACTTACAATAAGAATTACAATCGTTGATGGATCAAACATATTTGTCAAAAACAGAAAAATCGCAACGCTACGGATAATTATTGCAACTTCTGCAACTGTTTCACCAGAAAGCTTTAGACGAGACGGCTAAACCTACTCGGAGAGATTTCAATAATGTCATGAAAATCAAAGAAAAACAAAAAGCAACAAAGACGGTGACATAAACAGCCACAGGGATGGAATAAGAGAAAGAAACAAGAGAAGTGTTTCAAACTCCGTCTGCCCCTTTTCCTCCTCCTAGCATCACAACCTTGCTGACACCTTCCCCTACTCTCAGACGAGAAGAAATGAAAGATTGGGTCAAAAAGATGATTTTGACACCTTCTTCAGCAGGAGAAAAAAAAAATGAAAGAAGGCAAGATAAAATGAAAAAAAGAAATCAAGAAAAAAGTGTCCTAAGAACCGATGACAACTTCTACTCCTATTATTCGTCGTACACGTCAAGCATCGCAATCCAAATTACCACAAGAACAATCTAAGAGCAATATCGAACAGTGTGTGATTATTGAGGAGCAGCAACAACAGCAGCAACATAGGTACACTTTTAGCCACCATTTACAACAATTTTGTTCATGTTGCTGGCCACAGAGGAATTCAAAAATTGTATTGTGCAATTAAAACCAAACTCAAAAGGTTACGTCTGCACGATGTACGACAATGGTTACAAAAACAACTGACGCACACATTACACAAACCCATTCGAGGAAAAGTTTCCAGAAGTCAAACTAAAGTAACTGGAATCGATCATCAATGGCAAGCAGATTTAGCTGATGTCTCTCATTTAGCGTCGTACAATCGAGGTTACAAATATTTTTGTGTTATCGACGTGTTTTCAGAATCAGCATGGGTAGTTCCTTTGGCTTCTAAAACAAGTTCCGAGTTAGTACGAGCTTTAAAACTTGTCTTGAAACAAAGTAGTCGACACCTTCCACGGTGGCCAACAGACAAAGGCATCGAATTTCGTAGCCAAGCTTTTTGAAAAGAAAGATTATAAAAAAAAACAACAGCACATTCATTACTTCACCGCTGAAAATCCTGAAACAAAAACCAATGTCGTGGAATGTTTTGCAAGAACGTATGTGGAACTTTTTACACAACAACATACTCCCAAATACATCGACGTGTTACCACCTATAGTCAAAGCTTACAATGAAGCGTATCATCATAGCATCGAATGTGCTCCAGAAGAAGTGACAACTGAAAACGAAGTTATTGTGTTTGATCGATTGTTTCGAACGTCAAAGACCAGAATAAAGAAAGAAGTGTTAAACACTGGAGATTGGGTTCGCATTAGAAAAATAAAACGCACTTTTGACAAAGGCTATTTACCCACTTGGACGACAGAACTGTTTCGTGTCAAGTGCGTGGACGTGATCCTCCTGTCTATAAATTGACAAATATGAACGGAAAAGTGTTAAAAGGGACTTTTTACTTGCCTGAGTTACAATGAGTGACCAAGTAAGAAGACGACGTGTACGATATCGAAAGTATTCTTAGTCGAAGAACACGTAAATTGGGAAAACGTCGACTTCAAGATGTGAAAGTTTGTTGGAAAGGACATCCACCTGGTTTCGATTCTTGGATTACCGCTTCACAAGTCATCGACTATAAAAATAAGCAGAAGTTACCAACATGCCGTTAAACACAACTACATCTCCTACTCAGAGTTCCTCTCTCCAAGAACTACAAATACAACCACTGTGGGTGTGATGTGGAGAACGTGTTTCTAAAAGTCAAATCGTCTTTTTCTGCCAAATCTTTGTGGTATATTGTGTCATTGAAGCAGCCATTGGAAATTTTTCTTTGCAACAAGAAGCTAAAGAACTGTGGAATATTTGACTCTTCAGCTGTATTGGTTATCTTTTCCCAGTCCTTCCTTGAAATATGCTGACAGTAGCAACAACAACGGTAGCCTCGCCAACGCCAGTCACCACATATCTTCCAAACTCTGCAAAGGCAAAATGGGAAAAGAAGAAAGAACGGCAGCAGCAGGAAGAAGCGGTGGAGGAGGATTGGAAGATGGAGACAGAGGAGTTCGCTGTCTCTTACAAAACGAGGCGCCCTTGCTGCGTGGCGAGACCTATGTTGAGGCCTAGTCGTCCTGGATATCGACGATAACTTCAATGATCCAGGTCAATAACCAAACGGCCCTTTTAAGGGTCATCCCAGCTTTTAGAAAAGAGATACTATTCAGTCATTGCCAATATATTATGTGTTTTTATGTTTATGTATGTCTTTGTCTTCCACAAAAAAAATAAAACTTAAACCCCTTCTACACCAGTGTGTATTTGGGTACAGTGTGTGTATAAACACTACCTAACCCTTGTGTATCATAAGTCTCTCAGTGTCAATGATAATAGGTTTGTATGAAGAAAAAATAAGAAGAATAGTTTCATTTAGGTCCGCGTGATTCCTCTTGACTTGTACTCTGTACTAAACAAAGGGATGTTTCCCTTCACATCCGCATCTACACTTTGGATGGATGTTTTCCTTCACGTCCGCGCTTAAAGCATACAAAGTGGTACGTTAGCCAGTCTTGCTCTTGGACAGAGTGCAACACATCCTGGACCGGGTGGAAGAGTTACAGGTCCACCCAAACCTCCGGCACTTGAAGAGGGAGATTATCTCCTTATATTCAGCAAAAAGGATCTTCAAAGATGTGTTAGATGAGGAAGTGCAGATGATCAAAGGGCGTGGGTGGAGAAGAAGAGAGCAAACGAGCAAGAGAGAAGGGAGAGGATTTCCCTTTCCATACTGCAAGGTGGATGAGGGTGTAGGAGCGGTTGAGGCAGCTGGGATCAGAACAGCAGCAGCAACAACAGCCCCTGATTCCTGAAGAGAAGGATTTTGATATGGAGGCCAACGAGCCTCATTTTAGAATCAATCCCTACGTCCGAAGAACAATGGAATACTTGGACCAGATTTGTCCTTGTTGCAGAGCCTGGCCTGGGAGGTGCAGTTGTCATGGACATAGATAAACATCAATGGACAAAAGCCAACAGCCATTTTCAAGGCTATCCAAATCTCTTCGAAAAGAGAGATACTACTCAAATCATTGTCACTATGTGTGTTTTATGTTTGTGTATGTCTATGTCGGGTCAACACCAACTAAAACTTAAAACCCCTTCAACTTTCTTGATTGAGTGGGTGGGTGGGTATAATGTGTATGTAAACACCACTACCCTTTGTTTTGGCGTGTGATAGTATGTTTGTGTGTATGTAAGCATGGAGCATGCATAAACACTCCTACCTTTGTTTGTGTGTGATAGTATGTTTGTGTGACTTCATTCCCCTCTCTTTACATCCTACCCTTTTTGTTGGATAGTAGGTATGGGGTTTTGGTCACTACACGGCGTTTTGGACAGTAATCAAAAAATGGATGTTGGAAAGTACTAACAAATGGGTGTTGGATAGTAATAAAAAAAATGGGTGTTAAATACTAATCAAAAAGTGGATGTTGGAAAGTAATCAAAAAGTGGGTAATGGATAGTAATCAAAAATGTATGCTGGATAGTAATCAAAAAGTGGGTGTTGTACAGTACTAAAAAATAGGCTTTTGGATAGTAGTCCAAAAATGGGTGTCATATAGTAATCAAAAATTGTGTGTTGGATAGTATCTAAAACGTTTAACATTGCATTTCCCATTGTCCCCAGAGTGTCCCATTTGCACTCAATACCAAAATTTCTGGGGACAATGGGAAATCTCATGTTAATCCCAATGTAAACCTACAATGTAATCTTAATTCCCCATTGTCCCCAGGGTGCCCATATTACCACTGTGCCCTCTTCTATGCTTTGGCTACTGGTTTCTGCCTCAAGCTATCGAGTCTATTCGACAGCTTGGTCCCTTAAACCACCCCATCCCGTTTCCCCCCGCCCGGGGCTTGGACTCTGGAGTGTCACAAGTGGGGATATCGGCTTGGGCCTGTACTTGCCTCCTGGTTAAAATCTTAGAGACCTTGGAGCTTAATGCACATACTCTCATGACGATTGCCTCACATGCCAATCTCTTTTCTGTGACCTCCTTCAATCTCTGGAAGGAGGAATCATTGTCTCCAGCATGCTTCAGCATTTGCTGGAGGCTGTAGAGACAGACATTGCATCATGCACTCTCCCTGTCGATGGTGCTCTGTGAGGAGCTTCTTCCCCTCCGCAGGGATGCCACCTTGGATATGTCGAAGGTTTTGCTGGACCACAACAAAACGATTTAAGGTTTGCACCTCTTGAGGCGGAGACCCTCTTCTGAGGCCTCATCCAATCTGTGACATCACAGGATTTGATAAAACAACAACACAAGATCCTGGCAGCTGTGGGCCCTTTAAAGCAGGCCATGAAGTACGCCCACCCAGATTGCCTCATGGAACCTTGTCCAAGTTCTTCAAGCAGACACAGCCTCAACAGTCTCACTAGTAGCCTCAATTCAAAGCTCCCTCTTGCTCGTCGTTTGCTAGATGAGGTGGTCAGAAAGACCAAGGTAGAAAGTCTTCGGACTCACATTTTGCAAGAGGGAGGGGGTCAGCCCTTGAGAGTTGCATCCCCTCCTGCAGTGTCTTCCTCTTCCCAGCATCCCGTTTGGAGCTCGCTTAGCACTTTTGTCAAGGGTTTGGTCGGGCATCACAGATGATGTGTGGGTCCATTCCACCTTAAAGGGTGGCTACTTGCTTCATTTCTGGAACATCCTCCCCTATCATGGACCCCCATCTTCTTTCACCAGTCTAACCTGGCTCAATTAGGAAAGAGGTACACACCCTTCTGCAGAAGGGCACAGTCGAATGGGTGAAAAAACGACCAGACTGACTTTCTACTCCCAGATCTTTCTTGTGTCAAAAAAAGAAAGAACGTTTAGGTCCATAATTGACCTTTCCGCCTTAAACAGATTTCTTCAGGAAGAATGCTCCAAGATGGAGGCTCCCATTCTAGTTAGGAATGCTATAAGTCCCAGCGACTGGGCAGTCTTTGTCGATCTTCAGGATGCATACCTTCACATCCCAATCTTCCCTCAACACAGAAAATATCTCCAGTTTTGTCTCGACCAGGAAGTATTTCAATTTTGAGTTCTTACATTTGGCCTCGCCTTCGCACCCAGAGCTTTTACCAGGGTGATAGGGAGAGTTGAAGTAAACTTGAGGTCATTAAGGATCCCCATCCTCGAGTATTTTGGCGCTGGTTGATACACAACATCCTCAGAGATTCTCTTCTGAATTACCTGTCCCTCTGTTGGTCAATGGTGACCCATCTTGGTCTTATCCACAGCCTAGAAAAGTCGGATCTCATCCCTTCTCAGTACTTCGTATATGTGGGGATGAATTTCCTCACCAGACTAGAGAGAATTTATAATCCTCCAGACAGGATCAACCAAATCCTATCCCTCATAACGGCTCTTCTAGCCAAGACTCTCTTCGGCTTACCCTTATCTCTCGTTCTCATCGGGACTCTGAACTCGGCTGTGAGTTTACGGAATGTTCTGTTGCTACTTGTACGTCCATCACCTCTGCATCCATTAGAACAAGCTTGTTACTGCTACTTCTCCTAAGCTACTTGCAGGATTGCAATAAAATTTTATACACACATTCATCCCAAGGTCTACTTGGTCCAAATGCAAATGGTACTGTTCGGACATCCAATATGACCGCCACAGTCACCATCTTGAAAATCTTGTTATTACTATTCCTTCTGAACAGATGCATGGTCATATCAACATGGAGTTTTCAACTGAAGACTTTTTATTATTTCTAGTTGGTTATAAATGAAAATTATGCTGATCTGATGTTCAATATGGCCACCAGGGTGGTCATATCAAATGTGGTTTTCACCAAGAGACTTCTTATGTTGTCTAGTTGGTCTCTAAATAAAAATGGGGTTGATCTGACATCCAATATCTCCGCCAAGGCAACCATCTTGAAAATCTTGTTATAACTACTCATCCTAAACATAAAATCATACTGACATGGAGTTTTCACCAGAAGACTTGTAGTGCCTAGTTGGTCGTAAATGAAAATTATACCAATCTGATATCCAATGCAGCCACATCTATGGCCATCTTGAAAATCTTGTTATCACTGGTCCTCTGACATGGGGTTTTCACCAAGACTTTTTATGATGCCTAGTTGGTTTTAAATGAATATGGTGCCAATCTTACAACCAGTATGGGACCACAGTGGCCATCATGAAAATCTTGTTATTGAACAAGAATATCAGAGATAATTTCAACATTCAGCAGCTAAAAAGAAGAAATGGTCTTGTCTTGGATTCCTGGAAATTGCAACAGTCCCTTCAAGGGACTCCTGGTTTAGTAGTAGCTTTGAACTGATATTGTGGCTTATTTAAATCTAGCTCAGTATTTCTTAAGATTATGTGCACAGACTGAAACCCCAAACCCCAAAATTAGATATTAAAGCTGGAATATATGTGCATCATTCAAATTTAGCATGCGTATTAATGTTACAGAATTTCAAATTTGCTGGAATTTTGAACTTGAATTTGAGTCCTGTGTGCAAACAGTTTTGAGACTACATGGCCTACACTATTTAGTATTACACATGGAGAGCCCCAGCCTTCATAAACAATAAGGGGCCTGTATACAATTTCCATTATAGGAAATATGTTATTCAAAGATCTTTGAGGTCAAAGAAGGAGTGTTATTTGTGTCTGTAAAGTTGTTGCAATAAAGTTCATTATAGTGGAGTACCACAATAGTTTTCATGCCCACCAGAGCCAAAGTGGCAGAATGGTTTGCATACTGGACTCACAATCAGTAGGCTGCAGGTTCAAATCCTTACATACCAATTTGGGTTGGTTGTCCTAGTTTATCTCTGAACAAGGCATCTTACTCCCATTAATTCAGCACTAAGTTATAGAGCAAAATAGAAAAATATAATGGAAAACTTAAAATATTGATCAGTGACCATGACTTTGAAGATAAGCGCCCCAATATAGTGTGCAACAATTGTATATCATTATTCCAAGTTTCATCCATTTATTTCAAATGGCCTTAAAGTTCTAGAGCAGAAATGAAAGTGAGGTGGAAAACTTAATATACTTACCCATCATCTACACCTTGAATATAGAACCCCTTTTATGCAACACACCTAGTGATGATATATCTATATACCAAGTTTCATCCCTTAATTACAATTGGCTTTAAATTTATATAGTGGAAAGGAAAGTGTGATATGAAACTTAAAATGTCAACCTGTGACCTTGATCTTGAAGATACGACCCCAAAAGTGGTTCATGACATATCTTCTAATAATGATGTATAAGCATACCAAGTTTCATCCTTTAAAGGACAAATATGAAGGTTTCTGTTTACACTTACTTTTTAATCCTCTATACCAGAAAACCCCAAATTTTTTGTTTTTATACAAATTATATTGCAGTAACCTCCCATTGATACATGTGTGGAAATGACTTCCAAGGGAAACATATAACTCTCTTAAAATATAAATTAAATGATAAAATCCTTGCAAAGAATTATGAAAATACAGTGCATCCTATTGCATTAGTGTAGTCTCAACTCGTTAAGGATGTACATATATTTTCTAATCTGTGTATCAAGCAAGTCACAATGAGAAAATAAGGCCACCAAATACCTAAATACTTAGTTTGGTCAAAATTATTGCCAACAACTATGAGAATGCTCTGTAATTAACTAAGATGGTAAATGATGGAAACCCTCCTATTAAACATTACCTCTTACATAATCTTTCAATATATTATACTTGATATTGCTGCATTTACTTCTCATTACTTAATCGGCCTTGGTGTGTCCTTGGGAATTTGACTCATTTCCTCTAATGTGTTAAAAGTGCTGTTAAAATCAACAAAAAAACAAAGAAAGCTTTTTCTTTATCAGTAAATTTTAATTCCTGTACCCTTTGAATGGATAATATTTGCATTTAGCTCTACTGGTCATAGATCAGAAGAGCTTACAGGATGGTCTGTTGTACGTCATCTGTCATCCATCCATCCATCTATTAGCACAAGTTTGTTATCACTACTCCTCCTAAACTACTTGGAGGATTGCCATGAAAACTTTACACACAGATTCATCCCATGGTCTAGTTGGTCCCAAATGAAAACTTTACACACAGATTCATCCCATGGTCTAGTTGGTCCCAAATGAAAACTTTACACACACATTCATCCCATGGTCTAGTTGGTCCCAAATGAAAACTTTACACGCACATTCATCCCATGGTCTACTTGGTCCCAAATGAAAATAGTTGTGCTCAGATTCCTCTTGAAAGAATGGTCATACCAGCATGGAGTTTTCACTAAAAGACTTCTTATGATGTCTAGTTGGTCCTAAATGAAAATGGTGCCAATCTGAAATCTAATATGGCCACCGCAGCAGCCATCTTGAAAAATCGTGTTATTGCTACTCCTCCTGAAGGGAAAGTCATATTGACATGCATGGAGTTTTCACCAGAAGACTTCTTGTGATGTCTAGTTGGTCCTAAATGAAAATGGTGCCACTTGCACATCCAATATGGCCTACACAGCATTCATCTTGAAAATCTTGTTATCGCTACTGCTCCTGAATGGATGGTCATATCAACATGGGATTTTTTACTAAATGACTTATGATGTCTAGTGAGTCCAAAAAATGGAAATGGTGATGTTCAGACAATCCAATATGGCCACCACAGTGGCAATCTTTAAAATTATGTTATCATTACTTCTCCTGAATGAATGGTCATATCAACATGAGGTTTTCTCTGCAAGACTTCTTATGATGTCAATGGTCATCTTGAAAATCTTGTTATCACTACTTCTAGATGGCTGGTTGTATTAGTATTGTGCTTTCACCAAGACTTCTTATGATGTCCAGTTGGTCCTAAATGGAAATTATGCCAATCTAATATCCAATATGGCCACCATGGCAGCCATCTTGAAAATCTTATCATTACTCCTCCAAAACTGAAAGTCATATCAACATGGGATTTCCACCAGAAGACTTCTTATGATGTCTTGTTGGTCCTAAATGAAAATGGTACCAATCTGGCATCCAATATGTCCACCACAGAAGCTAATTTGAAAATCTTGTTATTGCTGAAGAATATCAGAGATGGTTTCAACACTCAGCAGTTAAAAGGAATAAATGGTTATCTTGAATTCCTGGAAAATCTTTTCAGCCAGTAGAACATCAGTTCCTTCAAGGGACTCTTGTTTCATGTCTCTGTCTGTCTGTCTGTCTGTCTCTCTCTCTGCTGTCCCTGATATCATCTCTATCAATACATCTCTATATTAATGAGTGTCGGCCTCATTCTAGAATGATGTCACACATCAAACTGAGTCTAAGTCAAGGGAGATAATTCAGTCAGTAGTTTTGGACAATCGAACCACATTTTGTAAATTCAGTTTAGTAAATTGCACTGGAGCAGAAGATTTTTAATTTACATATATTGTTCTACAAAAAGCAATACAAATTTGCTAATTGAAGATTTTCTCCATATTTGCCTTTAATCTCAAATGGTTCTAAAGTTGTAGAGCAGGAAAGAAAGTATGATGGAAAACTTAAAATATTGAGATGTGACCTTGATCTTTAAGACAGGACCCCCAATATTGTATGTGACACAATTTCTAGGGATGACATACAAGTATACCAAGTTCCAGCCATCCATCCCAAATTGTAATTTATACAAAGTCAAAATGTGCAGAAAAACTGCCCAACAAAGTCCAAATATAAAAGCCGAGGCTTGCTGCCGACATCCATTTACCAGGTGTTAGCACAATGTTGGGCTGGTATCACTTTTCAACCTTGATGAATGGATGTCAATTGCCTGCCTATCCTTCAATACTATGAAAGTGCATGTCACTGATTGTTTGCACCATTTTGATCTTAGGTTTAGAGCAGAAATTAGTGACAGATAGACGGACAGAGTGTGGATGGAAGAAAGGACAGACAGATGCAAATACTGTGTCACTCGCTTTTGGCATAGAGATGGGGGGCCAAAAACAACAATGTTTTTATTACATATGCTTATTGCCTTAGAAAGGAACAGATTGATGTCAACCTAATCTACAATAAATAATGGGATATTGGATACTAGTACATTTGGGGATGAAGTGGACATACGTTTTGGACTTGTTTTGGGGATGAGGTGGACATACCTTTTGGACTTGTTTTGGGGATAAGGTGGACATATCTTTTGTACTTGTTTTGGGGATGAGGTGGACATACCTTTTGGACTTGTTTTGGGGATGAGGTGGACATACCTTTTGAACTTGTTTTGGACACATTTTCTTTTGCAACAATACTTTAACATACATAGCTTTCTTGGACCCAAATAAAATCAACAATGATACACTTAGCACTTACAAAAATTCTGAAGTATTATATTTCAGATAAACTGATGGATTGTATAAAAATTAATTCTACCTAATAAAGTCCACTCAATTAAAATTGGTTCGTCAAGGAAGAGCAATATTAACATGCTTTTTTCTTCTTTTTTTCACGCAAATGTTTCAAAGGTATTTTTTTTTACTTGGAGGTAGTTAGTTATTGCAACATATATTATTGTCTAACCCAATACACAATACTTACAAGTCCTTTTTTTCCACGTGTACTATTTATTTTTATAACAAGAAATGGATTTGTCAGAAGACAGCAAAGCTTGCCTGCATGTATACAGACCTTAATCCTTTCCCCGGCAAGTTATCATTTGTTATCACTGCCGGATTTCTGCAAGTTATCATTTGTTATCATTTCATGATGAAAATGTACCAACTTGTGTTTTGAAACTTCAGACATCAATATGTAAATACCAATGTCTGTTTTAAGAACAATTAAAAGGTGTGCATTTGCTAATGATAATGACAACAAATACAACACCAGGGGTATTGAGTAAGCTCTCCTGTACTTATCAGGTGAGCTAAAAAAGGTAACTTTTGCATTTCATTGTCTGGAAACCAGGAACTAGTCTCTATCCTCAACATTATCTTAAATCTGACCTGTTCTTTGCTGATATTACCTTAATTGGGGTTTATTTATTTTATTCTTTCTTATTTTTGAAGACTCAAGTAATGGGGGATATTTTAATGTTTGTTCTTTCTTATTTTTTGAAGACTCAGGTAATGGGGGATATTTTAATGTTTGTTCTTTCTTATTTTTTGAAGACTCAGGTAACGGGGGATATTTTAATGTTTGTTCTTTTCGTTCTTGTACATTTGTTTATATTTATGTGTAACTGTAATGTTCAGGCTTTTTTTCACAGAAAGATAATAGCAGATTTGTTAATTTTTTTAGATGCAAATCTTGTGTATTATGATGGATGGTTAGTATGTTTCAGTCAGAAAGTATTGGTAACATGGCCTGTGTACAAATCTTTGGGTATCAACAAATTAAAGGGTTTAGTAGAAATGATCCAGAAGATTTTCTCCATCTTTGTTTATTTGTTTGTTTTGTGGGTTTAACACCATTTTTCAGCACATGATAGGCTACACATGGTGGCCAGTATATCTGGTGGAGGAAGAACCCAGGAATACCCCGGAAAGAACCACTGACCTGTGGGAAGCTACTGGCAAGCTTTCTCACATACCCACATTGGCTGAGCCCGAGACTCAAACCCACACGGACAGAGGTGAGATGGCAGTGATCTGATAAGGCAAGCACTTTAGATCTCCATCTTTGACATTTAATCTCAAATGACTCTAAAGTTGTAGGGTAGAAAACTTAAAGTATTGAGATGTGAACTTGACCTTTAAAATAGGACCCTCCCAATGTGGTACATGAAACAATTTCTAGAGATGATATACAAGTATACCAAGTTTCAACCATTCATCCCAGAATTAAATTTTTACAAAGTCAACAAAAATGAGGCAAAAGTCTAAATATTAAAGCAGAGGCATGTTGTTGACATCCATTCACCAGATATTCAAACATTTTTGGGCCGGTGTCACTTTTTAACTATAGCAATTTAACCTTTGGTGAAATGGCTGTCAAATGCCTGCCTGTGTTTCAATACTATGACTGTCCCAGGCATTAATTGTTCACAGCATTTCGATCTTTAGAGCAGAAATGAGTGACAGATAGATGAATAAATGGACAGAATGTGGATAGAAGGAAGGACATGCAGAAATGTGAATACTATGTCACTTGCTTCTTGCAAAAAGGTGGGGGAAATAGACAAAAATGTCCAATTCATGTGTGAGTCTATATTGCACATGATTATTGACTTATAAAGTAACAAATTAATGTCACCCTCATCTACATCAAATAATTCAATATATGTGACACATTTGGGGATGAGGTGGACATACCATTTGGACTTCTTTTGGACAAAGGTTTTTTGCAAAAACAGTTTAATATACATATCTTTCTAGGACCTCAAAACATCAATTATATATTCAACATTTACAGAAATTCAGAAATGTTTCAGATATATTAGCAGATTGTATAAAACTTAATTCTACTTAATTAATTACTGGTAATAAAGCTCACTTGATTAAAATTGATTCAGCCAAAGAAGAGCAAAATGTAAAAAAATTCTGTGTTTATTTTTCATGCAAATTTTTTTAAAAAAAACAGTTTTTTACTTGGAGGTAGTGAAAAATTGCAAGATATATTATGGATTGACCAATCAATGACACACAATACTAATGACAAGTTCTTTTTTCTATGTAAACTATATATTTTTAAAACAATAAATGGATCTGACAGAAGACAGGAAACCTTAAAAGCACATATTTTGACTTAAACATAAAGGGTATATACATTTGCTAATGCCAACAACAATGAGTACAACTCAGAGCATAGAATAAGCTGTCATGTGTTTAGTGCTGGGGAGCTAAAAATGGCAACTTTTGCAATTTATTGTCCAGAGACTAGGAACTAATTTGCATCCTCAGAATTACCTTAAATCTGGATTTTTTGCTGATTAGGCTTTAAATGGAGTTTATTTATTTTTGTTGTTTCCTAATTTTGCCAATTCTGGTATTGAGAGATGTTTTATTGTTTGGTCTTTTCTTTCCTGTATATCTTTTGATTTGTGTGCAGCTGTACTTTTCAGAAAGATAACAGTGCATTTGTGTGCAGCTGTAATTTTCAGGCTTTATTACATCAAGAATTACAGAAAGATAACAGTGGATTTGTGTGCAGCTGTAATTTTCAGGCTTTATTACATCAAGGATTTACAGAAAGATAACAGTGGATTTGTGTGTGGCTGTAATTTTCAGGCTTTATTACATCAAGAATTACAGAAAGATAACAGTGGATTTGTGTGCAGCTGTAATTTTCAGGCTTTTATTGCATCAAGGAATTACAGAAAGATAACAGTGGATCTGTGTGCAGCTGTAATTTTCAGGCTTTATTACTGCAGGGAATTACAGAAAGATAACAGTGGATTTGTGTGTAGCTGTAATTTTCAGGCTTTATTCCATCAAGGAATCACAGAAAGAAAACAGTGGATTTGTGTGCAGCTGTAACTTTCAGGCTTTATTACAGCAAGGAATTACAGAAAAATAACAGTCGAAAAGTACTGGTTTCATTGCTAGTGTAAAATCTACGGGCATCTAGATGTTTAGTACAGATTAAAGGATCCAAGAATCATGGTTCAAAATCTTGGAATATGAAAATGTACAGCAATTCTACAATGTTGAAATTTCAATGGACATAATTTGTGTTTTGTAATTTTTGTCCTTCCAAAAGACCTTTAAGATTGCTAAACAATGATATACAGCAAAAATGTCCATATTTATGGTAAAATGGGGAAGAGAGTTTCCATGGGCAATACTTTTCTTGTTCATTTTGCTATATGTTGCAGTATGATTTATCTTTTCCTACTAGTTGCATGCATGAAAATATCTTTAACAAACATGGACTATTTGTAAGCAAAATTTGAAAAAGCCTTTTATCAGTCATTTTACAATTTCCATCACAGAAGAATTGAATGTCAATTAAAATGGTGTCATAATGGTATAATTAAATGGTATACTATAATCAGGAATCTTAATTTCTTAGGCATTTCACATGCACTGCAACGAACTGACACACATTTATTCACTGGATCTGGAGGTATGGCTATTTGATTACCACCAAAATACGACCTCTATGAAAACAGATGAGGGACTTTTTGTAAATAGCCTGTCATATGTATGCACAATTTGTGACATCAGTGGAGGATCGTACACAATATGCATAGCAGTCAATGATAGTACCAATAAAACTGGCTTTTTGTTCTGCAATATTGTTTAAATAATGTGTATATTTCCATTAAGTGTGTCTGATTACCTCTGACACCAATTTTCTTTTTTATTAAAAAGTTTTGCTTATGTTTATGTTTAGCAATGACTTGCATGTCATAATCTTGCCAGAATTGCCACAAAAAGGACAATTTATGTCTTTCCTAATCATTTTCTTCACAAAAAAGATGTGCAAACCTTTTGTACAATAGTATTTGCTGGATACCAAATAAAGAATCAATTATCTTTATGTCAATTATATATTTGGACAATAAAAAAATAATTTCAAAAGAGTGTTGTATATTCAGTACATGTGTGTTAGGTGTGATTTATATTAAATGAAGCCATCTGACATGGAGTGTAGTATTTAACAGTCACATTTGTAGCTCAGCAATTAATTAACAGCAGAAAGTTTGATAACTGGACAAATGATAATTGATAATTTCAGATTCCACTTGGGAAATGTGTCATTTATATTACACAAAGCCATCTTATTTGGAGCATCATATTTAAAGCCAAAAAATTGTAGCCTAGCAGTTAACAGCAGAAGTTTAATAACTTCCTCAATATTGTTCATAAAATTTATTGCTGAAATGAATAATAATGTGGGAATATTGTCATGATTCCAAGACTAATCTGTTTTGCTCTCTCTCTGTCTAGTATCTAAAATTGTCATCAATTTCCAGGGAGTAGGGAGTAGACCTCCAATCTGACCATGCCTTTAATTCATATGTTGCTGTAGTTATCTGTCTTTGGCAATTCTGCATACAGCTCTCTCTCTCTCTCTCTCTCTCTCGCTCTCTCTCTCGCTCTCTCTCTCGCTCTCTCTCTCTCTCTCTCTCTCAGAAATATGAGGATTTGGTCAATTATATTTTCAGTTGACTTGTAGCTGATAATTAAATTGAGTTTCTTATATTGTATATTCATGATGTTGCGACTGCCCTCATTTAGCCACCAACTTTAATCCTTCCTTTTCACTATTGGTTCCCTCCTTCTCTCCATCATTCTCAGTTTAATTTTACATCTTTTCCCAGTCATGATTAATTTAAAATAATGACATTTGCTTTTAGTTATAACTCTGTATCCTTCTGCATACTTTTCAGCAACTGCTTGCAAACTACCATATATACTCGTGTATAACCTGATACCAACTGCAAACTGCATAGACCAAGATCTGCCAGTGCATAATGCACCAGCAGATCTGGGTCTATGCAGTTTGTAAGGACTAATCAGTAAAACAAACAACATAGACCCTGATCTGCCAGCGCATTATGTGATGGCAGATCATGGTCTATGTTGTTTGCATTTGGACCCGGTTTATATGCGTGTGTATATGGTACTATCTCTCTCTCTATGTTGAACCTACATTTATTCTTTTTTGAAACGTGCATATAAATATATTAATATACATGTAACTAAGAACATCTTTGCCAACAATGGGACTTAAATATTGATGTGTCTGTTTCAGACAGACATGCTTGTGAAGAGAATCATGGTTTACTAAGATATGCTTATGAAGATAACCACATTTTACTAAGAGAATTTAAAAATGCATTTTATTTAAAATAGAGGCTGGATATGAAACTTCATCATCCAATAAATAGTATTGCTTATATAGTTTATTGGGGAAAAAACTGCATGTATTGTGAAAATATGATTACAGATTTACATGTCTTAGCAGTTATCTGTACAGTCTTGTATCACCACTCTCCCTCTCCCTCTCCCTCTCCCTCTCTCACAAAAGAATTTGATGCTTTGATATTCTATTCTTCCTGATGTTGAATTTGATGCTTTGATATTCTATTCTTCATGATGTTGAGATAGCAAGGACATACTCATATTGCTACATCCACCAAAGACACATTTCCTTCCCATGCTGAATAATGCATACAATCAAAAAACAATCCGGACAAACTTCACACTCGACAATGGAAGAACAATGGTGATTCACAATGTGGAGTTCCCCCAGTGACATCACACTAACTCAAGTCTTGAAAACTGCCAAAGTTGTACATGGCCAAGGGGGAATATTTTGACATGTAAATTTAAACTTAAATATTGCATAAATCATCATACTGAATAATTTAGAGGCAAGTAATATGGGGATCTACCATTAAGATCAAAACAAATCCTGTCCAGAAATACATAATATCAAAGATCTACACAAATACAAGCACCATATCAATTTGCATGTGTTTCCCGAGTAGCACTCTAACTATGAACATTCAGCACTCTAACTATGAACATTCAGCACTCTAACTATGAACATTCAGCACTCTAACTATGAACATTCAGCACTCTAACTATGAACATTCAGGTCATAGGTACAAATTTGCATCTACAGGTGATGATATAAAGTAGAAGGAAATTATGATTTCATAATTGAATTAAAAGAAATTGATGTCATCAAGTGTCACATAGAAGCTGAGAATCATTTTGGGGTACAATACCATTGTGGACTACCATGAAGTAACTATTTTCAATCACTTGGACTTGGTGGCTGCTTCTTACCACAAATTTAAAGGCCCAACGCCAATCCTTCTCTAATCTAATTCTTAGGTCAATGATTCTGGATGTAGCCCTTTTTGTATTCAAAGTAACTACAGATATTAGTGATGCGGCATCATGAATTTGTGAAACCAAAGTTAGGAGAATGGGCAATCAGGGGAAATAACTCCTCTAAAAGATTTCATGGAATGCTTGAAATCCAACTCATTCAAGGTCTCATAAAATAAAGATGTATGATAAATATGGTTGAAATCCAATATTCCTTATTAAAGTTATGCTGTGGAAACCAAATGTGGAGGGGCAATCAGGGGCCATAATTCATGTGAAAATGATAATGTGGAATGCTGGAAATTAAACTAAATTCAAAGTCTTATAAGTATAGAGCTGTATGCCAAGTTTGGTTCAAATCCAAGAATCCTTGGAAAAAAAATGCTGCAGAAACCAAAGTCAGGAAGACAGGCACTCGAGGGAAATAACTCCTCTTTAATATAAACCCCCTCACCAAATTTGGTTTAATATCAACAAACTTTGGTAAAGTTATACTACAGAAACCAAATTTAAGAGAACAGGCAATCACGGGGCATAACTCCTGTAAATGATGTCATGGAATTCTGGAAATCAAACTCATTCATGGTCTCATTGATATAAAGTCCAATATTAAAACTTAATTAAATTCAACAAACCATGATAAAGTTATACTACAGAAACCAAAGTCAGGAGAGCAGGCAAACAGGGGACATAACTCCATTAACTAATGTTGTGGAATGCTGAAAATTGAACTCACTAGGGCATAATTAATCTAAAGCTCCATACCAAATTTGTTTAAAATCCAACAAACCTTGGAAAAGTCATGATGTAGAAACCAAAGCCAGGAGGAGAGACACTCATGGGGCATAAATCCTGTACATGCTGTCATGGCAAGCTGGAAATAAAACTCATTAATATAAAGCCCAATGCCAAATTTGATTGAAATTCAACAAACATTGGTAAAGTTACGCTGTGGAGAATGGACAATCAGGCAGCATAACTCCTGTAAATGATATTGTGGAACACTGGAAATCAAACTCATTCAAGGTCTCATCAATACAGAGCTGCATGCCAAATTTGGCTGAAATCCAACCCTCCTTGGGAAAGTAAATCCAACAATTCCCAATAAAGTTATCTTGCAGAAATGAAATTGTTCATGGTTGGACGAACATACTGATGATAATAGGCCTTTGTCAAGTGGCGGCCATAATTAACATTGTTAGCTCAGTTTTTATGCTTACAAATTAACAAGGAGTCAATTTTAATGCAAACATGAATTTTTCCACAAATTCCAGACAATTGTATAATTGATTCATTTCTAGAGAAAAGAGGAACTTAAGCTATCATTAAGCATGAAGGTTCAGAATACAAAAATGTATAGTGCAAAATAAGAAAAGTTTAAATTTTAACTTCAAAAAATAATTTCATTTGTACAAGATTTTGTGACTGCTATTTTTTCTCCCTCCATTATTCAGGGATAAAAACTGATCTATCTGAGGATTTTTTTTTATATTCTAGGAAAATTAAACAGAATTAATTTATGACAAATGTATCCGACTGTAGGTCATGCAATCTTACAGAATAAACCTAAAAATTTAGCACAATCATAAATTGTCAAAGACAATTTTTATTATCCAAATGATGATCAGATAAAGCACTCCTTCATTATAAGGCCCTTCATTATAACACCATTCCTGTTTTAAGGTGAGTAGGGTCACTGATCCCATTTCATTAATTTGTAATAAAATTATATGTACCATATACTTAATTATAAGGTGGTCTCAATATAAGGTCATATACTCTATGGTTCCCATGGACAGCATTATAATGAGTGAGAAATCTATCATGTACTTCATTATAAGACAGTATACTCTAAGGCTCCCATTGACAGTATTATAGCGAGGGAATACTGTATCATGTACTTCATTATAAGGTGGTCTCACAATAAGGTGGTGTAACCTATGGTTCCCATGACAGCATAACAAGTGAGAAATCTATCATGTACTTCATTATAAGGCAGTCTTATTATAATGCAGTATACTCTATGGTTCCCATGGACAGCATTATAATGAGTGAAAACTCTATCATGTACTTCATTATAAAGTGGTCTCACTATAATGCAGTATACTCTATGGTTCCCACTGACAGCATTATAATGATTGAAAACTCTATCATGTACTTCATTATAAAGTGGTCTCATTATAATGCAGTATACTCTATGGTTCCCACTGACAGCATTATAATGAGTGAAAACTCTATCATGTACTTCATTATAAAGTGGTCTCACTATAATGCAGTATACTCTATGGTTCCCACTGACATCATTATAATGAGTGAAAACTCTATCATGTACTTCTTTATAAAGTGGTCTCACTATAATGCAGTATACTCTATGGTTCCCACTGACATCATTATAATGAGTGAAAACTCTATCATGTACTTCATTATAAAGTGGTCTCACTATAATGCAGTATACTCTATGGTTCCCAATGACATCATTATAATGAGTGAAAACTCCATCATGTACTTCTTTATAAAGTGGTCTCACTATAATGCAGTATACTCTATTGTTCCCATTGACAGTATTATAATGATTGAAAACTCTATCATGTACTTCATTATAAAGTGGTCTCATTATAATGCAGTATACTCTATGGTTCCCATGGACAGTGATATAAAGAGTGAGAACTGCAATTATCACATCTTTAAACATATACATGTAGTACATATTAAACTTAAGAAAATGAACTTTTTTAATTGTCTCAATTTCCAGCAAAGAATAAAATAATCTTACATTATGAAAATGAGGAAAATAACACATAATTTGTCAAAAAATACATAAATGTACTGGATATGTATAATCTCCCAAACTACAAGTTTGTTTATGGTAAATACACATATTGAGTATACACTTTATTTCAAGCAATGTTGATTCATCAAAAGATATTTTCTATGTACTGTACAATTTCTGTAGTGAACACTGGACAATAGGACAAAACATTTAATTTATTCAACAATAAACCTGTAAAGAATATATAATGATTATCTTCTGTTAGAAAGTCTCTGTGTGTGTGTGTGCATGCACATGTGCATGTGTGTACATGTGTGTGTGTGTGCATGCACATGTGCATGTGTGTACATGTGTCTGTGTGTGCATGCACATGTGCATGTGTGTGTGTGTGTTTTTGTACATACTTATCACAGCAGCTACGACTGACAAGTAATCTGTATTACAGTATACAGTGTCGCACGTTCATAGCTCGAGTGGTCACCTCTTGTAGCAGCCACCTGTAGATTTTGTGTAAAGATCCGGTACATTTAGTGCAATCAGTACATTAATTAGAACACATTAACATGTATATCAATGATAAGACCAGTTTCTACAAGTCTCTAGAGTGACAGGTTCAATTGTATAGTGTATTTACAAGAGAGCCAAGCAATATCCAGGACACAGCTATCACACTGTTGGAAGTGTCTCAGTAAAAGGCAAAAGTTGCACACAGAATTCTCTGAATAAAAAAGACCAAAAGAGTCCAAAAACCAGTACAGAGAATTCCTGGAAAACTAAAAAAAAAAACAAAAACAATATCAGCACAGAAATTTATCAAGTGCACCAAATCCTTTCTTTTTTATGGTCCTTGTCTTGATGAAAATCATGTGTGCTTGTTCTATCTTAATACAAAGAAATTTCCAATAGTGTGGAGATGCTCAGTGGTAATACACATGATGCTGGAACTCTTTGCACCAGTGTTCCTACTGTCAATTCCATTTTCTCAACATGATATAGCCAATAGAGTGTTAAAAAGTGCCATTAAAACCAACAAACCAAACCAATCCCACTGACAAGGCAAATCCTGGAAAGGCTACACAATATTAAAGGATTTTAGGGAATGAAAAATCACACAAATTGGACTCTCTGTGTAAACCCCAGTCTTTAGCACGTGGCTTCCCACAATACATTTTCAGGACATAGCCTTACTAGTTGGACATCAGTGCGGGGAGGGAGGAGGGAATCTGGCAATAGCAACAGGTAAGTATTACATACTGTAGTATCAGAAATTTTCATGGGGGACCAATTTTCGTGGATTTCGTTGTTGCCCCGAACCACGAATTTAATTACCAAATGAAAAATTAGCCACGTATGATCATGCCCCTCGCCCCCCACCACCCAGCTCATTTTCTTACTGTGTGTCATTCCTAGAGATTAAGGAACTTACTAGTATTTCATAAATCAACGTCAATACTGTCATTTGGTAATAAAATATTAGCTTTTACACGTGTTTGTTTTATTTTAACCCTTTGAAAAAAAGAATTATAAAACATTTTATATTGTTTCAATGCACACGTATTGATAAGGTATCTGATAGCTGTAATTTCTACTCACTGCCTTAAATCAATATGTGAGATAAGTAAGGATAGAGAGAAACGAGAAAACCCATAAGGTATTCAAACACTAGTAATGCTGAAATGAAAGAAAGAATAATAAAAAATACTACTAAATGAAAAATAAATTTAATACTTATTCAAATCGATCCATCACTCGAGTACAACTGTTGTTAAAAAATGTAAATCCTCCTGAAACAACATTTCATTTTATCCATGCATTTTTAATCCAAAAGAACAACAAGCCTGTAAAATATTAGAAGCACTGTTATTAATGAAACACTGTGTATATACGCTAATTACAGCAGAGTATTAAAGCTCACACTTCACTGATTTCCTGACAAAGCCACTGTATCAACATCGTGTCAATCAAGTCTCAAGGTACACACAAATGCTCGTCAGGTAAATAATCCCCAAATTGCATAATTAAACAAGTCCAATTTTCTCAAAACCACTGATAATTAGGTACGATCTTTCACTCATTGTCGCATGAGCTGCAATTATCCATTCAGCCCGAATTGACTTGATTAATGAGGTTGCAATCAGTGATTACCAGTAACATATTAAGTAAGAGATCATACAGGTGTACTTTAATAGCTGATTGACTTAGTGTTGTTGGCTGCATTGGCTTCCTTTGATGTTGAGCACTGAGACGAAACACGGTGTAAGTGATTGATCTTGACATGAGTTTTATTTGTGATCATAGAGGCTATAGTATTTTTTAGTGTTGTTGGCTGCGTCAGCTTCCATTGATGTTATTCACTTGGATGAAAACATGGTGTCAGCATTTAACTTTAACTTGTCAGGTCTTTGATTTGTGCTCATATATGTGGTAGTATTATTTTAAACATTCAAGTGACCACCGTTTGCATCGACATCGTTTTATTCTTTTTTATTCTTTATTTTGGGTATTTGTAGAGGTTAAATCGTGAAATTAAACACTTACCATAGTAATATGCAAACTTTGACAGGCAAAACCACGAATTTAAGAACCCACGAAAATGTCTTTTTTTAGAAAACCACGAAAATTGAGCCCCACGAAAATAAATGATACTACAGTATTTAAAATTAGTTTTACCCCCCCCAAAAAACTACATTTTAATATCAGTAATAGCTTACTCTGTTGCTATTGCATAACTGAATTTGCCAGTTTGGTGGGAGGCTGATTATCTCACAACCACTGTAGAGGCGTTGACTACTGCAGGATGGTATCTGCATGGGCCACTCTTTGAGCCACGACTAGTGGACCCAAAGTAAATATGCCTTCGCTTTGATGAGCCAATGAGTGAATGTAAGAGGAGAAGGTTGTGTGAGACTGCCAAAACACGTCTTTCATCACATCTTCCAGAGATGAGTGAGTTAAATAGGCCCATGAGGTAGCAATCGCTCGAACCTCATGAGCTTTAATTTTTATGAAGGAAAGATTCCTCTTGGTAAGGGACTGGTAAGCTCTCTTGATAGTTTTGGTAATCCACCTAAAAACAGTGAGGGCTGAAATATCAGCTGAACCCTTAAGGTGAGGAAAAGATGCTTCATATCCTTCCTTCTCTCTTCAGAAGCTAAATAAAAACGTAAAGCTCTAACTGGACATAAGAGTCTATCCTGATCATCCCCAGCACAGATACGACTGAGATTGGGATCTCAATCAAAAGTGGAGCAACCGATGGAAGATGTTTTTTTGCTAAAAAACCTGGTTGGCAAAGGAGAGAAACCGACTCATAATTCCCATTGAATCTCAAACAACCTTGCTCTATGGATAGAGCATGAAGCTTGCTCCTTTATCTTGTGCATGCAAAGGAGAACAAGAAAACAGTCTTGAGGATAAGGTTCTCGAAAGAAGCCTCACTTAAGGGTTCATAGGGGGATTTATTAAGGGACCACAAGACACATGAGAGATTTCACCTAGGCATCAGAGAGCGAGACACTGGTCTTTGCAGTTCGAAATACCTGATCAGGTCTGCTAAGTGAGGGTCTGCACCAATAGCCGGACCCTTCGAAAATTTGAGAGTATTAGAAAGGGCTGCCCTATAGCCCTTGATAGTAGAAACTGAGCATTGTCTCTCTTCAAACAGGAAGAGAAGAAAATCAGCAACTGAGCTCAAAGAGGGACAGCTAGGATTGATATGTTTCCTACTGCACCAATCACAAAAGATTCTCCACTTTGCATCATAGACCTACGACATAGATTGCCTCTTGGATTAACAATGCACTTGGTGACCTTGCTCGAAAACTTCTTGTGGCGGAGAGATCGTTTGAGATGAGCCAAGCGTGAAGGTGGAGAATGTGAGGATTGTTGTGCAGAAGAGAACCCCTGTGCTGTGACAGAAGGTCCCTCCTCTGGGGTAACATCCTGTGCTGGTCTACCAGTAGGTCGAGAAGATCGTTGAACCATGATCGTTGGGGCCACAGAGGGGCTATCAACATGCGCTGAGCAGTTCCTTACTTTGTGAAGTACTTGTGGAATCATCCTGAAAGGTGAGAAGGCATAGGCGAACAGATGATCGCAATTCAGGCTGAAAGCATCCACTGCCCAGGCTCTCTGATCGGGGAGTGGGGAGACGTAAAAAGGGAGCTTGTTGTTTAGCCTTGTGGCAAACAAGTCCACCAAGGGTGTTCACCAAAGTCTGAACAGGGAATCTGACACGGATTGGTGCAAAGACCATTCAGTGATGACTATCTGTCCTTTCCTGGACAGACTGTTTGCCAAGATATTCTTTTTGCCAGGAATGTGGCGAACTCGAATGCCCAATGAAGGAGGTTCCAAACCTCCATGCTGAGAGAAGGGGCATGTGTGCCTCCTTGTCTTCTGAGGTAAGCCACCACCGACGTGTTGTCAGGGGAGACCATCATGCAGCGACCCCTCATGTTGTCGATGCACACCTGAATGGCTAAGAACACTGCCCTCATTTCCAAATTGTTTATGTGGCAGGTAGATTCTTCCCGGGACCATGAACCCTGAAGAATCAGACCCTCTGTCTCTCAAGTCTTGAGATGTCACAGAGGGAATGAACCCTCCAAAAAGAGTCTCTGCCTCTAGGGCAGCAGCCCTCAAAAAGTTCTTACTGTGCTCCAGTAATACTTTGGATGTGTCCAAAGCAACATCCCTGCAGAGGTGGAGAAGCTCCACTGATAAAGCCATGGACAAGGATAATGCATGTCTTGATGTTTTTTGCCACTGCTTCCAACAAACGATGAAGAGCAAGTGGCGACAGAGCTTCCTCCCTAAACAGGTTGAAGGAGGCTGCCGAAAAGAGCTTAGCATGCGAAGCTACAGTTACTAGTGACCTAGCTTTTTGCTCTAAGGCCTCCAGTATTTTAACTCATAGGCGAGCCCAAGTCCCTGTGGAAATACCCACTTGCGTTGCTGCGGCGTCTAAAGTGGGAGGTTTAAGGGGCCAGTAAGGGATGTGAACCCGATAACTAGCAGAAGAGACCAAAGGTCTCAACGTAGAAGGGGGGACGGACCATCCTCTACATTGTCTAGGAAACTCCTGGCCCTTGCAAAACCTTTGGGACAGTTCTTTTACAGTAGCCGAGCGAGGAAGCAACAAGATATCTGGACGAGAGGCAGATCCAGCGAGTTTCTCCAAGCTTGAGAGAATCTTAGTGTCCTCAGAGCCTGAGGGCTTGGGACACAAATCATTGGGCAACAGACGGTAAACCTCATTACCTGCTTTGTCAAATGACCAGACCTCTTCTTCCTCTGCCACCTTAACCGTTTGGGAGATCCTTAGGAATGGGGTGCCACCTCTGGCAGTTCCGTATCAAACTTGTGAGAATCCACTAGACCAGAAAGGACATCCTCATCCTGCACTCGAACCTGGGAAGCAGGACTATGTGACCCATTGTCTCTCTGATTTTTAGGCTGGAGAGACTTGGGAGTAAGAGGAACCTTGACCCGTGACTCCTCAGGCAGAACCAGGGGACTATCCTTAGTGGCAGGCATGGCAGAAGTATGAGAGTGACTCTCAACCCTCCTGGTGTGGTTGGGGAAGAGTCTGTCCCTTTCCATCCTTCTATGGACTGTGGCATCTATCTCACTGCCATGGGGTCAAGGCCCTGACGGCCATGGCTGTAAGTAGGTGACTGTCCAATTGCTGCCATGCCGTGGAAGGCCCCACATCCCATAAGGGTTTAAAGGAATCATAGTGAAGGGGGGATGCTGATCAGATCCCCTTCACTAGTCCTACGTTGGTACGACAAATCAAAATCCCAAGGGGGATTGAACGGTAGTCTGGAGGGAGGGGGGCCTCAACCTGGACCCTCTCCCCATACCAATGGGCCTCAAATGACTGGTAATGACCGATACTCGAAGCCCTATGACCGGTGACCGGTGACCATTACCCTGCAACCGGTGCCTGGTCAGGCGACTCTGATCTTTACGAAGATCCTCTCCCAGATCTGACAGACTTAGATCGATGCTCAGCCCTTTCAAGGTGGCATGAACCTGTCGCCGACAACGGGCCACAGGGGCTGAAAGGGTGCTGCTCTCCCCTCATGGGGGGACATGACTCACTTTTGGCGGACACTGCTCTCTGTCCTTCAACGAGTACTGGACACTAAAAAAAGCAAAAAACCAGCTTGGTAAAAATGCTTTATTAATATTCTAGTAAAAGGAATAAATTCCTATACTAATTTATTTAAAAAATTGAACCGGAGTTCAATATAAGGCAAACATTAGAAGAACAGACTGGAGTGCGACCTGCTTATTCTGAGCTTTAAAAATAGCCAACCAATCAGATTGACGGGAAATTAATTTAGATGCTTTCGTGAGAATTTTAAAAAACAAACAAAAGAAAATCAACTGGCCAGTGACAACGATAGGGAAAAAATGATAATTTACCTATCTGAGCTTAAGAAAACAATACGGAATTCTCAAAAGAAGGCAGTGATTAATCCTCCATACAACAATACGTGAAGGGGAATTAACTGACTAAGCAAGAATAAGAACACACATTTCTTGGTATCAAATTGCCAAAACTCTACAAGAGTGCTGAATATTTCCAGAATGGAAAATACTGGTCAGGGTAAATACCACCTGTAGTTATGAAAAAACGTAATGAAACAGCTTAATTCTCTACGATGACTCTTCTAGTGAAGGCAATTTCTACGTGATAATTTTTCACCGTCTTACTCAAGATGTCAACCAGAAAAAGAATGTATTGTGGGAAGCCATGTGCTAAAGACTGTGGGGTTTACACAGAGAGTCCTATTCTCTAAAACTTTTTAATCAACCCTATGGGAGGATGAATTCTCATCATACTGTCGGATATTTCCCATCACGGAAATAGATTAGCTACACAATAGCAACAGAGTAAGCTATTACTGATATTAAAAAAAAGATTTTCAAAGGCTGCCATGGTGGCAATATTGGATGTCTGAGGGACACCATTTTCATTTAGGACCAACCAGACCTTGGAATGTAAAGTTTGGTGGCAATCCTCCCAGTAGTTTAGAAGGAGTAGTGATAACAAACTTCTGATAATGGACACCTAACACAAGACGAAAGACAATCTCATAAGTTCTCTTATCTACAACTTGTAGAGCTAAAAATGACTGAGGTCCACAGTATTTGCAACATACACCGCTACCTCGATAACTCGTGCCCGGATAACTCGCGAACCCGCTTATAACGTGAGGTCAGGCGTGGATCACATTTTGTTTTACTAGAAAATACCCCAAAAATTGGCCCCTATTTGTTGAACGTGAAAAAAATCACAATCAAAATTAGTAAATGAAACCTTGATATATCGCTCATTTTATCGTCGAAATCAGTGGTTAATACCTGGAAATTTGAATCAATATCATGAAATTTTCGACTTTTAATAAGAAGTCATATATTTTGTTTAATTTCCAAACAAAATTTTCAGAACACTGTAAATAACAATATTCGACAAAATTTCAATCAATGATAATGTCACTAATGCCTACTGGTGGCAACACTTTAAAAAATAAATACCAATTAAATAAGTTATGTCAAGTGAAATTTGTGCTTTAGTTCTATCTTTTAATTCGGTTTCAGTGTAATCATCATAAATATAATATACCCTCTCGTATTCAAACGTGAAAAATATCGTTCAACTGTCACAGCCATATCCACGAGCGTTTCCTTGAGAACATAATTAAGTGCCGACCGGTTTTTTAGCTCTGACTTGCGAAAGTATTTATTACATTGTTACACTCAGTTAAAAGCAGACCTGCTTTGTATTATCATGTTAATTACATCTTTTATATAAAATCAAATAAAAGGGGTGGAATAAAAGAAAAGTTAAAAGGTGTGCAAATTCTACCTTCGTAAGTGCTAGTGGTCACGGCTGTGTGTCAGGTCAACTCATTTCAATTGATCAATCGAACACTGTTATAAATGTTATTATGTAAGTAATATAATTAACCTACCTTAAATTAGCCTACTCATTCACAAATTTGATCAAAGATAGTAAGACAACCAAGCAAAATTAGTACTTGGTGAATAAAAAGCTGTTTCACAGATACGGTTCATTATGGAGAAGTGAGTTCCAGAGTTTGTATTCAACTTAAAATTTCTAAATTGCCACTCAGAGATTTCCTCAAGGATGAGAAGAAGTTTCACTATTACTTGCAATGAAATCACTGCATCCATATTTTTATTAATAGAACAATAAATAAATCGAGTTTCGACGTTAACAGTTGTTTCACAAAATAAATGTCCCTAGTTTTTGAAAAAAAGGAATCTTTTTTTGTTGCGAATCAACAACAACAAAAAGCAGTGACATAATACACAATGTTTTCGCGTACACGTGTTGGTGAAACCGCTTGGACAAATGTTGTTAACGATATTTCAGAGGTTGGGTATCTTGAAAATAAAGGTAATTTATATGAAAAAGTGAACAACTACATTAGATAAAAGCTCTGTATTTAAAATTATTCCCAATGCAATTATAAAACAAGTATTCATCAATTAAACAGGCCCAATACCCCCCACCCCACCCCAACTATGGTTTTCTCGATGTCCTGCGGGGATGGCATCCCCTTCTTAACTTTTTTGAGGTCCCTCGGTAACTCACGCCCTCACTTATAGTGCGGTCTATGTTTTTGGACCATGCTGTGCGCGAGTTATCGAGGGAGAGGTGTATATGTTTTGTTTCAAAACAGAAAGACCATAAGATAATTGTATTATACCTTGGCCAAAAACAAACACTTTCAGAAAATAATTTGTTTACTCTGGTGATAGTCTTTGGAATTAACTCCCTGTTAATATTAGATCTCAGAGGAATATGAATAACTTTTAAGCCAAGTTATTTTAATAATATTACCTGTAAAAAGCAGATCTTTTTGTAATTTTTTATAAAGGGTATTAATCAAAGTGTGTGTGTGTGTGTGTGTGTTGGAGTGTATGTACATATATATATATGTGTATATATGTGCACATGCATGTATAGAATGAAAACAAACTACATGTAATATATTAGGAATGTCAAATTTTAACATTTTAGTGGAACATCTTCCTTTATATCAAAATTTCAGTAGATTTTACATCTTTTTGAAATAACTGTCATGTACAGCACTCCCTCACTATAAGGCCTTTCATTATAACACAGTTTCTCTTATAAGGTGGGTATTGTCATGGATCCCATTTTATTAAGTAGTAGCAAAAATTATATGCATAATGTACTTCATTTTAAGGCAGTCTCAGTATAAGGCAGTAGATTTTATGGCTCCCATGGATGGCATTAAAATGAGGGAATACTGTATTAGGGATGTGAATTAATCTTTTTTAGAAGGCTTGAGGGGAAAATATGTACAAAGTTTGCTTGAAATTTGTTATA
Organism: Margaritifera margaritifera; assembly: GCA_029931535.1. NCBI lineage: Eukaryota > Metazoa > Mollusca > Bivalvia > Unionida > Margaritiferidae > Margaritifera > Margaritifera margaritifera. The sequence goes on along the minus strand of JAQPZY010001676.1, from coordinate 6,384,423 downwards.
GTAAAGTTCAGTTACTGTCCAGAAATAAAACAAAATGCAAATGCAAAATCTATTTTTAGTATCACTGACCTGAACTTTACGCTATAAACTTGCACATTGATGGGGCTCTTTCGAAGGTAAAAGGATTATACATGTAATACATGTGCAAAGTTTTGTTGAAATTCGTTGAAGAGAACTTAAGTTCGGGTCTGGAATGAAATGCAAAGGCCAAATCTATTTTTCGTATAAGCAATCTTGACCTTGAAGGTACACACTCCCAAATCAAAAGGGTCTTTATTGGGCAGTGGGGAACACATGTACAAAGCTTTGTACTAATGTCCATTATTGTCCAGAGTTAAATGCAATGGCCAAATCTATTTTTAATGGCAGCAACCTTGATCTTGGAGGTACCGAGTCCAAAACAAAATAGGATTCTTTCTGGGCCTAGGTAAATAAATGTACTAAATTTTGTTGAATTCAATTATCTAGAATTCAAGATATTCTCTGGAAATGAAATGCAATGCCAAATCTGTTTTTAGTGACAGCAACCTTGACCTTGGGGCTAAAGACCCCCAAGTCAGTAGGATTCTTCCTGGGCATAAGGGGAACAAATGTACAAAATTTCATTTAATTAATTTATCTAGAGCTTAAATTACCATATGCATAGACAAAATCTTTTTTTTTAGCAATAGTGACCTTGCCCTTGGAGCTAATGATTCCAAAATCTTTCTTTATCAAGTTGAGTAGAACAGATATACCAAGTTTCACTGAAATCTGTTCACTAGAAGTTAAGTTGTCATCTGGAAACAAAAATAAAAACTTCACCAACTGCCAGGACAGAATAGCCTGCAACTTTAGACACTTCACCAACTGCCAGGACAGAATAGCCTGCAACTTTTGTTGACTGGGTATGATAATGAAGTACATAACTTTAAATAGTACATATTATTGTGTATATAACTAGATGAGCACCGAATATTAAAATTTGGTTTTAAATTTGTTATAATTTGTACCAGACGCCATTGAAGCATCATTTTCATCCTCGATAGGGATATTTTTGTCCTTTGTTTTGGATTCTCCGTTATCATTCAGATTGGATTTGGAGGAAGGCGATATCAAACTGCTGGTTGGGGATTTTGCTGGAGTTGAGAGAAATTGTTTCCAGTATTGGGTTTCCCACCCAAAGATTTGTGCAACTCCTGGAGATCTCCCATTAGAAAAATTGGAACCTGGATCCGAAACTCTTTTAGCTGCAATACTTTTAGCACCTTTTGTTTCTTTTGTTCTAGCATCATTTTCCTCCTGTACTACATCCAATGGATGAGAAATTGTACGTTTTGAACTTGAATGATTTTTAAACTGTTCATTTACCTCCGCTCCAACTAAATTATCCATTTCCTGATTCAATAAGCTCCAAGAATCAATGGAGTCTGATCCTTTACTGGATTTTGAAACTGAACTGTCCAAACTAAGGTTTCGCTTTTTTGGCCTATTGCTGTTGTTGTTCACATTAGTACTGCTCCCTGGTAAATTGACATATGCATTGGCCATACTCCTGCTTGCACTAGTTACTGCCACTGATGAAGTCGAGATAGATGTTGACACTATGGACTCAGATCCAGCAGTGCTTTCCATCTCTCCTGCCCCCTCCTCCTCCTCCTCAATGAAAGCATCATTGTGGTAGCTTCTCTGTAGTCTTCCTGGAGTTGAAGCTCTTGGACCAAGAGGATAACCCTCACTGCAACATCCAAAGTATATACTTCAATTCATGATTATTTTCAAATGAAATAATGCTGAAAATCACAAAGTTAAGAAAATATATTTTTTAAAATGTCATGAAAAATTTTCACATATTATTTGAATGTCTCGTATCATCTCTTATCACATGACTACTGCGTTCTTCAGGTTCACAAACCCATATTTCTTCCATATTACATACATATGATAACAACTCATGACATCACAAATGACATCACATCAGCATAACAATAACTGAGGAATCCAAATGTACTTAAAAAGTAAATATCATTACATTATTTTCTATTTTACTGAATAAGTGTTGTGTATCCTGTCATGTGGTAAATTAAGGATCTTAGATAAGTGTTCATTTGGAATAAAAACAATTTTTGGTTTGGTTTTGGTTTTGGTGCTTTACAGCACAGCAACACATGTAGGTTATTTAATGCCAAGGCAATTGGAGTAAAGTGTCTTGCCCAAGGACATACCATGGTAGCTGACCCAGGCTGATCTTATGGTAGGATTCAAACCCACACCCTTTCAGTCACAAATTCAGCATGCTAAGCACTAAGCCACCACAGCTCCTGCTTTCATTAGTCGCCTCTAATGACATGCAGGAGACAGCATCAAGTCTATTCTATATCCCGGAGCTCTACAAAATGTTAGATTCTATTTAGCACATGATGACAAATACTTTCCTGTTTGTCAAAGCTACAGAAATATGTAATGAAAAGACTTTTAAATACATTTGGAATCCTCTGTCACTATGCCTTTCCCTTAAATGACATCATGGCATCATTTGTGATGTCATGAAGTGTTATGACATCATGGCATCATTTGTGATGTCATGGAGTGTTATGACATCATGGAATCATTTGTGATGTCATGAAGTGTTATGACATCATGGCATCAACTATAATATGGGCCATATTAGCCTAAATAATACAGCAGTCATATGTGATAAACAGAATTAAAAAATCTGCTCATTTAAAGTGGAATATATGAAATTGATTGAATAATTTTAATCTTTTGCTACCCAAGGTAATATGTTTGACGAGTTTCATAAATTTCATTAACAATGAACGCTCCCATAATATACATGTTTTGGATTTTTAACACTTTTACCTTTTATTGTTTATCTTGTAAGACTTTATGTTTATGTTTTTTTGGAAGAGTTTATCTTTCGAAAATTTTTTTCCTTGATACTTTTGGAACTTTACTTTTAATAGGCTGATGTGCCATTAAACCCTGTACATACATGCATCTATTTCAAGAAGTATGTATTATATTTAATGTTTTCTTGTAAAAGTGTTTCCTTTTTTAAACACTCAAATGAGGATGAGTTATCCAGAAATAAAAAAAGCTGTCCACAAGTTTCCCTGTGTAAAATAGTACAGCATTCTAAGCATAATCAAATTATGATTACAAACATAATGTGTGTGTGGGGAGGGGTGACAGTGCAGAAAAGCAAATAGTTACAAACCCGACCAGTCCATTTGAAAACTTGACCCGGCCTACAGATGGCTCTTCAGCACTGACTTTTTGCAGACTAAACAGTGTTCCCATGCTTTTAGCCATTTGCACTTTCTGTTAGAAATACAAGACACACTGGATCAGTCAATGCAATGAAGAAAAAAGCATATTAAATTTTCTTCCCCTGTGCCACATTTACCCATTCCCAAGCATGATAATCCAAATTCTGACATAATTGAAACTGATCTAATCAACTTCAAGAGAGTCAGACAAATTAAAAAATCAGATGATAGTCCACTGGACTACCAGATAAAGAACCTGGCAGCTGATCTTAAATTCAGTGGACTAAATAAGATACTTGAATATGAAGTGTTAGTTTAAGACCAACCTTTTTTTTCCGTATTAAGAAATTACTAATAATTATTCTATGCTGTTTAAAAACTTTTTTAGCTATGTTTTGAACAAGAAAACTGCTAGTGGTGGTATAACTTGATGGCAAAGCTTTGCTTTTTTTTATATGATGTAGTAAAACTCCTTATGATGCCTCCTATTCATATACAGTGAAACTCCTCAAAACTGAACCCTAAGTATACCAGAATCCCCTCAAGACCAAAAATATTTTGAAGTCCTGAATTTTTCCTTTTTTTAATATCATCATTTTTTCCCCAGTAAACTGAAACCCCTCCGAATACCGAAACAAATTTTGATCCCAAATTTAAATTTTACACTTAAAAAAACCCATAAAACCGAAACTCAGTTCAAACTTGAAAATGTATTTTAGCTGCTAAATTACTGACACACACTGGAACAGATTAATTATGGTTAGCAAGTACTGTAGTAGGCTTATTTGTGAGTCAAAGACCTGGAAAATGTCCCTAGGGCATGCCAGGTTAAAACAATACTTGACACGCGTGCCAACACAGATTAGGGCTGACAATAAGCTAATCTGAATGCTTTGCAGCATAAAAAGAGCCAGCTTTTAAGGCAAATTATTAATAACTAAATGCTTCTAGGTAAGCCATTTAAGAAAGATTATGTTTATCTGCTTAGTATCTAATTGTGATTGATGCTATTCATTTGTGTGCCTTATTTTTGATGCTTTGTTGACAGAGACAGACAAAGCAGTATTCTAAGAGTCAGATTCACTCAATTAGCTCTTGAACTGTGAACATTATGAATTATACCGAGTATTTAAACATTATGGAGTATCATTAATAATTCTAATGGACTTATCATAAAGTTATAAAAGTATCTCATTTCTCTAAAGTTTCTTGTGATGAGGACTGGATTTCAATGTGGAACAACCATATCTATTCATGTAACAGGATGTGATTTTCGAAAGGAATGTATGTTGTTCAGCTAATTTTTCATTTATTTAAGAAAGAAAGAAAAAAGGTAACAGCTTTTTTAATTTTTTGCACTTTTACACATACAGACACTGGTATTCTCTCATAATTATATTATCTCTCTCTCTCTCTCTCTTGTCACATAAGAAAAAGACATATATTTTAAAATCTGTGAAAAACCTCAGTAAACCAAAAATGTCTCAAAACTGACAAAAACTTTGGTCCCAAGGGTTTTCAGTTTTTTGGGGGGTTTCACTGTAGTTGCATCACTTTGCAGTAATAGCATCTAAACTGAACTAATTACAAAGGCTAACACAGATCACTGGAGTATGAAATATATAGGTCAAAGTGACTTAGTTTTGATTAAAGAGTGTAGTACTTCTCATGAAGCATCGACATGACTCTTCAGGCAACAGTATCTGAGACATTGAGCTAAACACAAGGGTTAATGTAGGTAACTGTGATGGGAAATAAAGGTCACAGTGACTGTAGTTTTTACTGTAGTGTGTAGTTAATCCTCACGATGTTATCTTTATCCAAAGTTACAAGACTCTGGAAGCAAAATTTAAGCCAAGTATGTGCTCATATTGAAACATTTTATGCAAGTGGGTCAGTCACTCTGTTTCTATAGTTAATCCAGTCACTGAAGACTGTTTCTACTGTTTACCTAACTACACTGTGAGCGACTTAAAAGAATATTAATGTGGTATTGATTATATACTGTAGATCTGGTGTTATATTTGGAATACAAAACAAGAGTACATATGTTGACATTTATTTTTTATATAGTAAATGGTTTTTAATTAAACATAGTACCGTATATACTCGCGTATAAGCCAAGTCCAAATGCAAATAACATAGACCCTTATCTGCCATCACATAATGCGCCAACAGATCTGGGTCTATGCAGTTTTTAAAGACTAATCAGTAGAACAAACAACATAGACCCAGATCTGCTGGCACATTATGAGACGGCAGATCAGGGCCTATGTTGTTTGAAGTTGGAGCTGGATTATACACAAGTATATAGAGTATTTCTTTAGATGTATATATTACAAAATGAAAGCAATAGTAAATATGGAGTACATATTTTTCATATGAATACAAACAAGTGTATGCAGATGTAGTATTATTTCTTTCCTTGTTTTAAGAGTGATCAAATTATTTAAGATTAGATTGAAAACAATATGTGTAGTTATGATATATTCCTCTGAAAACAACATAAATGTACTAGATTAACAAAAGATCATTGTGTAACTCAATATGGTAACTATGCATGCTCTGTGCATGAAACATGAGTGATGCTGTATACAATCTGTTTGATGCATCAAATATTGATAAAGCTTTCTATAATTCTGTGCACCCTCTAATTTTTTGTACACCATCAATCATATATCCTTTGGTTTTTGTGCTGAAAACTTTGCATATTTATTAAGATTTTGCAAATATCTGTATTCAAGAAATGACTGAAAATTATGATTAATATTTTGTACCTATTCTTATTCATACCCCTCCCCAAATTAATAAAAAGTATATGGAAGATTTCAGACAATACCATAAAGAAGGGAAGCGGCTGCTAAAACTGGCATAAAATCTCATCATTTTCATGGAACTTTCCATCATCATGCATTCCTGGTGTCTCGTTACCACTTATCTTTGTGAAATTAAATTACTACCATAAAATGGACCTTACATGTACTTCATTCAGCTTGACTATATTGAGAAAGACAGAATGCACCTCCAGAGATGAGATTTCAAAGTCAAAGGGAGCTAATTTTTCAAGTATGTGAATACATGTGATTGTGACATTGTTTATGATATCATCAGTGTGCACTTATTATGATGAGATTAACCTTATGAATTTACCTAAATAATAATTTCTTATACAGTGCAGGTATTATGTCATATACAGTAAGTGTATTTGATGGATAGAGCGGCAAACTCTCACCAAGCCCGAAGCTTGCTTTATTTCTAATGACGGCAAAGACCTGGCCACCATTTAACACAATTATGTATGACAAGGACTTTCATACATTTTGACATATATAAATTTTTTGACAGTGATTTTTGTCATAATAATTTCTTATAGCACAAAACTTGCCAAATTTGAAGAAAAATTCACCTTGTTTAGTGAAACAGGAGCCTAAACACATACCAGTATTTAGCAAGACTTCATGGTCCTAGGATTTTCATTAGAGTAAATTAACACGTGTTAATTGACACTGATGAGAATCCTAAGACCACTAAAGATCTTATTGATAACAGTCAACTACGAATAATCCAACACAAATCAAGCCCATTAAAATTAGGTTGGATAAATTCAACTGTCAGATACAGGGATTGAATTGATGGATTGCCAGAGTGGAGATAGCTCCGCCTACTGATTTGCATGGCCTTTTATGTATGAGTCAGAGTCTTTGTTATGGCAAAAGATTCCACTGAAAGTACAATGAATTAGTTTCACAAAAATTGGACTAGAAATTTGGAAGTAATGACAATTCAAATTTGTATATGTTACATTGTGGCAACCATAAAGATGTGGAACTGCTTCGAAAACCCCAGCAACACAAGTTCAACCAGGCTGTAATTATATAAAAACTAACACCTAACCAGCGATAGCTGGGTAATCAGTGGGCTATTGCAGGGTGCTATCTGGTAGTGTTTGACTGACAGGTGTGCGAAGTTGGCTATCCATCAAATTAGGAATGAGTTTGAATCAATTTTCCCCATGTATGATGCATTCATGTTGTACCTTCATGATAATTATCAGGAAGACTCTCTGATTCAGAATCTAAATTTTGGACAGAAAGGTGAAAAAAACTGGAAGTCTCTCTGACTCTAATCAAGAATTTCTTTACTCAATGTATATATTTGGAAAATCTCCAGCAAATGAAGAAATAATCGCTATGAAAGTTGTTACTGAAATAGAACATGGCATCACATTACACAGATTATCTGATACGTGAAATCTGTTTTATTTGAGGTTGTCAATTTTAATGGATTTTGTGTTGCTCATATCATTTCTTTGCCAAAAGTGTAAATTCTATCATAAGCACAGGCATATCCAAGAATTGATGTACCAATGAATCAAAATGGTAAATTTTTTGCTACACCTTGAAAAGTGATGCTCATGAAAACAAATCAATTCCTAGCATATGAAAGTTGGATTAGTGAGACTAGAATGTACATATAGATTTGATACAAAAGTACAGTGGTCACTCAGTATAACACAGTCCCTCATATATCACGGATACGATCATGGATCCCATGGATCAGTAAGACTAGAATGTATATATGATATGACACAAAAGTAGTGGTCACTCAGTTTGGATCAATATAGTTATTTTATTAAACCTATAATAAGATGACCTCACTTATAACACTGTACAGTGTACACTATTATGGTTCCCCTTAACAGTGTAATAGTGAGGGAGCACTGTACTTGTTGTAGGAAACATAGCTGGAGAACTATTGTACTCTTTTTAGTTTTATGTATCAGCAACACACATTCACATATACAAATTCACTATGCATTACACAGTAGTTCAGTGCATTTTTTCTCCACTCAAGTCAATTTTGAACATGAAATTATTGCAGGAGCTTTCTTGGCCCAAAAATGCACATGAAAAAAGTGCCCTCAATCCAAGCGACAAACATCTCTACCCACAGTGTGTACCATATAATTCTTAATTTTGTGTATCTCACTTTTGTAAAAAAAAAGAAAGTTAGATCATAATAACACAAACCTACTTTATCTTCACATACGTTACAATTTTGCAAAGTTTGTGCAAGGACAACATTCATCAAATTAAATAGCTGTAAATAGCCAGTTTTAGGAAATTAAACAGATGAACAGTGAAAAATCCATTATATTAAACTGAAAAATGTAGTAGCCACAACAAAATGTAGGTATACACCTGTATTTCACTACTATGCTTTATATAATACATAACAAAATTTTGTTAACAAAATATATTGATTTTATTTTATCAGTAAGAGATAACACTGAAATCCTTCCAGAAATGTTCACACATTTATTTATGATTTGATCTGAATAATAAAAGTCATAATAAACAATTTGTCAGGAAAATGTCTATAAGAATGAAAAAAAAATAATAAAACACCAAAACAATAACCAGAAAACAATTAAAAAAAATGTGTAATTAACTTCTAATAAGAGTGTTATACAAACAGTAACATTATATGTCATATTAAGAACTTCAAAATTTGGTTACTATGACCTACATTATGTCATATTAAGAACTTCAAAATTTGGTTACTCTGATCTACTATTGTCATGTCATGTGACACTGTACTAGTAAATGGATCTGTAGTCAACTGCAAATCATTAGTACTCATGTCTAAATATACATGTATAAAGTCCATAAAGGCAATAAGGTCTGAAATAGAATACAATGACCTGTTTTTTTTTTAGTTTAAGTATCTCTTTCATGTGATACCAGATGGTCTAATTTTTGCCCATGGTTCTGGCCCCAATAATTAGGACTACAAGCTTTGATGCCAAATCAAGCCCCATATTCTAGAAACATTTGGAGTACAATAAACAAGCTTTGATGCCAAATGAGGCCTCATATTGTAGAAACATTTGGAGTGCAATAAACAAGCTTTGATGCCAAATGAGGCTTCATATTGTAGAAACATTTGGAGTGCAATAAACAAGCTTTGATACCAAATGAGGCCCCATATTGTAGAAACATTCAGAGTACAATACTCAAGCTTTGATGCCAAATGAGGCCTCATATTGTAGAAACATTTGGAGTACAATACTCAAGCTTTGATGCCAAATGAGGCCTCATATTGTAGAAACATTTGGAGTGCAATAAACAAGCTTTGATGCCAAATGAGGCCCCATATTGTAGAAACATTCAGAGTACAATACTCAAGCTTTGATGCCAAATGAGGCCCCATATTGTAGAAACATTTGGAGTACAAACTCAAGCTCAAGCTCAAAGTCCCAAAATCAGATATGATAAATGTACCATATATACTCACAAACAAGTCCAATCCAACTGCAAAGTGCAGAGACCCAGATCTGCTACCACATAATGCACTGGCAGATCTGGGTCTATGGAGTTTGTGAGGAGTAACATGTAGAACTAGCAACATAGACCCTGCTCTGCTGGCACATTATGTAACAGCAGATCAGGGTCTATGTTGTTTTGGAATTGGATCTGACTTATAAGCGAGTATATACAGTATATCGAATACATCTATGTCAATGAAATTTAGCAGTTTAAGAGCAGGACTCCAGAAAATCTGGAAAGTTCTACAATTCTAACAATAGTACTCCCTCTTTATAACACTGTTCATGGGAGCCATACAAACTACCTGTGTTATATGCAAGGAACCTTATAATAAGGGATGTTTTAACAAGAATGTATCCTGATAATACATTAAAATGCAAAAAACTGAGTATTCAACAATGTGAAATCTCAATACAATTTATTCTCATAAGCCAATAATGAAAATAAAATTAAATAAATTAAGTAGCAATGATAAAACAAAATGTGACCAATTTAATAAGATCCATGATCATACCAGCATTATTAAAATAGAGGAAGTGGTATATTTAGGGGTTTTATAATGAGGGACCAATGTACATGCAGACTATAGTTGCAGACTGTCAAAGTTTTGGGACTTTAAGCTTGACTTTTAGTTTGGTGCTGAAAAGATTTTCATAACAGGGAACCTGGAATGTGTGTATGAAAAGATTTCCATAACAGGGGACCTGGAATGTGTGTATGAAAAGATTTCCATAACAGGGGACGTGGAATGTGTGTATGAAAAGATTTCCATAACAGGGGACCCGGAATGTGTGTATGAAAAGATTTCCATAACATGGGACCTGGAATGTGGTTATGCCCCTTGAGCTCAGCATTGAGGTCCTAATTACTCTTATTTGTACAAAATTTCCATACAGATAACCATCTTCTAGAAACAAAATAATCAGCAAGAATCAGTGCTCTCAGCATAATAACTACACATCTAAAATACCAAGGCCAGCAAGAGTTACTCATTTCACCAATAGTTGAACAGACAATCGATACTAATTACACAAAACAATATCAAATAAAAAAAAATTCTGTTTCTGTATTTTCTAGGAAACATAAATTAATTTTTTTTCTTCTGTTTCTCTATTTTCTAGGAAACATAAATACAATATATCTTTAATCATCATCATTTGAAGCAGTGGTCAGGTAAAAAAGAAGTATCCTACTTGTAATATTCCAAAGTGATTTATTACCATCTACATATGGATCCAATAGCCTGGAACTTATCTATAACATGTTGGCAGCCTAGAATGGTCTAATATATAGCACATTTTTACTATTTCATTTGTGCCTGGTTATATATAAGCTTCATATGACATCATAGGCTTCCATGACTTCTTCCCTTGAAATCACTATCAACCATCTTTTTGGGTCATCCTTCTATTATAAATGATGAACCCCCCCCCCCCAAAAAAAAAAAAACAAGAGGTCCAAGTGGGCCTGATATTGTAAATATGACATATTGGTCAAAATGACATATGTCAGGACAATTTCCAACTATTTGGTAGAAAATGGTGGTATGGTAAAACCTGTCTTGAAAGACCACTGATATGAGAGACCACCTGTATTGAGAGACTATGTTCTCAAAGCACAGATTCACTGATTATATAGAGCTATGACCTGTAATGAGAGACCACCTCTCTTGAGAGACCATCATTTTGGGGCAGAAGAGATGGTCTTTCAAGAGAGGTTCTACTGTATCTGACATGTTTAACTGTGTTTCTACTGTTTCTTCAGCTGGACTGGATGGTACATTGGCATCTTTTCTATGACTGAAAGGTATTCATGCTAGACTCTAGACTCTACCGATCACATTTGGTATATGATATGCTAGTTTTGGAGAGAAAGTTCTGCGATAGTCTTTTTTAAAAATATTAGTAACAAAATATCTATAAATGATGGGTGTAAGTATAATTTGTAGGTTTTCTACCTGGTTGTTATGGAAACCACACCATTGCTAAAGAAGCTTAAGAAGATGTTGAAAATAGGGTTTCTAATCTGTTGCTTTGGAAACCAAACCATTGCTAGGGAAGCCACCCTAGATACTATTTTGATAGAGCATAGCCAAACAAATATTTCTATCATGTTTAATCTAAATTGGCTCAGCTGTTCTGGAGAAGAAGTTGAAAATAGGTTTTCCATATGGTTGTTAAGGTTGCCACACTGTTGGTAAGGGAGCCACCCTAGACATAATTTTGAGAGAGCATGTCCCAACAAACATTCTTATGAAGTTTTATCAAAATTGGATCAGCTGTTCTGGAGAACCAGTTGAAAATAGGTTTTCCATATGGTTGTTATGGAAGTTATAATGTTGATGGGGGAGCCACATCAGACATCATTCCGATAGAGCATGTCCTAAGAAACATTCTTACAAAGTTCAATAAAAAGTCACTGAGCCATTCTGCAGAAGAAGTTTAAAATAGGTTCTTCATTTTGGTTGCTATGGAAACTAACCATTGCAGGGAAGCCACCCAGAACAAATTTTTGATACATCATGTCCTAAAAAACATTTCTAATAAGTTTGGTCAAAATTGGCTAAGCCATTCTAGAGAAAAAGTTGAAAATAAGTTTTACACCTTGTTGCTAAGGAGGTCTTACCATTGCTAGGGGTGCCACCCAAGACAAAATTTTGATAGAGTATGCGCTAACAAACAATCCTACCAAGTCTGATCTAAACTGGACAATCGACGCACCAAAGCCGACACTCACAAAACACATGGTCAAACCATAATCTCACTTGGTCTTATGGCCAGATGGGCTAAAAAGGCTATAAATTAGTCAATATGACATGGACGCCTCTACAAATATGACATGGACGCCTCTACAAATATGACATGGATGCCTCTACAAATATGACATGGACGCCTCTACAAATATGACATGGACGCCTCTACAAATATGACATGGACGCCTCCACAAATATGACATGGACGCCTCTACAAATATGATGTATCTGAAGGGAAAACTTCTTAATCAAACTGGGACAAAATGGTGAAAACCGAACTTGACCTCGTAAAACCTTATAACAAACATGGTTTCAATCCATGAAGTCCTTCAAAAGTTATTGAGCAGAAATTAAATTTGCAACAGATGTGACAAGACATGACATAACATCACAGGACATTATGTGATATAACAGGACAGAATGGAATGGGACAGACTGACATGGATAACACTATATGCCACCTCCTCAGATATGGCTGGAACATAAAAGTGATTTCAAGTACCTAGCATGTCAGATGTGACATGATGTGATGTAAATTGACAGGACATGATGGGATGGGACAGGACAGACTGACATTAATAACACTACCCCCCTCTTCAGATATGGCTGGAACATTAAAAGCAATTTCAAGTACGCAGCATGCCTTGCAAAACATAATAAGATAATTACAAGCATGCGCTAAAAATATATTCAATATAAATCATATTTCTATGATCCTAACTTATTGTATGTACCAAATCACTGTTTTTGCCAACAATAATGCTAAGGAAGGTTGACCCAAATAATATGGTGGACATTTTTATAGGGGAAATAAATCTGGAACTACAACCTGTCTATTCTCTGAACCTGGATACAATTCATAAACAGAAACAGACTGAGATAGCAGTACATAATTATACTTCTGACAGCTAGGTGTGGCCTTACAATGTTGTTAATAAATCACAAGAACTGTTTTCCACTTGGCAACTATACAAGTTATTTTTTATTTTACTACCTTTGCTGACATATTGTACAAAGTGTTTACAGGCAGATTCTCTTCATGGTACAAAAATGGTGCTATTTGTTTTCAAAGTAAAAATTACTAGATTTGGATGATTCTCTGTGTTTTGATTATGGATGCATTAACAGAATTTTTACTTTCTTAATAAACATAAGCAATGTAGATCAATATTGACCATTTTAGTTTGATATGCCAGCTTTCATATTTTTTCATTTTTTAATAATTTTTTTTTGTATTTCCAGCAAATAATGAACCAAACATCTTTCTGTCACATTTTAAATACCCCCCCCCCTCCACCAATTTCACCATATGGAAGCCATGACATTGCTATAGGAGCCATGTCAGACATAATTTTGATAGAGCATGTACTAAAAAACATTCCTACCAAGTTTGATCAAAAGCTGAAAATAGGTTTTCCATTTTGGTTCCTTTGGAAACCACACCACTGCAAGGGAATCCACACAAAATTTTGATGCTAAGGTGTAAAATTGGATTTTGTCCCAATAATTGGTTACTATGATGAATAATATGAGAAAACTTAAAGTCTATCAGACTCTCCATCAGTCTATATAATTTTTAGTTTAGAATAATGATTGCTGTATCATAAACATGTCATTACATTTATGATAAATATTACAGTAAACACAGGGCACAACAAATAACTGTCAGAAGTATTCTGCTTGCAGCTGAAAGTACCGGAACATGGCATGACTGTTCAAGTACATACAGATATATATGTGCTTAGACAGACAAAAGTTTTGACCTTAAAACTCTAAGCAACATAGAAACAAGAATTCTTACCGGTCGTGTTTCAATGAGTCTTTGCTGTAATATATTTGTTACTTTAGATATTCATATATGTGCTCATATTTTACATACATACTTACATACATACATATATATATGCTACTGAGATCTAATATAATCTACATAAATACCTGCACATACATACATACATACATACATACATACATACATACACACACACACACACACACACACACACATACATACATACATACATACATACATACATACATACATACATACATACATACATACATACATACATACATACATACATACATACATACATACATACATACATATATGCTACTGAGATCCAATATAATCTTTAACATACTATTTAATATTAAAAGATATTTGTTAAGTTTTTGAGAATAAAGGAATGAAAAATACGGATTTATTAATTATTGATGACAAAATTTCATAAAATAATTTCATGGAGAAATACACTTAGAAACATTCACATTACAGAATCAGTTTCTTCCCTGAACATTTCCATTTTTTTCAGTTAATACATTATGATAAAACACCAAAAAGTCTTGACTACTTGCAGTCAGCCTAATAATGATCCAGGAAACCTTTCTAACCCTAACCTGGAGACATGGCAGTTTAGCCCAAATCAGTGAGACTACTGACCTATCCAGGCTTCATCACATGTATTCAAATACTGTAATGTATTCTTAACATTAAAAACTTTTTAGAATTATTCAGCAGTAACTGCATGATATTGATGTTATGAAATAAAAATGACCTACACAAATCTTTGTGCTGATTTTAAATAATATATTTTTTCTGTAGTCTAGCCATAAATGTGAACAATATAACAGATATTAGTTTTTTTTAACCTAATTGTATTAAAACCTGTAAAATGCACATGAATAGTACACTAGTTAGAATGGTAGGAAAGGAGTAACAATACATCTGGAGAGTGATGTGAATGGAATGTAAGGATGTTTTAAATAATGTATTGCATGGTATCCAGTATAACTTATTGACTTCTACAGAGTAAATCTAACAAAACTAATTCCTAATTTGATTCTAATTATATTAAATGTGCCAAATGTGAAGATGATAAATTAAACTTTACAGTGAATTCTTCTTTATTCACTGGGTACCAATTTTCATTTATTTCATGGATTCCAAAACTATAACTTTAACTACCCAATGCAAAATGTCATTGCATCAGGTGTCATTTCTGTCAATGCAAAATGTCATTGCAACAAGTGCCATTTCTGTCCAAGAGGGATAACTTTAAGTACATAATGTAAAATGTCATTGCAACAAGTGCCATTTCTGTCAATGCAGAATGTCATTGCAACAAGTGCCATTTCTGTCAATGCAAAATGTCATTGCAACAAGTGCCTTTATGTAAAGTCTTTATTTTCATGATTTGTAGCAATAATAAAATGCACAGAAATGTGTACTCCACTGATAGAAGTGAATTCTCATTATCTTTCAATCGTGTTCAGATTCCATATACAGGTTAATGGTAAATAACGGCTTTTTATTCCCAAGAAAATGGAGAAGAGATATCAAAATACTTTAACAAAACTAGTTGGAAATTAAATTTATTTTACCCAATCAAAAATAAAAAACCCTTAAAATTCAAGATTTTGTGATCTTTGCTCCTAGCAAGGATGATACCTCATACAATGATAAGCAACGAGCATGAGTAATGTTGTTGATAATACTTTTTTTTTTTCTCCTTTCAAAAAAAAGTCACGATTACAAGATTTTCACATTCACAGCTATAATTACTATGTTTATTTGTGTATAAAGTATTTCTACCATGATAAGACCAGAGGGCCAGTCTAATATTCACAGCTATAATTACTATGTTTATTTGTGTATACAGTATCTCTACCATGATAAGACCAGAGGGCCAGTCTAATAAACCTGTCAAAAGTATTTCTACAATGATAAGACCAGAGGGCCAGTCTAATAAACCTGTCAAAAGTTTGAGGCAGGCTGATTATCAGATCCTTGGTAAATATTTGACAACATTTTTTAATAATGGGGGCTGGGCTTATCATCAAGCAGGGGCTTTTTATGGGATAAATATGGTATTGAGTTATGCCAAGCTGCAAACAGCATAGACTGAGATCTGTAGTTGCATCCTGCATTAGAAGCTCAGGCTGTATGCTGTTGGTTTGAAATTATAGAAAGAATGAACAGAATAAAACCTAACTGGCCAGTGCATTATACAAATTACATGCATTGTACAAATTAACACAGATCTTGGCCTACACTGTTGACAATTGGTGGGGATGCATTAAACATGAGCAAATACTGTATGCATACATTTATTATCTTATATACACACTTATAAGTCACAAACAACTGCAAACAACATAAATCCTGACCAGCAATTGCATAATGTGTCAGTAGATCTGGGTCTATGCAGTTTGTTAGAATTAGTCAATAGAACAAATAATATAGACCCTGATCTTCTGGAACTTTATGCAATAGCAGATTAGGGTCAATGTTGTCTACCATTAGATGCAACTTTTTATGGCACTTACCCTCCATTTTGTCTCTAAGTTAAGACGATGCTGAGAGGCATGTCGTAGGCACAACTTGCTGATGGTGTTGATGAATGCACCATGACCTCGCTGGTCCTCATGTGAGACCTTGCTGTGGGTGTGCACAGGTTGACCAAGCTCACTAGGGATCACCAGAATGACACACTTCGGTTTCTGGTCTGGCTGTTAATATACAAGTAAAAAAAAGAAATTGATCACATGACACTGACAGAGATGTTGTGCTTGAGATGTTTTGCTTAAAATGCACAGGTGCTGTAGAACATTAGAAAGGCAAGCCTTAAATATCTTGAAAATATTAAAGTAATATATGTCATTAAAAGTCAGATGTAAAGAAACATTTAAACTGCACAAAAATATTAAAAAGTACCTGGGTCTATTCTAGAATGGAACATTGGGCGGGGGGGGGGGGGTTAATTATTAACTTCCTTTGAAAAAACAAACGGAATTTTCTGAACATAGAAGGGATTAGAAGAAGAAATAAAGTAGGGCTTGATAATATGATGCAAGATTTGTGTGCGTTATGTTCATATGTCAGTGAGATTTTTAGAAATTGATGGGAATCATGCAATCATGGATCATAGAATAGACTCTGAAGTACAGAAGAACTTGATATTTTCTCATTGAAAGTCTAGCCAGGACATCAACTTTTAATGTCCCAGGTAATGTTTTACAGGTGAGCTCTCAGCTTAAATTGTTCTGCAAAAAAAAAAAAGCTGACTAAAATATAATTTTGGTGAGTTTTTTACTTGAACGGGTCCTTTTATTAAGTCACATCAATTTTAAATCATTTGCAGGCTTTTGTTCAGAAAAAAAATTTGAAAATGTCCCTTGTAAAAGCAGCGACAGAACTTAGGATATAAGAGAACAAAATCCCAATGTGAAAAATTACTGCAAGTAAGAAATTTTGACATACATTAAAAAAAATATTCTACATATTTGCATTATAAGTATATATATATATATATATATATATATATATATATATATATATATATATATATATATTATATATATATATATATATATATATATATATATATATATATATATACATACATATATATATACATATATATTGTAATACAATATTGCTTTCAGCAGTATAAAAAAACAAAGTTTCATTTTTTTAACAATGATGTCACACTGTATCACTGTATAAAAAATTATATGAAAAGAAACATATCAAAAATCAATTGAAATTAAATGTAAAATAGCATTACAGCTCTACTAAATGACTGATGCCATTCATAAGAACATTATATAAACTTTTGATTTTGAAATGTTTCTCTTAAATACATTTTCTATAAGTGTTGATTATAAATTTAAAAAAACTAAGTTAAAAGCGAATGTCACACTAACACTGTTTTATAGGTAGCGGTGTTTGACAACATCATCAATAATTTAAGACAATTTAGATCATAAAATTAATAAAATAATGGTGAAAAGTATATAATTTCCATGGAAAACATTTATGATGTTGGCAGGTAATTTTCTACATCAAAAATTTTATTAATAAAGTAAAAAAATCAGACTTTTTCATGGTGACTTTTTTCACAAAACTTTTGAGAACTTTCCATTTAGTAAAATAATTATTATTTGTCAAACAAATTGCCAAACAAAGTGGCACAAGCCATAGATCTCAATCTTTCCTTTCAAATTCAAGCTATGGAAGCCATGGATCTCAATCTTTCCTTTCAAATTCAAGCTATGGAAGCCATAGATCTCAATCTTTCCTTTCAAATTCAAGCTATGGAAGCCATAGATCTCAATCTTTCCTTTCAAATTCAAGCTATGGAAGCCATAGATCTCAATCTTTCCTTTCAAATTCAAGCTAATATGTCTTGTTCCTGTTCAAGCTTTCATACAAATTCTTTTGAGAGTCGAAGCTAATTTTGTGACTTGCAAAAATAACTTTAAATTGGTTAGACATTCAACATTACACATCAGTGAAGTAAAATACTGAAAAATACAGAATAAAATTAGGATTGCCATAAAACAGCAAAAAAATGATGGATATTTGAAAAATCTGAAGTGGTACAGTTAAAATTTAAAAAAAAAAAAAAAATTTTAAATGCAGAGAAAGGTAAATTCTATTTTTTTTCTTCTTCACAGTATGTGGTTGGCACCATTTGTGAACAGATGCTTCTTGCTCATTGCCAGAGTTTGTGAGATATTCTGGGCCAACTATAAAATCAATCTGAGGTCCGCCACCATTTACATATTGCATATGGGGGGGGGGGGGTACCAAGTAATATTGTGTCCTGTAAATTGAGTGAAATTAAGTTATTTATATTAAAATTATGGAAGCTCCAGGGAGAATGGCATTAAACCAGTGAAAATCAATGGATGTATAGGATTCATGACAGAGTTGAAGGTTACAGATTATCACTGCATCACTGGCATTAACTGTGACTCTCATCAAATTATCACTACATCACTGGCATTAACTGTGACTCTCATCAAATTATCACTACATCACTGGCATTAACTGTGACTCTCATCAAATTATCACTAAATCACTGGCATTAACTGTGACTCTCATCAAATTATCACTACATCACTGGCATTAACTGTGACTCTTGTCAAATTATCATTGCATCACTGGCATTAGCTATGACTTATCAAATTATCACAGTATCACTGGCATTAACTGTGACTCTCATCAAATTATCACTGCATCACTGGCATTAACTGTGACTATCATCAAATTATCACTGCATCACTGGCATTAATTGTGACTCATCAAATTATCACAATATCACTAGCATTAACTGTCACTCATCAAATTATCACTGCATCACTGGCATTAACTGTGACTCTCATCAAATTATCACATCACCACTGGCATTAACTGTGACTCTCATCAAATTATCACATCACTGGCATTAACTGTGACTCTCATCAAATTATCACATCACTGACATTAGCTAAGACTCTCATCAAATTACCACTGCATTGTTGGCATTAACTGTGACTCATGAAATTATCAGTGCATCACTGGCTTTAACTGTGACTCTCATGAAATTATCACTACATCACTGACATTAGATGTGACTTTATCTTTCATACAATTAATCTTTATGTTTTACAAAAAAATTCATATATGACATATACAATATATCAAATTCAAAATATCCATAATTTCCACCACATAATATTTAAAGATTAACTTTTGTACTGTACTTATTTTAAATTATTCAACAAATGATCGAAACATATGAGTAAAAATTAGATGGTTTTAACCTCTAAGGGTCTTGTTGAACTACGACAGGAGATTAGGACATCACATGATTAATTTTCAAGTTCTGATTGGCTAACTGCAGGGATTTTTATTAGGTCAGTATGCAGCATTTCCCTTTGTCTCTGGGATAGTATACCTCTCCCCAGTCATTCCAATGATACAATGATGTCATATAATGTCACATTGCATCATGTGAAATACCAAATCTAGTACTGCCTTCTCCTTTGTGAATTGTTCTCCCAGAGTTGTCTGGTGGGATATAGGAGAACAGTATTCTCAGAATAAGACATTAATAGAATATTAGTACATGTATGAAGTTCAAGTCAATGGGGTTTCATACAAGTATAGATAAATATAGCAAGTCCTAAACACCAGGTCAAGCAATCCCAGACATAAGTTATCCATGCTTGATACAATGTAATTCTACAGTACAGTGTAACCTGTGTACTATTCCAGCCCTTAAAGGGAGGCCATAAATGTCAACTGGAAACAAGGTCAAATACTTAATGTAAACTCTCAGTTATTTGTAAGAAGAATAAGATGGAATAGTTCTAATTTTAATAAATGGACTGCATTTTCTGCTATCTGATTGGCTGTAAACAGTCATGTCATACTAATGTGGAATATTTTACACATTGGTAAATTCATAGAGACTTAATTTTTGGTTCAAAATCTGGTTAAGAATGTACTTCTGGTCAAGTTTTGTTTGTATCAACTCCTTACCCAACCACCACCACCCACCCACTCCAGGACTTCAGATCAAAATTCACAACCCCAGATCAAAAAATTTCCAATCAGAATTTCAAACAAGTAATTGCACAGTCTTTTGTGCACTCCAACTCTCAACTCTGTAAGCAAAGAAAGCTTATGGCAGGTTTTACAAGCAAGTCTACTTTTATAAATTACTGCCCTTTCACTTCAACATTGAGTTTGCATAATCAATCAGCTGCTGTCATTCAGGAAGTTATTATTATTTTATTGTTGTTATTCCTTTGGTCTTTATTTACTTAGTAAGTGCTTAGGTAAAATTTACACTTTGATAAATACCCAACCATGATCGTTTAATCATATACCAAACTTTTCTGCCAGAATGGACATGGGACTATATTATAGGCAAATTTCCTCCTCTGCATCAGATTCCAAAAGAGTTCAGCTTACCAGGATTTCTAACTTGAAGACTGTCCAAGGAACATAGCATGGCCCTTCAAATAGCTCCTCAGTAAATGGATTTGTTGCCTGGCCTGCAAAAAATTAGTATTACTTTATTTTCTGTAATTTTTCTAACACTACTTTGTTCTTTTTTTCAAAAGTACAAATAATTAAAAGTAAAAATATTAATTGTGATTTTTCAGTTCATTCTTTCAGGTACAAACTTTTGTACAATTTTTAAAGAAAAAATGCTTTCTGTACAAATAATCAAAGTATGAAATATATTTAAGATTTCAATTAAATAATGGTGCATTAAAAATATAAAGGTATAAAACATTACAGACAGTACAATAAATATTTACTTATTCAATACATTGGTTCCTCACAATAAGACACTTTAGTATAACACTGTCCCTTTCATAAGACAGGTATGGTCATGGATCCCATTACACTGGATACATAGCCACCCTCCTGGGAGACCCCTCTCAAGAAAGGCCACACCTTTTATAAGGCTACCTTGCCCAACAATAAAAATAGTATATTTAATTATTTTGTCCCTCTTATGAGAGGCCACCCTTTTTTATAAGGTCACCTTCTTAGTGCAGAATGGGTGGCATGATGTACCCCAGTATAAGGTGACCTTAATTATAAATGGTACACTTTATGACTTTCTTGAGCAGTGTTATAGTTAGGGATTACTGTATGATGTACCCCAGTATAAGGTGACCTCATTATAAAATGGTATACATATATGGCTTCCTTCAACAGTGTTATAGTTGAGGATCACTGTATAATGTACCCTGGTATTAGGTGACCTTAATTATAACATGATAAACTTTATGGCTCCCTTCAACAGTACTATATTGAGTGATCACTGTATCTCACAGATTAATCCGAATAACCAGTTTAGCCTGGGTTTACACTACAGGTCATAATATGGAATAGCTGTGGAGTGCTAAAATAATGAAAAATGGAAATACTGAAGGACAACACAAATTGGATTAACTGAATTTTAAATTGTTATTATTGAGTTGTCTTGTTCAATTAGACTCTTTAAAATTGTTATTATTGGGTAGTCTTGTTTAATTTGACTCTTTTAAATTGTTATTATTGGGTAGTCTTGTTTAATTTGACTCTTTTAAATTGTTATTATTGGGTAGTCTTGTTTAATTTGACTCTTTTAAATTGTTATTATTGGGTAGTCTTGTTTAATTAGACTCTTTTAAATTGTTATTATTGGGTAGTCTTGTTTAATTAGACTCTTTTAAATTGTTATTATTGGGTAGTCTTGTTTAATCAGACTCTTTTAAATTGTTATTATTGGGTAGTCTTGTTTAATCAGACTCTTTTAAATTGTTATTATTATCAAAATTACACATTTAAAGTTATTTTTCTTCAAGAGGATACAAAGTCAGAGTATCTGTATTTTTGATAAATGTTAAATCTTAGAATTTTTACTGCATGTACAACTTACTAAAGTTGTTGGTGAGCAGGTACTTACTTCTGTGGTGCAAGTAAGTACTTTGAAGCAATTTCAAATAAATCATTAAAAATAGGTCAAAGTGACTAGTTTATGTGTGCAACACACCATGATTCCCAAATGTGCTCAAAATGAAACTGTGTGTCAAAAGATGCAGTTTGAAATAAGAGTTACAGCTTAGGCAGGAAAACCAAACACTTGGATAACTGAAGAAATAAAGTGAATCTCATACACAGTCTACAGTCTGTCTGATGCACACTGACTGCCCATAAACTGAAAATGTATGAAAAGTACATGATAAATCTAACAATTTCAAAGCTTACTTCAGTTGCATCATAAGTACGAACTCAGATTTGTGCATTTTACAATTTCTAGATTCCAGTTTCAAAATGTTGTTCTTTGCTATCATAATTTTTATTACATCTAACACAACTGGTTGTCCATACTGAAGGAACAGCCAATAACTGTGATTCCCCAGTCTAAAAAAGTAACCATGTGCTTTCTGTGGGTGAAGTAGAGCAATTACTAGGGCCAGCACTACAATCCCATGCACATCATGACAGGTTGCAACTACTAGGGCCAGCACTACAAACCCATGCACATCATGACAGGTTGCAATTACAAGGGCCAGCACTACAATCCTATTCACATCATGACAGGTTGCAGTTACTAGTGCAAGCACTACAATCCCTTGCACATCATGACAGGTTGCAGTTACTAGGGCCAGCACTACAATCCCTTGCACATCATGACAGGTTGCAATTACTAGGGCCAGCACTACAATCCCATGCACATCATGACAGGTTGGGCAGCCAATCAAATCTTGTCCTTATGCTCTTTGAATCTATTAAGTAACACTTTTGTGTTAATTCCTCCAAACTGCTTGCTTGTTAATTACTGAAATACACAGTGAAATATTTTCACAACCCCTTAAAAAAATTACTGAAAAATTATACGACATAGCTTCCATGAATAACTTCACAAATGAATCGGCTCATAGTGTATACATTCAAAATTTGAAGAAAATGAATTTTCTTGCCAGTCATGGGACAGCAATGAGACTACACTATCTGCTTCAGTAAGTGTGGTTATACAACTCTGTAAATCATAATAAAGATAATACCATTGACAAGCACCACATCTGACATTGAGGAATCCACAGTAAACACATTGTTATCCAGGTTGGCCAGGTAAGAATTCTCCAGTCGTAATTTTATCTTCTCCTTGGTCCAACCCTGTTAAAGAAAGTTTGATCTCAATATGTTAAGCTTACTGTGAGTGATAATATACAGTACTCCCCCATTATAAGGGCCTTCATTATAACACCAATATGCAGTATTATAATGAGGGAGTACTTTGTAATTTACATTATATGGTGGTCTCACTATAAGACTGTAAACTCTATAGCTCCAGTAGGCAGCATTATAATGAAGGAGTATTGTATAATGTCATTATAGTTCATTTAGTATTGTGTCATATTGCTAAACTTTATATTTTTGTACAAATAGCAAATCAACCAGTTTCATCACAGTCTACTTATAAATTATTCCCAAAAAGTAAGTGTTTTTTTAAAATCAAAACAAATATTATGCTCATAAAAATTCAGTGATTTAAATTATCTCATGCATGACTCTTTCATACCAGTTTCATTCAGTTACACTATAAAATTATGTTTCAAAATCATCATCAGGTCTAATGCGATATATATGTATCTAATCACCACAATGTATGTGTGCATATATATATAAAACTGAAAACCCTAGGGACTGCCCACAAATGTTGGTTTTCAGAGGTTTTTCGTTTACTGAGGTTTTAGCAGATCTGAGAAAGTATGTCTTTTTCTAAGCACATATGTGACGAGAGAGAGAGAGAGAGAGAGAGAGAGAGAGAGAGAGAGAGAGAGAGAGAGAGAGAGAGAGAGAGAGAAAGAAAGAGAGAGATTATATATTATAGGTCCTGAGATTGGAATGTTTTTGGTTCTAGCTTGGCTAAACCACTGCCACACAAGGTCAGTCAGTTTGTCAAATGTGCAGGCATTGTTGAAACGATGCTTGTTTGCATCGCTATTTTTTTTCAAATTCATTCTTGTAGAATTCCATTTTCTTTAGAATATCTGAAACAGTGGATGTTCTCATGCCAAATTTTTTCCCCCATTTCTTCAATGTAGGTTTTGGCAGATTCATACTCATTGATCAGACTCATTTAATCCTGTATGGATAGTTCAATCCTATTATACTTAGTTTGTCATTCTGACATCTTGATATGCGAGTGAAGACAAATGACAGTCATGGACACTTAAATACATGTGTGTAATGATTTGTCTCCATTGGAAATTGATTTAGTGAATGTGGCTTTTAGAATACTGTTTTGTCGGTCTCTGTTGGCAGAGCATCAAAAGTGAGGCTACATACCGGGTTAATAAATATATATATATATATATGTGTGTGTATATATATATATATATATATATATATATGTATATATATATATATATATATATATATATATATATATATATGTATATATATATATATATATATATATATATATATATATGTGTGTGTGTGTATATATATATATATATATATATATATATATATATGTGTGTGTATATATATATATATATATATATATATATATATATATATATATATATATATGTGTGTGTGTGTATATATATATATATATATATATATATATATATATATATATATATATATATATATATATATATATATGTGTGTGTGTGTGTGTGTGTGTGTATATATATATATATTATCAAAACATTTTAATAGTTTTGATCCAATCCCACTGGGGGATGGGACAACTAGAGGGAAGGGGCCTCCTTTGCTGCTGATTTCTGGCCCCATTTCACTTATTACCATGCAGAAGATTTTTGTAATTGATGCAATTTTCATTAGTAATCTCAATATAAAGTTTCCCTCATGGATAAATGTAAAGAAATATTTTGCATATGCTTATATAGTTTAGGGAAATGGAGACCTGTATCACATGAAAATCCATGATATTTTTTAAAATATACATACCTGGTAAGTGGGTTGGTTTGTTAGAATATTGACTGCAATTCTATTGGCACACACATGCCACAGACGATATTCTAGTGGCTGCTCTCCTGCAGAAAATTTCTCCATTGCATGCACCATGTCTTCTAGACTTATAAATAACACCTAAAGAGACACACAAAAATATTCTAAAACTACATCAGATCCATAAATGGTGCCATTAAGTTAAGTAAGCGATAAATTCAGTTTACAAAAAACTATATCTTATGTACTTTAATCACTTTTTTCTTGAAAGATAGGAGAGGAAAATAGAAGAAAACCTTTAAGATGAAATATTTGTCAATGCAAATCAAAGTATATCTTTGAACATTTATATACTACAAAGATATTACCTACCATCCATCTACCTTACTCTCAGCCTACCTACCTACATACATTTTCTTCCTTACCAACATTCAATATTTCTCCCATGATAAGAGCAAGAAGCCTAATAAGTCTGTCAAAAATTACCATATATACCGTATATACTCGCTTATAAGTCGACGTTTTTTACTTAGAATTTGACTCGTACAGAGTAGGGGTAGTCTTATAAGCGCGACATTAAAAAAAGTATAAATATCTTGGGGTAATGTTGGAAACTCTAGATGTTTGCAGTACATAAAAATACCGTCAATTCATATATTTTTACGTTTTCATGCCACTATTCCTATGCAGTAATGCATATATGGTATGTACTGTGTTTATCCATTTCATGACGGTATTCATTACACAATACATGCATCTACAGTTATTTGGATTTTATTAATTTGAAAATATTACCGGTAAATTAAATACTACCTACCGCAAAATGAAGTGTCCGTCAATGTTTTCCGTGGATGTTAACTAGTAAGTATATTGCCTCCATTTTCGTGCAAGTCCGAACAACCTGTATTTGTATTAATATTTGTGTTTTACTGTATAAAGACAGTGCTTGATGCAATAAAAGTTTTGATTTAATTTGTATTTTCCTTTTCCACAAGTCAGATTTAATTCCCAAGTGATATTTCCCAAGTTATCTGCCAGTGCACATGGGCCGATAAGCCTTTGGCTTGTAAAGGGACTCACTTTGTTTTCAAGTTGACAATCCTGTTGATTGAGCTGCCAATCTATACTTGTTCAGTGCCAAGTAGAGTTCTACAACTTCCTGTGCATATACTTTGACCTTAAATCCCTTTGCCTGTAAAGGCACCACACTCCTTGTTTTCTTACGTGACAACCCTTTGATCAAGCCGTGAGTTCAGTGCCAAGTAACAGAGGGTGGCTATTTGAACTCCCTGTGATCTTGCCGCACAATTGACATGTGTTTAGTTGCAGCCTTTAATAGATTTCTGACTTTATGATCAAAGTGTTACTCACAGACCCCAAGCTCAGTCTTTGCATAAGCACCCGCATATGACAGTAAAGCCGAAAATTGGAGTCGGACGAGATTTACGATGACTAGACGACAACGATTTACAATGACTAGACGACGATGTTGGATTTCAGAACTTTATCAGACAATAAGGATTAATTCTTGGACTTTGTACCAGATGACATTGGATAGTGACATTTATATGATACCGTGAATCACAAAAAAGTGGACTTAACTTTCATTGTTTATTTGTACGACGTGTGGAATTAATATATTACGGGATATTGTGAATCGGATCATTCTGAACTTCTATTTTTATACCGGTGTGTGACCTATAATTGAATTCATGGATTTATCATATAAATAGATTCGGAGTCGGACAATGTTTACGATGACGGGATGACATTGGAGGAATTTAGAACTTTATTTGGTAACTCTGATGATGAGGATGAATTCTTGGGCTTTGAACCAGAGGACATTAGACAGTGACATTTACAGGATACCAATTTTATACCTGTATGTGACCTATAATCCAATTTTTGGATTTATCATATAAATGGATTAAAAATGTTAAGCTATATGGATTTCATTACACGAAGATGGACAAAATGTAAGTTGTAAATTTATTTGTACATATTCAGCTCAATAATACAATTGTATTTTTTCTACATTGGTTTTTGTTTTTATTTGTCCTATCTATCTATATGTCTATCTATCTATCCAGTTTGGCTCGTTTATTTTTCCTAAGTGCAGCTCTGACTCAGTGATGACATGTCACCCCTTGCAGACGGATTTAATTTGCAAAAAACACCTTGACTTATAGGAGGGTCATAGCTGAATTGGCTTTTTGCAGCCATGAAAAGGGGGGGTCGACTTATAGTCGAGTCGACTTATAATCGAGTATCAGCCAATACCAACTGCAAACTGCATAATGCACCAGCAGATCTGGGTCTATGCAGTTTGTAAGGACTAATCAGTAGAACAAACAACATAGACCCTGATCTGCCAGTGCATTATGCGACAACAGATTAGGGTCTATGTTGTTTGCATTTGGACCCCGCTTATACGCGAGTATATACGGTAGTGTGTGTGCTTATTATCAGATAAATATATCCCTGCTATATATTGGACAAAATTGTTTAAAAATGGAGGTCAGCTTATCATCAAGCATAGACTAGATACAATACTTTTTTTCATCAAGGACTTTAAATAAGATTATTATGTAATGGATAATTTACTCCCTGGTTTAAAACTGATATTGCATTTTTTTAAGGACAAGGTTTGATAAGGGCCAATTTTGGACCCAAAATTAGCAATAAATTAAAATGTCTGTAAGAGTACTTGTTATGGTTATGTCATATCCACTATATGCCAACTGCAATATATGTACACATGCTATAATGAAATAGCGTGAAATTAACAGTTAATTTTGTTCTTAAATTGGCATGTGTTCAATCAAAAGCTCAATTTTTGCCAGATTTCTGCATATTAAATAAGACTTCAAAAACTGGCAGCACAGTTGAGAACACATTTGATTTTTTTTTTACTTTATAGTTTACATGTTTCATGTATGGTATATATCTTGATATTCACAATGGATCAACTTTCCTAATCATTTAATATAAAATTAATATAAGTTTTTAGAAAATCGGGGCAATAAATGTATAAATACAGCAAGAATTTATCTACAGCTAAAATTAAGCTACACTTAATGATTATAGTCAGTGGCAGATGCAGAAATATTGTTTGGAGCAGTGGTTTAGTAAACAAGTAAGTTAGGAGTCTGTGGAACAGAACCCCCCTGAGGGGGGGTGTGAAGCCCATGGAAGCTCTTGCATTTTAAGCATTTCCCAGGTGTAATTTTAACCATCTAACTGTAAAGAAAACCCTCTCTAGGAAATGTTTCCATTGTTTTTAGCTCATTTTTATTTGGGTTTTAAGTAGGGTGGGAGAGGGTGGGGTGGCGAGGCATGGCGCCAGCTCCTCCTCCCCCCTCCAATCCACCTCTGATATTAACCATTGAACATAGAGGATCTTTCAGAATAAATACCCTGTATTATTTTAAAAATGATATAATGATGACTTCTAATAAGTTATGCCACAGTAATGACATTGATAAAATAATGGTGGGAAGAAGGGGAGTGCACACTGGAACAAATACATTCCTATTAATCTGTCTACTATTTTATTTGTATTTTCCTTCTCAAGTTCATTCTGGAGGCCCATTTGATATAAAATAAGAAATTGGAGGCCCATTTGATATAAAATAAGAAACTGGTGCCTGTTCACTCATCATCTTCACAATGAATATATCAAAATTGATATCCTTGGTCTGTTCAGTGACATAACCATACTGTACAGAATGCACAAGAGTCTGTCATGCTGTATGTTTTACAACTAATGTACTCTCTTTCTCTCTCCCTCTTTCTTTCTGTCTGTCTGTCTGTCGTAAAACTCATATAAAAGTATCAAATTTTGTGACCATTGACCAATATAAGGAATAAATTAATCAAATTGGTTATAAAATAAAGTATAATGTAAACTTCCCCCCCACCAATACATACACAAAACTGCTTTGGTCACTGATGTTTAAGAACATTTGGTTTTCATTTTTAATTACACATTGTAGCAACATCCGGCTATTACAAATGTACAAAAGGTTTTCGGAGCTTTTGTGTGATTATTTATGATTAAGAAATACACAAATTGTTATTTTGTGGCAATTCTGGCAGGATTTTGACACACAAATCAGTGTTAAACATAAGTTCAAGCAACATGTTTTAAATGAAAATGAAAATAAGTGTCAGAGGTGATCAACCATACTTGATGTAAATATACACTCCATTTAAACAATCTTGCAAAACAAAAAGACTGATTTATACATACTATCATTGACTATTATGCATATTGTGTGCAAATGCAAAATTTTAGATGTATCATTTTTTTGCAGTCAGCTTGATAGGAGCTTGTTAGCCATGATGTCCATAATCTACGAAAATACATGATATAATGGAAGAGAAAACCACTGGCTTTTTAATGATTTGCTTTTCTTCATTAAAAGCTACCCTGGATAAGAATTAAATACATATTTAAGGAAGAGGGAGGGTCCTCTTTTATCTATGTGAGTTTCATTGGAATCTGATTAGGGGTCAAAATCAGTCCTTATCGAAACCTTGTCCTTTCAATAAGGTATTACAACA
Organism: Margaritifera margaritifera; assembly: GCA_029931535.1. Classification (NCBI taxonomy): domain Eukaryota; kingdom Metazoa; phylum Mollusca; class Bivalvia; order Unionida; family Margaritiferidae; genus Margaritifera; species Margaritifera margaritifera. The sequence goes on along the minus strand of JAQPZY010001676.1, from coordinate 6,354,258 downwards.
CAAACAAATGATAGCTGATTGAGTCATAACCAGCAAGATGGTCATCATGCTGTTGACAATGCTTAATTGTGCTTAAGATAGGAGAAATACAGAGACAACTTTGCATTAAATGCTTAAAATTAAACTATTTTGCATACTTTAAACATATTTACACAATTTTTTATTCGTTATTAATCAACTTATTTGGACAAAATATGTGAATATGCTTCTCATCAAGAGCTCTGTTTCCTACTCACCCAGTGTTGCAGAAAATAAATTATTAAACTCATTTCTCAACTTTTATTTAAAAACAGCAAGAAATTACCTGCACAGCTGTCTCACAGACAATCGTGGCAGACCTTGGTTTGCGTGTTAACAGCCCCATCTCACCAATGATATTTCCGGACATCAGGAAGTCAAGTAGGGCACTATCCAACTGTCTTGTGGATCCTGAAGGTTTCTCCTGGAAGGATACTTTTAGCTTCCCAGATGTATTGGAGCATTCCAGCTGTGGATAAGTGGTACAAAAATTAATGGTGACTTCATTCAATTTGCTGTATACAGCACATACCGTATATACTCATGTATAAGCTGATACCAACTGCAAACTGCATAGACCAAGATCTGCCGTCGAATAATGCACCAGCAGATCTGGGTCTATGCAGTTTGTAAGGACTAATCAGTAGAACAAACAACACAGACCCTGATCTGCCGGCACATTATGTGATGGCAGATCAGGTTCTATGTTGTTTGCATTTGGACTCTATTTATATGCGAGTATATATGGTAAATGCTTTTATTCAATAATCTAGCACATATAGAGAATATTACATGGACTTGAGCTCATTTCAAATGAAATTATTCAAAGAGTTTGATAAATTTCATTTGAAATGAGCACAAATCTAAGATTCCATTTATCACATGACAAAAAGTAATGAATTTATTCCATAAAACTTCAGCATAGTGTAGTGATATGACCTTGAAATACATTTGTACGCCTCAGTTACTATGGCTTTACATTACATATAGACAAATTATTATATGGGTATAATAACCTAAATCACACAGTAGTCATGCAATAAACAAAGGTATGTAGCCACCCATACAACGTAATGGTCTACAATCAACATAAAATAATACCATACAATCTACCTAAAATCATAAAATTTAAGCTGTACACTTTGCAAGGAAAAATTATCTGTCTAAAGCTTATTAAACAAGAGTCCCTTGAAGGGACTGATGCTCTACTGTCCAAAAAGAATTTCCAGGAATTCAAGATAAGACCATTTCTCCTCTTTAACTGCTGAGTGTTGAAACCATCTCTGATATTCTTGAGCAATAAAATTTTCAAATAAGCCACTGATGCAGCCATATTGGATTTAAGATTGGCACCATTTTCATTTAGGACAAACTAGACACCATTAGAAGACTTTTGCCAAAAGCCTAATGTTGATATAACCATCCAATCAGGAGCATTAGTGACAAGATTTTCAATAAGTTCATTCAGGCAGCCATATTTGAGGTCAGATTGGCACCATTTTCATTTGGGACCAATTAGACATCATAATTAGTCTTCTGGTGAAAACCCAATGTTGATATGACTTTCCATTTAGGAGAAGTAGCAATAACAACATTTTCAAGATGGCAGCCATTCAAATCAGACCTAGAGGTCTCCCTTCAGACAGCCTTACTTTGAATAGATTCCTGGTGTAAGGAAAATGGCATGAAAGTAAACACAGACAAGACTAAAGTATTAATGATTACTACCCAACAAAAAAGAGCAAAATTGGAAAATAACAATTTGAATCTTAAGTTGAATTAAATTGGTCTACAAATGGTAACCCATGACCAAATTCTTGGGGTGATGGTTGACAACAATTTGCAATGGAATCAACATATTCAAGTCATATGTCATAAAGTCAATTCATGTCTCTGGTTATTAAGCAAGATAAGGCCATATCTATCAACTATACATAGGTTAATATATCACAAAAGCAATATACAACCACACCTAGACTACTGTAATGTTATCTGGGGAAACACTTCCGACAAGAATATTTGCAAATTATTCCGCTTGCAAAAAAGAGCTTGTAGACTCATCCTAGATAATGCTGAAAACATCCCAAATGCAATGAATGATATTAAAATGTTAATAGTAAGTGAACAAATATTTTTGAGAAAGGCTAGACTTATACGCAAAGTTTCAAACAATATGGCCCCATTATATTTCAAGGAACTATTTCATGCTAGAAAACAAGGCAACACTCCCAATTTAAGATCAATTTCAGCTAACCACCTTTGCATTCCAAAACCAAATAAAGAACTCTTTAAGAAAAGTTTTAAATATTCAGAGTCACTAATTTGGAATCGAATCCCAAAGGAAATTAGAGAAAGTACAAATATAAATGCATTTAATTATAATCTAATTCAATGGATGAAAAGTGGAACCTGTTCGATTTGACAAATACATTACAACTTAAAGTATAAATTCTCAAACCTTCCATTTTGTTGTCTCGCTATTTTTGTACTGTATATACACAATGGTTCTAGTTGGATCATGTTCTTACAAAAGTTTGTTTATAATGTCCATATATACATGTAGCTTATTATCAATGCTTTTTTTAATTATTATTATTATTATTATTATGCAACTATGTACATGTACTCTGTATGTAAATATGCATATAATAGAGGGCCACAAGGAGGATTAGTTCAATGCAACTAACTGTGTCACCCTCTTTAAATAAAGTCGTTATTATTATTATGGTGGCCATACTGAATGTGAGATCGGCACCATTTTCATTTAGTACCATTAGACACCATAAGAAGTCTTCTTGTGAAAACCCAATGTTGATATGACTTTCCATCTAGGAGGAGTAACGATAAGATTTTCAAGATGTCTGAGTGGCACCATTATCATTTGGGACCAACAAGACTTCATGAAGACATCATAAGAAGTGTTCTGGTGAAAATCCCTGCCAATAAGACATTCTGTTCTGGATTAGTAGTGATAACAAGATTTTCAAAATGGCTGCCATGGTAGCCATACTGGACGTCAGATCCACACCATTTTTATTTAGAACCAACTAGATATCATAAAAAGTCTTTAAGTGAAAACCTCATGCTGATATGACCATCCATTCAGGAGAAGTAGCGATAAGATTTTCAAGATGGCCACTGCAGTGGCCATATTGGATGTCAGTGCAAACAATTTTCAATTAGGATCAATTAGACATTATAAGAAATCTTGTGGTGAAAACCATATGTCAATATGACTTTTCTTTCAGAAGGAAAAGTGATCACAACATTTTCAAGATGGTTCCCATGGTGGCCATACTGGATGTCAGATTGGCATCATTTTTATTTAGGACCAACTAGACATCATAAGAAGTCTTTTAGCGAAACCCCCATGTTGATATGAGCATCCATTCCGGAGCAGTACTGATAACAATATTTTCAAGAGGGCCATCACAGGATGTCCAAGAGGCACCATTTTCATTGAATACCAACTAGACATTATAAGAAGTCTTGTAGTGAAAAGCCCATGTTGATATGACCCTCCATTCAGAAGGAGTAGCAATAAGATGATTTTCTAAACTGCTGCTGTGGTGGCCATATTAGTTGCCTGAGCAGCACCATTTTCATTTAGGACCGACTAGATATTGGGATGAATGTATGGACCGACTAGATATTGGGATGAATGTATGGACCGACTAGATATTGGGATGAATGTATGGACCGACTAGATATTGGGATGAATGTATGGACCGACTAGATATTGGGATGAATGTATGGACCGACTAGATATTGGGATGAATGTATGGACCGACTAGATATTGGGATGAATGTATGGACCGACTAGATATTGGGATGAATGTATGGACCGACTAGATATTGGGATGAATGTATGGACCGACTAGATATTGGGATGAATGTATGGACCGACTAGATATTGGGATGAATGTATGGACCGACTAGATATTGGGATGAATGTATGGACCGACTAGATATTGGGATGAATGTATGGACCGACTAGATATTGGGATGAATGTATGGACCGACTAGATATTTGGATGAATGTATGGACCGACTAGATATTGGGATGAATGTATGGACCGACTAGATATTGGGATGAATGTATGGACCGACTAGATATTGGGATGAATGTATGGACCGACTAGATATTGGGATGAATGTATGGACCGACTAGATATTGGGATGAATGTATGGACCGACTAGATATTGGGATGAATGTATGGACCGACTAGATATTTGGATGAATGTATGGACCGACTAGATATTGGGATGAATGTATGGACCGACTAGATATTGGGATGAATGTATGGACCGACTAGATATTGGGATGAATGTATGGACCGACTAGATATTGGGATGAATGTATGGACCGACTAGATATTGGGATGAATGTATGGACCGACTAGATATTGGGATGAATGTATGGACCGACTAGATATTGGGATGAATGTATGGACCGACTAGATATTGGGATGAATGTATGGACCGACTAGATATTGGGATGAATGTATGGACCGACTAGATATTGGGATGAATGTATGGACCGACTAGATATTGGGATGAATGTATGGACCGACTAGATATTGGGATGAATGTATGGACCGACTAGATATTGGGATGAATGTGCAAAGTTTCATGGCAATCTTCCAAGTAGTTTAAGAGTAGCAATAAAAAACTCGTGCTAACGGACGGATGTCAGAAAATAGATGTCAGATGACAGACAACAGGTCATCCCATAAGCTCTTCTGGCCTATGACTAGTAGAACTAATAAAAACATGGCCACACCTACATATTTTTCTAAAAAGTGTGGATTTGTAACCAAATTTGCAAAACATAAAAATTGTGTGGATTTTTCCTGTCATTTATACATCTGAGTAATTTCTTTACTTACAACAAATTTTCTCTGCTCTGTCAAAATTTATGAAAATTCAAGATCTTGGTGGTTTAATATGAATTGCAAAAAAATTCTGACAATCAAAATACATGAAGATAATGTCAGATTTCATGAAAAGTTAGGTGTTTCAAAATGGTTTCACGTTTCTGTTGCAGCTAAGTTTACTTGTATTATGACTGGATTTTTGGGGGATATTTCATGAAAATATGTGGATTTTTTTTTATTTGTTCATGAAAATGTTTGGAGTTTTTGGGATTTTTCATGAAAAGGTATGGATTTTTTTAGGATATTTCAAGAAACTGTGTGAATTTTGGGGTATTTTTCATGAAAATGCATGTATTTTGGGGGGATTTTCATTAAAATGTGTGGATTTGTCCTTAAGTTTTGATGTTCTCCCTAAAACAAATCAGCAATTTGCATCACCTACTTCTTTCCATGAAAAAACCCTTTAACATTTTTGAGAGACTTTTTTGGACAAGTTTTTGAATCTGACATAATTAGGCAGTTGATTATTTGACCAAAACTCAGGAAGATATTTTCTAGTATTTCCTATTTTACTTATAGTGCTATCCAAGGGAGCCACAGAGTATACCACCTTATAATGAAGTATGACACATAATTTTACTACCACTTAATGAAACGGGATTCATGACCATACTTGCCTTATAACAAGAACTGTGTTATAATGAAGGGCCTTATAGTGAGGGAGTACTGCACAATACACTGGCAGAAGTGGTGAGATACAGTGCCTATAAAGTGTAATTACAGTACAGCTCACGTGATTTTTCGGAACCCCACGCATCGCGGTGGGGTACTTAATCCCCTCCACTCTAGCTCCGCGATAGCACTCCGCGGTGGAGGCATAAATTGGCATAAATACCTACAAATCACCACCGCGTTTCGGGAGGCATGCCGATATAAACTCCACCGTGGAGGGGCTAGTCAACATTACTGATCGACATCTGAACAGCCAATGAATGAAGACAACCTATGGAAAGACTGAGACGTCAAGAGTGATTTACAACTGGATACCATATGAACAATCAGTCGTTTTTATTTCGATCATATATTTGGACAATAAAAAAATAATTTCAAAAGTCTTGTATATTCAGTACACATTACTGTTTATAAAAGGTTGATCGACTTCTTTTGCAATAAGTTTATGATTTTAATTTATTTCAAAGAAATATGAACAAACTTATGCACTGACTTGACGAGAAGTACACATTGCTGAGCCTCTCAAGCAGAATAAATTTATCATTTTGTTCCAAAGGAAAGTAATTCTCTGAGATATGGACAATTAAAATCCAAATTGACATCCACTTCTGCTTACCCTCCCCCCCCCCCACAACAACAAACCTAAAACACTGAATTTACACTGAAATGCAAACCGGGTGCTTAGTCTTTAAGCAGTAATAGTGGAGTCACGAGGCTGAATATTATGACTGCATGTGTGCTGTAAGGGACTGACCATTTAATATACGGGGTTTATATGTTGTTTTTTTTTCGACCGGGATATTTTTTGTTCTTTCATCACAGTATTTATTTATTTTAAGTGAAATATGGAACGGAGTAACGTCTGTTACAAAAATCAGAGAAAGACAATTGTTTTCATGCATTTCCCCCCCCCCCCCCCAACGGTTGGAAAATTCAATTGTCTCTCCCTAATAAAGACTTGACTTCCAGCGGATGTTCTACAGAAATCAAGGCAGTGACCATTGTGAACACTGTTGTAAAATATTAACAAGGGTTTGCATCAAAGGATGATGCAAGTTTCAGCTTGGGAACCGTGTTTTTTTATTACACGAAGCCATCTGACTAAGCGCGTTGTACTTTATAGCCGCATTTATGGTCCTGCCATTAAGAACGGAAGTTTGATAATTGTTAGTAATTAATCTGAACTCAGCTTATTACCGAAATGAAAAATAATATGGAAAATTCTAAAATCTGAGATGTTCAGTGATTTTAATTTCCACGTGTATCCTATTATTTGCTCATTTTCCTACGGCGAAAATATAAAAATAAAATATACTTTTTTAATTATTTTTACGCAGATATTAAAGAATGCAGTTTCCTGTTTGTGACTGTTAGAGCCTTAGGTTATTGAGCGTGTTTCTGTTTCTTACCACTTGCAAACTTTTCCAGACTTCAGTTTACGATAACTTGTGCAGTAGTGATTTGGATTCCATATTTTATGAGAGAGAGAGAGGGGGGGGGGGGGACTTTACCTAGAAGAGTTAATGATCTAAACTTATTCATCTTATTTTTCTGTATTATGCAATAGGAAAACGAACAGAAAAGAAAAAGTTAAAGATTAATTTCATCTGATGCTCAGCATGTTTCCTACTATTTGCTCATTTTTGTAAGAGGAAAGTATAAAAAAGATTTTTTTTATCATCATAGAAAAATAGTAAATCTTATGGAAATGATATCTCAGTAACCCAATCGTAATATTGATCTATTTCTTATAATTATTTGTACGCAGATATTAATGTATGCAGCTTTATCTTTGTGACTTTGGAGCGGTTGCTTATTGAGACAAGAAATAAACTAATTTCTTTAAATAGTGTTTGGCATGTTTCTGTATATGGTATATTGCTTTACAGCTACAGTTACTTTGGCCAAATGGATAAGAGTGTGTGTTACACACACATATTTGATATTGGAGCACGAGGTCGTGAGTTTCCAACCACCGACAGGAAAATTTGTTTCTTTTTTTCCCCCTCTATTACGCTATAATGTCTAGTACAGTATTACTTTTCTTACCACTTGCAAACTTTTCCACATTTCAGTTTACGATAACTTGTGCAGTAGTGATTTGGATTCCATATTTTATGAGAGAGAGAGAGAGGGGGGGGGGACTTTACTAAGAAGAGTTAATGATCTAAACTTATTCATCTTATTTTTCTGTATTAGGCAATAGGAAAACGAACAGAAAAGAAAAAGTTAAAGATTAATTTCATCTGATGCTCAGCATGTTTCCTAATATTTGCTCATTTTTGTAAGAGGAAAGTATAAAAAAGATTTTTTTTTATCATCATAGAAAAATAGTAAATCTTATGGAAATGATATGTCAGTAACCCAATCGTAATATTGATCTAAAATTATTCATCTTATTTTTCTGTATTATGCAATAGGAAAACGAAAAGAAAAGAAAAAGTTAAACATTAATTTCATCTGATGCGCAAGTTTGTCAGATCAATGTACTTTAGGTTAACAGTTAGCACATGAAATTAACATGTCAATATCAGCAGTCCTGATGGCTTCTCTTGTGCTTGCACGTGTCAACTACATGTATCTAGGATGACCTTTTGCGGCCATTTGTGATTTTTTTAAAAACCGCTACTTTGGTAATTAATGCAAATTAGTACAGTTTAAAATAAAATAACGATGTGAAATCTTAATAATGCTTTATTTAAGCGATTGGATGTCAGGAAAAAACGTACAATATGTGAATGATTACTCATGCATGGAATAACCATCGGAACTTGTGCGATTTTGTTTCACTTCAGTCAGGTATGACTGCAGCTTTGTTATTAATTTGTTTGATGTTTATCGTTCTTTTCATTGCAGGTAGTACAATATCACTGACTTTCATATGATCATTACAATTTTGTATTGCGTTTACTGAAAAAGAAATAAGGATATGAATGCATGTTTAGATTTCTATAACATAGTATTGAAGAAAAAAAAAATTAGATTCATTGCGCAAAATGTAGTATTAATACAGTTTGCGAGGCATTGCCATTACATTATCATCATCTAAAATATGATTTGGCACTATGTATCATACATTATCTTCGTTAGAACAAGGAAATATTTATAATTAACTGAATTACTACGTTTTTTTCAGTATCAAAAAGTTAGCAAATTGCTCCTCAGAGGGATAATGATGTAGATAAATCGGTGCCCCCCCCTCCCATCTCAACCTCTGCTTGCATGGGTGATAAACAGTACACCACGCCCATATTATCGAAACCACGTCCACTCCGCGGTGGTGATCGGATGCGACTCCGCGAGGGAGCGTGGTGTACAGGGCTATTCTCCGCGACAACTCCGTCAGGACGCGTGGAGTGATGGTGGAGGGGTTTTTCTTAATCCTCTCCACTCACTCTCCACCCCCACCGCGATGCGTGGGGTTCCGAAAAATCACGTGAGCTGTACTGATTATATACCTACCCTGACCATCCCTGAAACTATTATATATATTCCACCTGGAGGATCTCCTTGCTTCATAATTACATCATCAAAGTTGTAACTCAGGAGTTTTGCTTTATCCTTAAATTAAATAAAAATGGAAAAATTATATAAAATATGCAAATAACATTTTCATGGTTATAAATCACATGCAACATGCACAAAAATATTCAACATCCCTCTGAGAAAGTAAATACTTTGTTTTATAACAGTGGGTTATAACAGTGGGTTATATAACAGTGTTTTATAACAGTGGGTGCAGCTCAAGCTGTCCTTGCTCACAATACAAGCTCTGTTGGTACTGCATAGTATCTGTATAGTCATCAAACTGAAGAAAAAAACCCTTTGTTTCTGGTTTTCTATTTATGGTTTCTCATGATTTACTGTGTTACATGTATATCAGCATTTTGGCAGTTATTTTGGCAATGAATGCAAAACAATACAAATCAAAGAAAACTGATATGTCAAACTTTTCCTTACACAACTTAAAAACTTATAATATATTGTAATATTTTATTGAAATATTAATATTCCACACCATGCAAAAGCATTCCCTTTGCACAGGCAAAGAATGCACTCATGACCTTATACAAAACATTATGATGTCATGTGATACTGACATTGTTATTGTAGTAAATTCCTTCATACTATGGAAAATGCCATATCAGTATGCACACAAGTATATATATATATATGACAGTAAGACCAATCATCAAAGAGGGCCATGTAACTGAGCACACCCTGTGGTAGTCTTTGTCTCTAAGCTGTTTGCCAATTTCTCAAAGGCATGATAAATATCTTGATGATTAAGTTTCTGTATGGTACATGCTCCTTACAGCTCATACTTTCTAAATCACAGAATGAAATCAAATAGAAAACAAAGAATACAAAACCAGCATATGCATGGTGTCTCAGATGCGTTTCATTGTGACATTATATGTATATATATAGTGACATCTCCAGTGTGCTGTCTTATAACATTTTCAGTTCTGTGTCCCATCTCCACCAGTAGCAAATTCCTGACTTTTTCCTCCTATGTACATGTACGGTGTATTAGGCAAAATGTTCACATTCTGCACTAAAGTCATCGTAGAGAAAAGACTGCAGAAAGTGCAATTTAAATTAAGTGTAATGTAGTTATCAAAGCATACAGTTTTCTTCAGATGGCATTTTTACCAGAAAATGTACAGTGTTGTGATAGTGGTGTTATCCTTCCGAAGAGAGGTAACCCACTGTAAGGAGTATGTGTATGGTGTTTAAAGTTTGGTGTTTTTATGCTGTTCACAAATACCCTACCAAAAGTTTAAAAGCATAATTAGTTCCAAACTGGAAGTAAAGTACCGAATTAATAAAAAATTTATCTAGAATTCTGTCAAATGGAATAATTTAAATTCATATCAACATTCAATCTGGTTCTTTAACCAGCTTTAAAAACTATACCTAAAAACATCTACAAACAGAAACTTTAAGCAACTTGAATGGACTATAATCACGAATCCCTACACTTGTCACATATTCCAAATGTAACACATTCTAATTTTTTACCCTCTACCCCCATCTCTCACATCATAACCCATGGATTGTTACCCATAATCTATTACATCATGACCCAGGGATTGTTACCCATAATCTGTTACATCATAACCCAGGGATTGTTACCCATAATCTGTTACATCATGACCCAGCGATTGTTACCCATAATCTGTTATATATGTTATGTGTCTTCCTGCCATGACTACATACATACAGTTTTGTCAACTACAAAAAAAGTCACTGTAATTGAAGTTTAAGTACATTTGAACTTTAGACCCCTCTCAGACTCCCCAGAGAATGCAGCAACAATAATACCCCTTTTTGCACATGGTTAAAGTTTAGTGAATTTTCACCAAGCAATTTATGAGGAGATACTTGTGAACAAATGGATGTATGGACAGATGGGCAAATGTAGGGTATCATAATATCCCCAAAGCTTGAAAAAAAAACATTGGGATAAAAAAAACAAAAAAACAATAAAACCTCTTGATCAGAAATCTGCCACAACTGGTTGACACAAGGTTACTGAATGAAAATAAAAGACTGATGGAAAAAAACCCAACTCAAAACTAGTCTCACCTGCTCATCAGATGCATGATTCAAAACCCTACCATACTCATTGGTGCATGAAAAGTTAGTCACTGTGACCAATTTTTGAAACAAATGACAAGTTCTTTTTCAATTCACTAATCTAGCTGCATAAATGTCAATGCAATATTGCCCAATAAGAAATGAAGCTCACCTGCATGTATTTATTCAGACACCAGATATTTCTTTGATATGGTGATGCTCAAAGGATGTATGACCATATCCAGTTTGATAACTGTAAAAGCAAATGGGTCTAAGAAACAAACCTAAACATTAAAGGTGTACATGATCACAAAAGTAGGCCACAGTGACCTACTTTTGACATCACTGTGTAGAACCCCTCAGGATGCGTGTACATATACAGTTTCATGGATGTACAAGCAACAGTGTTTGAGAAACTCAGCTAAACATACAAAAAAGTATATTGTCATTAAATCATAAGAGTAGGTCATGGTAAATTACCCCCGATACCTACTTTTGGTACATATGCATATTATGGCTCAAAAAACTTGATATAAGAATTTTAATGACTGCAAACAATAGTGTCAGAGAAACTGACCTGAATATAAAGTTACATATTAACAATGGAGCAGGGAAAAAGGTCACAGTGACCAACTTTTGATAATGTGGTGTTGGACTCCTTTGGTTGCATGCACATATCTATTGTTATGATGCTACAAGCAAACAGTATTCCAGAAACTAACGTAAATATAGCAAGTGTACATGATGTCATAAATGAGAAGGAAAGGATCTCAAACCTACTTTTTGTATGGTGGTGTAGTATTCCTACAGGTAAAAAGTGTACATGATCATTAGAGTGTGAAAATTATGTCAAAGTGACCTACTTTTCGGATGGTGGTGTAATACTCCTTAAGATGCATTCATGTATCTATTTTCATGATTGTACAAGCAACAGTGTCACAAAACTGACATAAACATAACAAGTGTACATGATGACTGGAGTGTAACAAGTAGGTCACATTGACCCACTTTAAGTATTATCATGTCATACACCTCAGGATTCATGCACATTTTTTTTAACGACTGTACAAGCAAGAGTATTCCAAGAACAGACCTAAATGTAACAAGCAAATTTCAGGAATTCATGTCCTTAACTTTTTGTTGGCATCATGCATATAAAGATTCCTATACAATTTTGGTTGCAATCAATAATAATTAAGGGAGTAATTAGGCAAAAACAAAAGTGGGTGGGTCTGAAAATCAACAGCTATAATTCCACTAAGCGATGCAGAACACTGATAATAGAACTCAGCCCAGGTCTCATGACAATCAAACGCCTACCAAATTTAGTTGAAACACATATAATTAAGAGAGTTATTGTGTGGAAACAAAAATGAGTGGATCCAACAACCGGAGGCTATAACATTTCTAAATGATGACATAGAACACTGACAATAAAACTCTGCAGAAGTCTCATCAATATCTAGCTGCATGTCCAATTTAGTTGAAATCCAATAATAATTAAGGGAGTTACTGAGTAGAAACAAAAGTGGGATTGACAGAAAGAAGAATGAATGAATGAACAAAAGGGTGGAAGGATGGATGGACAGCCCCAGTTCAATGTCCCCCTTTTCTATGAAAAGTGGGGGACAAAAAGTGTACATGATCACTGGAGTGTGAAAGATAGGCAACAGTGACCTACTTTTGGTAACACTCCCCAGGATGCATGAAAATATCTTTTTTTCTGACTCTGCAAGCAAATGCCCCAGAGACTGACCTAAACATAAAAGTGTACAGCATTAAAAGTAGGTCACAGTCACCTACTTTTAGTATGGTGGTGTTCTACTCCTCAGGTTGCATGCAAAAATAAATTGTTCATGGCTGCAGAAGAAATAGTATCTGAGATGCTGGCTCAAACATCTAAAGTGTGCATTTGATACTGCCAAAGCCATTGCCACCACACACTGAGGGTACAGCATAAGCTGTCTTGCACTCAGCGGAGGTCAACTAATAAACTGAGCTAAATCCAAAACAATTTTGCATAATAACTTGGGCATTGAAGGTAAGTCTATTTGACTTATATTTGTTGGTTGTGAATGGTACTCCTAAAGATCGATCTACTCATCAAGTTTTGTAACTACTTTTGTAAGTCTCTTCAAGATGAATGTACTCTTCAAGTTCAAGTACATGTAGCAGTTTTAAGAATAGGGCCTAAATTCCAAAACTTACCATTCATGATGACAACAATTGTGCTGCTGTTGATGACAATGCTGTTAGGAAATAAATACCTCTGTCTCACTCATGCTTTGCTGGGGAGACAATCAGCAGCTACATTTTGCAAGTAATTCACACAAATTTGAAGCAAAATTGTTTGCCTACAGCATGCTGTTTTGGTATAGATCACTACAGTGGTCCCCCTCTTATAAGGCCACCCCTTCTGCAGCAAGAAAGTGGCCTTATAAGACGGGTGGCCTTTCTAGAGGGGGATCACACAGTTGTGAGTAATAACTACATATAAAGTATAAAAGATGCAACTAATTTTTATATATTTAATATTTTCATTTAAAAATCACAGGAATATTATCTGGTTAAGGACTCAATATGATAAAACTAATATCAATGTTATTTTTAAAAAATATGAATAATCATGAATCTTGGTGCAAAACTACATTGTCGGTAAATTCGGGGCACAAACATTTGTTTGTAACTATCCCTGTACGTCCGTCGATTCCGTCTTCCCACTCAGTGCAGTTGAATGTATATTGACGATGTTGATTTGAATCTTTCTGACATAAAATTTCTCAGTAGTTATCAAAAGACTCTCCCTCTTTTCGTTTAATTTAATTGCTTTCACTTTTTGTTCTAAACTGAGAATGTCGGACGATATTTTGCGACAACTTATTCCTTCGCGGGCAATCACGCATGAGGCACAGTGTTTACAATGGAAGTGAGTCTGTCACGTGATCGACTTTTTTTCTTCTTCTCCAGTCTGGTACCCGGTTATGTACATTTCATAATCTATTAGAGTGAAGCCAGAAAGGCTAACATAACATTTTACTATCTGGCGACCGGATGTCACGCTGACTTGAGCTGAACAATGATGTGCTTCTCAGCGGTTAGCTTTTGTCATCTTGATAATTATCGGTGGTAATAATAGCCAGTAATTATCAAAGTGACAAAAGCTAACATCTAAGGAACACATGGTAGTAAGGATAATCGGATTACTTACCTCTTTGTTACTTTATTGGCATGTTGGAACAAAATGTCAATGTGTTGAATTGAGAAATTAAAAAATATTATCGAGATTTTACTCTGTAAACAACCATTATGTGGCCGCTCACAAGAGGTAAATTTGACCGTTTTTGCACTAAAATCCTGACTGCTGGTCGCGTTAGAGGGGTGGCCATCCTTGAGGGGTACTTTTGAACACAAACTAGTCGGTGCCAAGGGATTGTGGCCATATAAAGCAGGTGGCCGCTGGTCAGGGGGGCCGTTCAAGAGGGGGACCACTGTACCTTGATGTATGCAATGAGTTCAGGATCCTTTTGAAGCCAGAAGACGTTGTTCAGCATCTTGTCTGGGGGGGGTATGGGTAGACTGGGAGGTGTATTCAACAATCTTTTCATTTTCTCTTCTACTATCTGCAGAACACAAATAACAACATGACTGATTTAAAATCAATGTCTTTTATAAAATTTGAAAAAATATATGCAAAGTGCAAAAACTGTAAAATGTTTCATTTGTTCACTTTGCACTTCTGATGTTCTATCTCTTTTAAATTGTAAGGTCCTATCAGATTTTGGTGTTTTTGATGGCTCACTGATGTCCTGTCTATTTTAAATTGTAAGGTGCTATCAGATTTTGGTGTTTTTGATGGCTCACTGATGTCCTGTCTATTTTAAATTGTAAGGTCCTATCAGATTTCAGTGTTTTTGATGGCTCACTAATGTCCTGTCTATTTTTAAGGTGCTATCAGATTTCGGTGTTTTTGATGGCTCACTGATGTCCTGTCTATTTTAAATTGTAAGGTGCTATCAGATTTTGGTGTTTTTGATGGCTCACTAATGTCCTGTCTATTTTTAAGGTGCTATCAGATTTCGGTGTTTTTGATGGCTCACTGATGTCCTGTCTATTTTAAATTGTAAGGTGCTATCAGATTTTGGTGTTTTGATGGCTCACTGATGTCCTGTCTATTTTAAATTGTAAGGTCCTATCAGGTTTCAGTGTTTTTGATGGCTCACTAATGTCCTGTCTATTTTTAAGGTGCTATCAGATTTCGGTGTTTTTGATGGCTCTTTCATGTCCTGTCTATTTTTAAGGTGCTATCAGATTTTGGTGTTTTTGATGGTTCACTGATGTCCTGTCTATTTTAAATTGTAAGGTGCTATCAGATTTTGGTGTTTTTGATGGCTCACTGATGTCCTGTCTATTTTAAATTGTAAGGTGCTATCAGATTTCGGTGTTTTTGATGGCTCACTGATGTCCTGTCTATTTTAAATTGTAAGGTCCTATCAGATTTCAGTGTTTTTGATGGCTCACTAATGTCCTGTCTATTTTTAAGGTGCTATCAGATTTCGGTGTTTTTGATGGCTCATTCATGTCCTGTCTATTTTTAAGGTGCTATCAGATTTTGGTGTTTTTGATGGTTAACTGATGTCCTGTCTATTTTAAATTGTAAGGTGCTATCAGATTTTGGTGTTTTTGATGGTTCACTGATGTCCTGTCTATTTTAAATTGTAAGGTCCTATCAGATTTTGGTGTTTTTGATGGCTCACTGATGTCCTGTCCATTTTAAATTGTAAGGTCTTATCAGATTTTGGTGTTTTTGATGGCTCACCTCAACAAGGCTTATCTTCACCATTTACTGTACCTTTAAGGGTTGCTGAATTTTGTTACAATGGAGATGAAAAAAAAGTTATTTTCGTATAAAATGAAAACCTGGGTAAAAAAGAAAGAAAATGTTACAAGGATGAGATACATTTTTTGTATTAATAAGAACATGAGAATATTTTGTCTATAATATAAATGAATGGTCCTTGCAAAATGAGTCACAAGCTGATACCAGAATTCAGTGGAAATTTATATTCACCTCTTTGAAATTTGTCAACTAGATTAATAGGTCACTGCCACATTTCTACTGTAATATCTCACCATGGTTGACAAAAATAAAGTATCAACATGCAGAGAAGAAAGAAACCATCAACTTCTGGTGTGCATCACTGGACTGATATTCAATAAACTAGTTTCATGTAACTTCATATTTTTATCAACCACAGCAAAGGAAATTTCCATGACATTTAAGGATGTAGTTGCCTTTATTCTTCCTCATTGGTTTTAAATTAGGAATGATGGCTAAAGATGTTAAGTTTCAACAAATTACATGGGATTCATTTTCTCAATTCTCACTAGTGCAAATGTTTTGTTGTACATGCATATGAATTTTAAATAAATGCCAGAAATCTACATTTCCCTAAAACCACAAAATTGTATTTAATGCAAGTTACCAAAAAGTTTCATTGAATTTGAGAGAAGATAATACACAAGCAAAAAACAAACAATGTTAGATAATATTTGAAATCTAGAATGCCAGACCTATAAATTTAATTTTTCCAGCACCATGCTTAGCTTCAACTCTGGCCACAAGGTTACAAAAGCATGCTTATGCTACAACTAGGCCTCATCTGAAAGTTCTAATACCTGATTGCTCAGTGTTTTAACAACAGCTAAGCAAACGTCAGAATTTTTACTTCAGTCCGAGTTTCAGCATATTTTTTATGACCTTGGGGCCAGTTTTAGAAACAAAGCTTCACTCAAGCTAATATCTCAAAAAATTCACTAGAATATTTCAGCATAGCAGAGAAGTCAGTGGCGGAAAGCTTGTACAACTATAACAAGAAGCTCCTGGCATGTATACTTGATTCCAAAATTAATAGTTTATTAAATCTAAGCCCAAAACATGAAAGTTGTATAAATCTGAAGCTAGTCTGCACAATTTGAGCTTTTAAAATATTTTGTTTACCATTTAAACTGAAAGAATATGATTCTACATACCCTGCCAAAACTCTAAATTAAAATAAAGCCTTAATATCTTTATTTCTTGTCAAAATAATTTATTTTTATTTGTTGAGTAAATCAAATTTTTCCTCAAATTTTAGGAATTTTTTTATCTTTTTCACAATTATCAAAACAAACTAGTAGAGGAAAAATCTTAAAATTTATTTATTTATTTTGCATCTATCAATTATCTCTACCTCCAAAAAAATCTCAAAGATTTCATTAATACTAAATGCAAGAAATATTTGTAAAAATCGAAATTTAAAGTGAAAAGTTGAGAATATGAGTGAAGCTTGGGCCTGGTTTTTTTGTGCAATAGTAGACAGCCCAATTATCCTCTGGTTGTGAAATAACCTTTTCAAGTTTTCCTCCTTCTGCTTCTTCTAGTATCCCATCCTCCATTAGTTCATGAATTCCATCTCGAACCTGGTTCAGCACACTTCTTATTGCCTGCCTTGTCTTTATTGACAAGGCAATGTCTGGGTGTTGCTTAGACAGCATTCCTGTCGAAAGAGAAAAAAACAGCTCAGTGAACTGTGGTGCTTATATGACAATGACAGTGACAAATTTTATTTAGTATTTAACACCACCAGCCCATATACAATTCATGTTTTTTTAGTATTTAAGGCCACTGGACCATATACAATTCATGTTATTCAGTATTTAAGGCCACCAGCCCATAGACAATTCATGTTATTTATTATTTAAGGCCACCAGCCCATGTATAATTCATGTTAGTTAGTATTTAAGGCCACTGGCCCATATACAATTCATGTTAATTAGTATTTAAAGTCACTGGCCCATATACAATTCATGTTATTTTGTATTCAAGGACACTGGCCCATATACAATTCATGTTATAAATTATATAACACAAGGGTGCTTCAATAAGCATCAGTACAGTTTGTGCTAAATTTAATTCTGATGCCATTAAGTATTCTTATATTAGAGAAAGATAAAGAGAAGAAAAAAATAATAATATATGGAAATACAACACATTAATATTAATATTACAATTGGAATATATCAGATTGATCAGGTTTCTAGAACTTGTTTTCTCTTTTGAAAAACAATAAAAGAAAGTAAAATAAATTCCCAATAATACTGACAGTTTTAATCTGCACAAGGATTTACAATTTTTCTTCTGTAGGGACAAGACTGACAGAATGATAGGAAAAGTTTTGATCTTAAATCCAAATAAAATCGACAGACCATGACCATATGATATTCATCTTCTATTTGTAAGGCCTCACGTAGGGTGCAGATGCATTCGACAGAACATGACCATATGATATTCACCTTCTATTTGTAAGACCTCACATAGGGTGCAGATGCATTCAACAGACCATGACCATATGATATTCATCTTCTATTTGTAAGACCTCACATAGGGTGCAGATGCATTCAACAGACCATGACTATATGATATTCACCTTCTATTTGTAAGGCCTCACATAGGGTGCAGATGCATTCGACAGACCATGACTATATGATATTCACCTTCTATTTGTAAGGCCTCACGTAGGGTGCAGATGCATTCGACAGACCACGACCATATGATATTCACCTTCTATTTGTAAGGCCTCACATATGGTGCAGATGCATTCAACAGACCACGACCATATGATATTCACCTTCTATTTGTAAGGCCTCACATAGGGTGCAGATGCATTCAACAGAACACGACCATATGATATTCACCTTCTATTTGTAAGGCCTCACATAGGGTGCAGATGCATTCATTCACTGGTATTTTATTGTGTGTTGCACTTTCATTCATTAAACTATGGATAGAACATCTAAGACAAGTAATCACTTGCCTGAACTTTAATGGGAGACTAATAGGAAGGTAATATTCAATATTTAGTTGAGATTTAAAATGTCTATAATGATGAGCTTTCTTAAAATTCAATAGGTCTGAAAGCCATTATTTTAACAAGACATCTTGTAAATATTGCTTAAAGAACACCATAAAAAGTATTTTATTACCTATGTCTTGTGAGATCTACACATATGCAAAGCCATATCTATATCATAAATCTTTGACTTTCGAGACTCAATTAACTTGACCAGCTTCATCAGGTTTCACTAACATTTTGTGCTTATATGCAGATAGTAAGATAGCAGGACACAAAAACCTACCATATATACTCATGTATAAGCCAATACCAACTGCAAACTGCGAAGACCCAGATCTGCCATCACATAATGTGCCAGCAGATCTGGGTCTATGCAGTTTGTAAGAACTAATCAGTAGAAAAAACAACATAGACCCTGATCTGCCAGCGCATTATGTGACGGCAGATCAGGGTCTATGTTGTTTGCATTTGGACCCGGATTATACACAAGTATATATGGTAAGAAAGCTGTTATGCTTTTGAAGTATCAGAATCAGTTTATTTACATCCCTGCCCCAGCTTTATGAAGAAAAGGTCAGGATGATGATATTCTGCCTGTCCATACGTACATGAATGTGTGCACATGTGATAAATGTTGCACAACTCCTCCTACACTGTTTAAGATAGAAACTTGAAACCTTGTGATATGATTGGGAGTAGCTTGTAGATGTGCAGAATGGTTCTAAAATTTGGAAACAGCCCTTGGGCATGGGGCTAGGAAAGTGGTGGGTAGGAGACTAACATGCCTGGGAATTGGTGTATGTGATTGCCGACCAAAGTGTCAGATGAGGGTTTGAATTGGTCTCCTTGGTATTGCCCCAGGGGCATACAGTTGTGACTCTCTAACAATATATACAGTTATTGGGTGTTAAAAGATGAATTCAGATATGCAAATTACTTCTGCCCCTGGGTCTATTCTTACTGTCATGGACTTAGCCCTTAGGTCATGACATATAAACAATTTAGTTCCCAACCCTATAACCATACATACACTTAATAAGCATAACAAAACAAATTTATACATGCAACTGACATTGTCCCTGGGGTCCATCTCTAATCCCAAGGGACTTATGACCCACCCAGCCCCAAGTCATAAAAGGCATAATAATTGAGAGTGAACATATAAAATACATGTATATTAAATATTTTAGTCTATAACATATACATAATAATATATTCATACATAATCTTCATTCATACTTGTAATTCCTACCACTCACACTCAATGACATACTTTATGTACACATACAAAACACATACCGTATGTACTCGCGTATAAGCCTATACCAACTGCAAACTGCATAGACCCAGATCTGCCATCACATAATGCGCTGGCAGATCTGGGTCTATGCAGTTTGTAAGGACTAATCAGTAGAACAAACAACATAGACCCTGATCTGCCAGCGCATTATGCAATGGCAGATCAGGGTCTTTGTTGTTTGTATTTAGACCTAACTTATACATGAGTATATATAGTAGTCTACACACTCCATTTTTTTCACTGGTGATGCAATACAGGTTGAAATTTGTTCCACTTTTGTTCAATTTGATTTTCCTGGGTCATAATTTGAAAACTATTTAGATCCCCACCCTATGACTATACATAAACTTACTGAGCATGAAAAGACAAATTTATACATGCAAATGAATTTAGTTCCAGGATCTACCTCTTGAGACATAGCCCCTGTGTCATAACTTGGAAACAATAGAAATTAAAACTTAAGAACTACATAATTATACACTTACTGGGCATGAAAATACGAATTCAGACATGCAACTAAAACTGACCACAGGGTCTATTTTTACCCCCATGGACTAAACCCAAGGGTTGCATATTTTAAGGGGTATGTGGGACAGAGTGGTGATATGTATTTTACAAAGACTCGAGTTAAGATTTAAAACATGCAGTGTCAAATGGGATTTTTATTTCAAGGTAAAATAAGGAATTTAGTGTCTCATCTGCAACATAATTAACTTATATATTAATCCTGAAATTTTTGAGGACCAAACATAAGCTAATATCCTGCATGTCCATGTATCAAACTATTTGTCATGTAGGATGACAATAAGTTGCAGATCTAGTGTAACCATATTTCAAAAACTTAAATGTCAATAATTCATACCAAAATGATAGCAGAAAAACAAACAACACAATGTATGCAAACAACACAATGTATGCAAAGAACCTACTTGTAATAGTACAGTACATAATCCACACCCAACTGCAAACAATATAGACCCTGATCTGCTGTTACATTCACAATGTGCTGGCACATCAGGGTTAAAAATGTCTAACATCAAAATCATAAATAAAATTAATAGTGTATACCCTAATTTGCTGGTGCATTATGCAGCAGAATATCTGTGTCTATGCCACTAATAGATGGGTGAACATTGTATTCCGTATTTATCCAATGATAAGTCCATGCTTGATGATAGCCCACCCCCACTGTTACACACTTTTATCAAATGTCTGATAATAAGCCCATGCCTACTTTGTGACAACTTAATTAGGCTGGCATCCACTCTTAAACATGGAAGAAATAATGCACATAGGTAAATATGGTACAATTAATGCAAGTCACATACCCAGACATCTGATGACTTCTAGTCTTCCATTGTCGCTCATCTGTTTGAGCGTCCTTGCGATCTCCTTGTGGTCCACCATGTGATCTATCAGCTTACGGACCTCCTCTTCACCTGCTGCATATCCTCGACCAACATCAAACCCATAACTCAAATGCTGACTCATCCGCCGCTTTATCAAATTCAAAATTAATGGCATCAGGGGCTATAATGAAGAAAAATACAGCAAATGAATTATTAAGACAAGCTTTATACTGTACTTTGAAAATTGTATTCATCAAAATAGACTTTTTCCTAAAAAGCTGTAAATGTTTCAGAGTTACCTTTACAGAGTGAAGGATGCCTGCATAGTGCAATGTTAATACACTTACTCTGCACATTGTAATCCTAGATTCAATCCTCAGTTCAGCAAGGTGACCACACCTGCAGATTTTTCTGCAAATTGTGGATTTCTCACAGCTTGTAAATTTGTGGCAGATTAAACAATTTTCTGTATTTTCTATTCATTTTGACATTTGTGGAATTTCTTAACACCTTACAGATTTTTTAGGTGATATTGGTCAATAAATACAAATATTTCATATATTGTTGGTAAGATGGGAATTGCATATATATTGTGATATTTAAGTGCTATAGGCCAATAAATACAAATATTTCATATCTTGTTGGTAAGATGGGAATTACATGTAGACTGTGATATCCAAGTGCTATTGGTCAATAAATACAAGAATTTCATATCTTGTTAGTAAGATGTGAATTACATGTAGACTGTGATATTCAAGAACATGTAGATAATGCAAAGCTACATGTAAACTACACTATTATGGGAGAAGATAAACTTGCCTCACACTTCTATTTTCTTTTTAAAAAAGGACATTGTTTGCAGTGAAATTTTAGGATTTTAAGATTATTACAACAAAATTTTGGTGAAAGCTTGTGGATTTTCATGAAATATTTGTGGTCACCCTGGTTCTGACACATGCACCAGTACATGGTTGTCCATCAAAGACCATTGTTTTTTTTATTCTTTCATTATGCTTTAAAACATTTTTTCGAGATTATCTGGCTTCCTCTACCATACAAGACCTATTCATACAAACATCTGAACCATCAAGAGTAAGTTGCTTCAGTTGGTACAATCTGTTGTACAATCCACATAAAATAAGTAAAATTTAAACAATTAAAATTGAATTAAATTCAAATTTAAACAATTTAAACAGTAATTTTTTAATTTATCATGTAATGCAGTGGTTTTCCTCCAGGTATTTTTCTACTATGCATTCACGGAAAATGAATGCCATACCACCTTAAAATCAATGAATCATACAGTGTAGGCACAGTGATCAAGTGTTTTGATGGAATGGTGTTATACACACACAAAATGCATTAATATACAAAAGTACTAAACTTAACAGTCAACAGTACACAACAAACTGACCTAGACACAAAACAATGATCACTGAAGAATGAAATGTTGGTCACAGTGATCTACTTTTGACAGGAGGTGTTGTTCCCATGTTCTAAGAGGCTTCCCAAAAAAGTTTTGGTCATTTAAAAAAAAGTTCAAGAAACAAGAAATGTTCTAATGGAATACAAACGCCCTGCCACAGTGACCTAAATGCAAAACTAACTTAACTGGACTGATGGACAGAAGGATGGACAAGGGTAACAATATATGTCCCTTCAACATTGGCAGGGCAAAAACAAGATTGCCTCATTAATATGAGAGAGGATCTTGCTCATTATCAAACTTGCCAGAGTTCATGATAATATAAGCTCACATCCCAAGTTTGATGAAAAATGAATCAGAAATATGACCTCTAGAGTGGTAACAAGCTCAGCCAATCAGATACAAGATCACCTCATTAATATGCAAATATCTCACTCATAATAAAACTCATGATTTCTTGCTGACATGAGGCTATTTACCAAATATGATACAATTCTGATCCGAAATAAAGTCACTACAAGGTTGACAAGTTCAGCCAATCAGATGCAGATCACATCATTAAAATGCATGGATCTTGCCCATAGTTGTACTTACCTGAGATCTTAATGACTGAAGGCTATTTACTGAGTTTGATCAAAATCAGATCAGAAATAATATCTCTAGAATAGTAACAAGCTCAGCCAATCACATGCAAAGTCACCTCATTAATATGCCTGAATCCCACTCATTATCAAACTTGTGTGAGATCTTGATCAAATAAGCCAATATTCCAAATTTGATCAAATTCAGATCAGAAATATGGCTTCCAGAGTGGTAACAAGCTCAAAATGAAGCAAAATCATATCATGGAACTCACTCATTATTTATCTCATCTGAGACCTCGAATATACAAGCCCATATTCCAAGTTTGATCAAAATCACATTAGAAATATGATCTCCAGAGTGCTACCAAACAATTGTTGACAGACAATGGATGATGAACAATGCATAATGAACACAGGGCCAATGATGCACGATGCATGACAGATATTTTTTGGTATCTCATGATAAATTTTTTTCAAGTAATATGTTGGATAGAATAAGTTTTTCTACAAATCTGAGCAAGAGTATTTTTTAAAGCTATTTGGTGGCTGGAAATTTTGTATAAAAAAAAATGCACAGCCTCCTCCCATAAAAATAGTTGATCCCTAACTAGATGCAGACTTTGCTACTCTCAATTGTTCAGTATGGGGTCTGAAGGTTCATCCCTTGTTACATGCTGGATGGTACTGTTGTTACATACTGGATGGTACTGTTGTTACATGCTGGATGGTACTGTTGTTACATGCTGGATGGTACTGTTGTTACATGCTGGATGGTACTGTTGTTACATACTGGATGGTACTGTTGTTACATGCTGGATGGTACTGTTGTTACATGCTGGATGGTACTGTTGTTACATGCTGGATGGTACTGTTGTTACATGCTGGATGGTACTGTTGTTACATGCTGGATGGTACTGTTGTTACATGCTGGATGGTACTGTTGTAACATGCTGGATGGTACTGTTGTTACATGCTGGATGGTACTGTTGTTACATGCTGGATGGTACTGTTGTTCCATGCTGGATGGTACTGTTGTTCCATTCCTGGGTGGTATTACTATTTCAACTGATGTCATACATTCCAGAATGACTAATGTCAGATGGCTCATTCTCCTGTGAATCACAGCCACATTTTGACATTTTGCCTTAAAAAATTAATCTCACTTCCACACTATTCCAACAATTACCTGTATAAACTGTCCATTGGTGATAGTTTTCCATGAGCATTAAGCATGACTGTTTACTGTTTATAGGGGCTGCAGGTTATGTGCATATATCACGGTGTCGAGAAAGGTCTCTCTTTTTTTTTTTTTTTTTAAATACTGAAAATCATGTTTTTGTAAATATGACAATGGGGGGGGGGGAGGTTAACAAATTGTGTTTTTCATGTGACACATCATGTTCTAGCAGGTAGGATTCTGAAGGAAGAATTCATTAAATTTAGTGGGGATTGTTGCAGTTACATGTCCTAGAGAAAATACTGATAAGGCATATCAGTATCTACTGTGTTTGCCTGAAGTCATACATAGATTGAGCCAACAGCATAGACCCTGATCTACTGATGTATTATGTGATGGCATATCTGGATCTATGCTGTTGGCTGCATGTACATTATACACAGAAAAATACAGCAGTCCTTCACTATAGCGCTGTCCAAGGGAGCCATAAAAATGTATCATGTTATAGGTGAGGTTGTGTTATATTGGGATACATTATCTAGTGGTCTCTTACTATAGCACTGTTTAAGGGAGCCATACAAATGCATCGTGCTATAGGTGAGGTTGTGTTATATTGGGATACATTATCTAGTGGTCACTTACTATAGCACTGTTCAAGAGAGCCATAAAAATGTATCATGTTTTAGGTGTTGTCACCTAATACTGGGTATTACTATTAAACAATTTAATGGGATTCATGACCATGCTCACCTTCATAAAAGGACTGTGTTAAACTGAGGTGCCTTAAAATGAAGGACCACTGTATAGTTACCATATATACTTGTGTCTATTCCAGGTCCAAATGCAAACAACACAGACCCTGATCTGCCATCGCATAATGTGCCAGCAGATCAGGGTCTATGTTGTTTGTTCTACTGATTAGTCCTTACAAACTGCATAGACCCAGATCTGCCAGCGCATTATGCAACAGCAGATCTGGGTCTATGCAGTTTGCAGTTGGTATTGGCTTATACACGAGCATATATGGTAATTACTTTATGATACACGTGCTGTCTTACCTGGACCAAGCGAAAGATCCTGATAAATCGCAGTAAGATGAAAACAAGGAGAACAATATTGACAGTATCATTGCTCTCTCCATAAACTGCAGGCAGAGAGAAGCTAAGTATGACATCAACTATTCCAATTGATATTATCACAATGGATATGATATTCCATGGATTCTGAAAATAGTCTTTCTTCTCTACTGGTTTCTGTTTGGAAAAAAAGAAGGAAAAAAATAGGTAATATTCATTCTCTGAACTAAATGTGGAAGGATCAAATACCATATATTTTTTGTGGCTCTTGTGTCCTAGCAAGATATTGCAAAGTTTAACTTCACAGAAATCCAAGGAAATAAATACTACATATGATAGTTATTATCAAGCTAAATTACAAAATCATAAAAATTTGACACGCAAAATTTTCCAACAATCAGGAAATCATAAAAATTTGAGAACAAAAACATTTCCCTATATACAATATTGATGTTACTTTTTCCAGAGATTTTCTTGTGATTCATACTTTGCATCAACAGGATAGGTATAGTAAAATAAATTTTTTTGTTTTTTTTTGTTCTATTGACAGTCACTTCTTGCATTCATATTAAAGAAGAAATTACTGTTCATTGATTTGCCCTTAAAATGTTACATTTATAGAAACTATCATCAATAACCAACTATTCTCCTGCAAGGCAAAAAGTAATTTTCCTTGTTTTTTATTTTCAGGTATACATGCTCTCACCACCATCATCACTCTGGTCCCACTGACCCCATGCCCACAGAACACTGTACACATCTAGGAACTAACCTTGATAATATACCAAACTTTGAAGTCTCTTCATAAAATGATGTAGGAGGAATTGTTCATGTATTACATTTATTCATGTACTTATTATTCCTTAGAGAAAATTCTCAGTCTCTGGTTGGTCAATAGATCATGCATAACATATAACATTTGCAGTATTTAGTGGGCATATGAAACCCTACAGGGGTGTGTGAACACTGGGCATATGAAACCCAACAGGGGTGTGTGAACAATATGAAACCCTACTGGGGTGTGTGAACAATCATGTTCGCATCTTCAAAAGATTTACAACTAGCATTCCTGGCAAAAGGGATTAAAGATCATGGATGCAACTCTTCACAAGTTTAACAACAAAAAACTAAATATTCAGATTTTGAAATTATAATATGTAATAGTTAAAATAGATAATTGTTATTATAGAATTGTGTAATTAGCATTGGAACGAACAATAAAATAGAGAAATTAAATCAATCATTGGCAGCAACAAGTTAATAAAATCAAAAGTAAGTCAAATATACCTTTATACATTAAAATGAAGCTGTGCTAGGTATATCTGGTAAAATTTGAAGAAAAGTAGGCCTGTACGGTAATAAATTCATTGCACAGTCTTTTGGCCGGATTATGGGATGGTATGACCCTCCTAAATTTTTTATGTCCTTTGGCTTGGCCCAAGGAGGATTGTACCATCCCATACAGCCTGCCAGAAGGCCATGTAAATTATGTATGTAAAGAAATCAAGTTATATATATTGCACATATTTTCATTAAAATGCATGAGGAAAATAAAGTATATCTGATATGAAAAGAATATGGCTTGTGGACATTGAAATAATCTGGTACATTACTCCCTCACTATAATGCTATATATGGAAACCATTAAAAATGGATTGCCTATTTATAATGCTATGCATGGGAACCATTAAAAATGGATTGCCTATTTATAATGCTATGTATGGGAACCATTAAAAATGGATTGCCTATTTATAATGCTATGTATGGGAACCATTAAAAATGGATTGCCTATTTATAATGCTATGCATGGGAACCATTAAAAATGGATTGCCTATTTATAATGCTATGTATTGGAACCATTAAAAATGGATTGCCTATTTATAATGCTATGCATGGGAACCATTAAAAATGGATTGCCTATTTATAATGCTATGCATGGGAACCATTAAAAATGGATTGCCTATTTATAATGCTATGTATGGGAACCATTAAAAATGGATTGCCTATTTATAATGCTATGCATGGGAACCATTAAAAATGGATTGCCTATTAGGTGAAGTCATCTTATATTGACGTATTTTATACATAATATTACTCATAAATACATAATATCACTCATAAATACATAATATCACTCATAAATACATAATATCACTCATAAATACATAATATCACTCATAAATAATGAAATGAGATTTATGACCATACCTACCTTATAAAAGGGATCACCTTATACTAAGGTGACTTATAGTCAGGGTGTACTGTAATATTTAGTCTTTGAAGCTCAGTGTTATGAAATTGACATGTATTGACTAAATTGCTTCTGGCAAGGCATTCTCACATTGCAGACTTCTATTCATCAAACTTATGAGATATTCTATCTGCAGAGTGCAGGGTATCAATACAAAGATTTCTTGGAACATAGTGTCTCACCTGCAAATTGTGCAGTGATGTACCACAACTGTATCTGATTTGCAAACACTTGAACACAAAACATATAGTCTCAATTTTGACATTGACACTATTGTTGCTGCAGTCGAGTCACTGCATTAAAAGTGTTAAGTAATGTCTTGCCATCCAGGCAAGCCAATAACTGACAGAATTCTCTAAAGATGACCATCATTACCATACACATCCAAGCCATGACATGAGTTAATGTCCTTTTGGGCATACAACTTACATTCTGAGATTTTATGCATTTCAAAATCTTTCCTGAATGTAATGCAGTTTATTTTATGCAGATATCATAAATACTAATGGAGCTCCAATGCTTTTGAATGCATGCATGCAACAACTTTTTTAGGTGTGAGGTCAGTTTTCTACCATGATGTCATATTGTCTGAAGGGATGTTTTCTCGCATTACAGCTAATATATGTCATATGCACTGAGTAGGGAAAACTTACATGTTTATAAAATTAATAGATTTTCTTACTTGTATTGTAACACACTGGTCATGATATGGAAATTCATGTACTATCATATTGCAGGTGTTACAAAATGTTCATGAAGCACATGTTGATTTGGTGTTTTATGGCACAGCAACACAAGTAGATTATTTAGTACCGAGGCAATTGGAGTAAAGTGCCCTGCACAAGGATACCATGGTAGCAGACACAGGCTGATCCGATGGTAGGATTTGAACCCACACCCTTTTGGTCGCCGGTCTGGCACTCTAACCACTGAGCCACTGCACCTCCTTGAAGCACATGTACTTGGAACATACCTAAAATGTTATATGCTTGTACTGATGGACATCATTTAAAGGTTAGAAATGGTGCAAAGTGTAAGCTAAATATAGATGAAATACCAATTTGCAATTTTTGCATTCATTAGAAATGGTAACAGCTATATCACACACTCAAATGAGACAGTACATTCTATGCCACAATCTAATCAGATCTGGCCACTTTTGGTCTAATGCAGCATTGTCCATACCTGTCATCAGTCAGATGTGATAGGGCCTGTATCATATCACAGTCAAATATGATAGAGCCTGTATCATATCACAGTCAAATGTGATGGAGCCTGTATCATATAATAGTCAAATGTGATGGAGCCTGTATCATATCACAGTCAAATGTGATGGAGCTGGTATCATATCACAGTCAAATGTGACAGAGCCTGTATCATATCTCAGTCAAATGTGATGTAACTCATACTAATCAAATCAATTTATGGACTGAGGACATTTTCCATCAAATACCTATATACCTATTAACAATGATTTATATATATATATATATATATATATATATATATATATATATATATATATATATATATATATAAATATATATATATATCAATTATAGAATTTTATGGAGAAAATACATACCTTTATCACTGCTTCAATAATATACAGAACCACAAAAACTACATTAAGAGATCTGAAGACATCTCTCTCTTGGTGTAGTTCGTGAACGTACAGGCTGGCTACTGAGATTGCTGCATTGATCATGTCTATGACAATAATTATGAAAAAGGCAAAGTAAAATGCCTTATGGTTCACCAGTCTGTGTAAAGGTTGCAACAGAGAGCTCTTTGGAATGTCTACTGTTTTGACAACAATGAACTTCTTCACAAGTCTTTTCTGAAAGGAATTGAAAACCATGACTTCTTTAATATGAATTATGATACAATTATATATTACTTAACATGAAATTGTGCTTATATCATGTTTTAACATTATATCTCTTTTGTAGAAAGAAATTACCATAATATTAATCAACATGCAGTGAAACCCCACTATAACACACTTCATTATAACACAAATTTGGATATAGCATGGTCATGGCATGGCTCCCAAAATTTTACAATAATTTCACCAATTGCCTGAAGTACTACAAAGTTTTAGTGCCAAAATAAATAATAATATGATTTAATAATTTGGCAAGATATGTTGTATTCTTGAAAGAAAAAGAATATCATTGCTTCTTGCTTATTTTTTTAAAGACATTAACTCCTTAAAAATCTGATAATTGTTAATCTAATTATTATTGAACCATCAACAATCAAGCCATTAAGTCTTCTTTGTGTTTGTCTTCAATGCATCCTGTTTACAATCATTGCTCAATCCAGAATAAACAATAGCCAAGAGATGTTTGCTCCATCATCTGGCATACACAACAAAGCAGCAAACAATGCAGTCTAAAAATCTAAAAAGGTTTCTCACCTGAATTTATAAATCAATTAATTTACCTAATGTATTTAAGGGAAAACAACAGACCACCAATGCCTGCTCAATCAACCATCATACACACCCAGTGAAACAAGTTTATTGCCCAATTGTCAGGAGCAATTTTAGTCATTGCCACATACCTCCCCCCCCCAATCTTAATCCTTTGTATTTTATAGTCAGAAATGCTGACAGCAGCTCCAAATCAGTCCCATATACACAACCACTTGTCATTGTAATGCTAAAGCTACATGTATAGCTGTACTGTTATAGACCATTGACTGGAACAGGACCATTTAAGTTGTAGGGGTGGAGGGATTTGCTATTATAATCAAACATACTACTCCCTGTTTTTGCTATGCAGTAGTTAAAGTCATAGTTACAAACATAAGTTTCAATGAATATGGGTTTTCTTTTTTCTTTTAAAGAATGACTCAACTGTTTTTATGGAGATCACTCTTTATCCTTGAATCGAATGGTTTACTCCCAAACCTCGTCCAGGCAGTATAAACACCTGTTGAATTATTCATCTCAAATATATTATGAGGTCAATACTCTTGACCTCCTGATTGAATTTCCGTTAAAGTATTTTTGAAGCCTAAATACAAATTTCTATTTAGAAACTTGCATTATCTAATTTATGCATTTTATTGTCAAAAAAAAATCAGACCCTTTGGACATGTCCAGTAAATATGAATGTTTCTGAAAATACAGTGTTTCATAAGTGAGTGTTAATGTATTAACAAGAAATTAAGTATTTGGATTCAAATGGAATCAAGCAAAAAATGTTTAGAAATTATGCTTCCTTGTGCAAATTTTTCTCAGAATTACTATTACGAATACAATGGAAGCAGCTGGTGAATACATGTACTCTAACTATTTACACTTGAGTTACCGATTTTGTTATACATGTATATTTATGTACCAATGAATGGTTCTCTGCCAAAAAGTAAATATTAAATATGTAATAGCTGTTTTAAGTATTTCTCTCCTAATATGAATCAAGTTGGCACTTTGTGGACCCCAACCATCATGTTATAGCAGGGTTTCACTGTAATTCTAATAATAAACTTAAAATTATAATAGTTTTTTTTTTTTTAAACTTAATGAAGCATCACTTTTTTGTATACAGTAAATAAAGAAAGGATGAAATAACAGTTAAATGTCTGCAAATTTATTGTCTCACCAGCTAAGAATGAAAATGCAGTCTAGAAAATTCTCTGACCTCTAACCTATGAATTTTTAAACTTCTCATTGTCAAAAATGTCCCATATCCACTGCTGAACTTATGTGCAAATGATAATGAATGTCAATCAATTCATGGATGCAGAAGCTCTATGATATCCAAAAATTAGCAAACATTTCACACCAAAAGAAAACAACCTATGACCTTGACCTCAAATGTTTTGACCAAATATCCCTAAGAATGTCAAATGTCCCTTGTTAAACATGTGTCCAAACTCTAGTAAACAACTTATTAAATGAGACACATTTCCACTAATACAGTGGTTCCCAACCTTTTTGAGTATGAGGACCAACTTTTAACCTAAAAAAAGTGCACGGACCCCCACATGCTAATAGTTGTATTTTTAGACTGTGTCGGGGACAAATATTTAGTGCAGCAAGCTCCTGCTTGGTGTGCAAAATTTGAACATGCCTTGCTCGCAGCAGTGGGGATAACAGAGGAAAGCAAGATCTGGCTGGAAGAGCAATACTTGCTGCGAAGCTATGTGAATTCACAGACCCCTTGGAATAACCCTGTGGTCCCCCAGGGGTCCACAGCCCACAGGTTGGGAACCACTGCACTAGTACATTTTAAATATATGACCTGTGACCTTAACCTCTGACACTGTGACTTTTGCTAGTACATATTAAATATATGATCTGTGTGACCTTGGCCTATGATCCAGTGACTTTCAAATTCCTAGAAGTATTTATTTTCTCTGTGTAAATTGTGCGCAAAGTATGATAACTATGTCTTCAAAGACAGGATATAATGCCATACCATAAAGCTTCAATTGCTGACATCCCATTATCTGATCAAAAGCAGATTCAGAAACTACATCAATGAATGCTGTAATGATCTAAAATATTTATATTGGAGGTCATGTCCAAATGACCCCATTAGTTTTCAAAGATTTTTCAAACCAATCAAATTATGCCTTTCATTTACCTTTCTGATTTGTTCATTCAATACACTTGGGATTTGGAAACTGAATCACTGTTGGAAATTTAACAGCAACCTTTTGGTTGGCTAATAAAAGAGGTCATTCAGATTTGAGTTTCAATACTACTGTGTTAAATCCTTACAGCACAGGTCAACATTGTCTTAGGATCTAATTTGATTGATCTCAGAAACTTTATCAAATCAGCTTGTGTAACCTCTATCTATGATCTTTTTTCCACAAAGTTTCTATGATAATGTTGCAGCTAGCTATATTTAGAGGGGTGCAGCATTTGGATCACTACAGGCTTATCTGTATTACCATATATACTCACGTATAAGCTTGGTCCAAATACAAACAACACAGACCCTAATCGCATAATGCGCCGGCAGATCAGGGTCTGTGTTGTTTGTTCTACTGGTTAGTCCTTACAAACTGAATAGACCCAGATCTGCTGGCACATTATGCGATGGCAGATCTGGGTCTATTCAGTTTGCAGTTGGTATTAGATTATACATGAGTATATATGGTGGCTTTAAATCTTAACTGATTGATGGAATTGGTCAAAGAGTTTGAAATAATCAGTGCTGCTCAGACAAGAAAACCAGCTGAGATAAA
Organism: Margaritifera margaritifera; assembly: GCA_029931535.1. NCBI lineage: Eukaryota > Metazoa > Mollusca > Bivalvia > Unionida > Margaritiferidae > Margaritifera > Margaritifera margaritifera. The sequence continues at coordinate 6,320,785 of JAQPZY010001676.1, read as the reverse complement.
CAGCTACTACTTTAGTGTCTTGCAAAATTACTGGCAAAAACTTACCTTGCAGTGAACATGTTTTTCAAGATGGTGGTTTCCAATGTGAGGCAAGATTTTGCCTGCAATTTACTCGGAACACTCTTTTGTGACAATAATAAACCATACCAAAGACACTGAAGTAGAAGGTACTTACGTCAGATGATTTTCTCATCTGAGCAGCCCTGATTTCTTCAAACACTTTGACCAGTTGTTGCAACTGACTTACACATAAAACAATCCCCAAAAGTCCAAAGTATGCTTGTGTAGGATGGTGAGAGTTGTATACAAAATTTTGCTGATGATCAATAAATGATGTGACTGTTAACAACAATTTTTCTTACCAATTTTCCTTGTATTTTGGGAACTTCCCAACACTTCTTTATATCATCCACATCAATAAACCTGAAAGAGATTTTGTTTGGGTTAAATATGTCACAGTCTTCCTACAGATTTTGATTGGGTTAAATATGTCACATTCTTCCTACAGATTTTGTTTGGGTTAAATATGTCAGTCTTCCTACAGATTTTGATTGGGTTAAATATGTCACAGTCTTCCTACAGATTTTGATTGGGTTAAATATGTCACAGTCTTCCTACAGATTTTGATTGGGTTAAATATGTCACAGTCTTCCTACAGATTTTGATTGGGTTAAATATGTCACATTCTTCCTACAGAAACCATAAGATATGATGATGCAAAAATGTCACATACAACTAACACATGAATGTCTGCAATAAATAAGGCAATAAATGAATGTAATAATACTGAAAATACACTGAGAAACTAAAGGTTGTCACAGTGTTCATGAGTGAGTGAAAAATTTACATATTTTCTCTTCTGTTTCTTTTTTTCTTCTCTATTTAGTTGTTCTTTGTGTTTCCAATATAATTTTAGTTTGATTGTCCATTTATGATTACCGAGAATTTTTGTACTATCAGGGAAAGGACATCAATCTAAAATCGTCTCATATATTTTAAACTAAAATATTTTCATTATTATTATAAAGTTGCTGGGATAAAAAAAATTTAATTTCTGTTTTTAAAATCATCTAACAAGCATTTTCTGAAGTCAAACATTTTCTCATAGTCTCTTGATGCATCATCAAAAGAAATTGTGTGCCATATATTATAAAAATAATATGACAACACAAGAGATATAATGTTAAACATTATATTAAAAGATTGTGGTTTCTACTATCACAAAATGTTAGACCTATCAAACAAACAGTGGAAAAAGAATTAATTGTGCTAAATAAAGCCTTAATATGGAAAAATATAATATTTTAACAACAACATTATGCCAGCTGAAGGAGAAATTATCATCCATTATCCAACTGTCTAGTGTGACTTACCTCCCCTTCTTGTCTGAAGCTACATCAGTGCATTCTTGAAGTTTACGAGTTGCCTCTCTTGACAACATTCCTTGTTCAAACTGCCGCCAATAACTCATCTGTAAGAAAAATGGCATACACAGAATATCTACAATACTCTAACAACCATTAGGTATTTCAAAATATGAATTAAGCCTAAAAACCATCAAATTTGAAACATGTTGGATATGCAGTGGATATTATTAAATAAGCACATTTCTTTTATATCTCTTACCCGTGATGATGTGACCTTACTAACCCACTACCAAATCACCCCTGTGACCTTCAACCTTTTGACCACCATATAATTAGGAATGTTTCATGGAATCTATCAAATGTATGTGCCAAATCTGATAAGAATTCATTCATAGAAACAGAAGACAAAGCTAAAGCATAATACTCCCAACTATTTACCTCCAACAAAGCTGGAGAAAAAAAAATCATCATGTGACCTTGACTTTTGACCCTTGCATCCACCATTCCCAAGAGTGCTTCATGCACTATGGAAAATCTAATTCAAAGTCTATTCTTATCCATGGACAAATCAATTACTGGTAAATTTGTTCCACATAATTTTAAACAAGTTACTACTGTGACCTTGACATTTTATCTTTTGACCTCCAAATCTCTAGAGAATTGTTATATTTATTTGACATGTCTGATGACAATTCATCTAAGGTAAAAACAAATATTGCCAGAACCAAAGAAAGGCTAAGACCCTGACTGTGCACTGAAACAAGCATCAGGAGGTCAGATTTATAACCTGATCTGTACACAATCAAGCCATAGTCAAGTTTAGATCTTACTAATGAATTGTATAACCAGAGCAAGACCTTCTGATCTGCTTCCTAATCTGTGTTTGCCACAACTTTTATTAAATCCAGGGCTTTTTGACATTTGCCCCTGAGATATCTAACATGTGGAAGGAAAGTTAGTGTGTATGTATGTATATATATATATATATATATATATATATATATATATATATATATATATATATATATTCATAACTAGATAGACAGACAGACATATAAAAGTCAATCACATAAAGGATCACCACATATGTGTATGACCCACATAAAAAACAATACAATAGTTGTGCTAGTACTAGCATGACTGTATTGAAGTCTTCCTCCCAACTGATAAGCCCAGGGGATTCACCTATTAAATGTTATAAAAAGTTGAGGGGGTGGGTGTGTATAATTGGACAAGGTTTTCTCTGATAAAAACAATCTGTTGAAAATGTGTACAAGTTGGGGATGGACTTAGCATGAACCTATCATAAGAAAATTACAGGTATCATCTTTTGCTTAAATTATACGCTGAAGAGGGACTAACGGTGAATGACATCAATCTGTTTGTCTGTCTGTTTGTCCATCCATTTAAGAGTCTACCTTCTCTGCCTTAAGCATCCTGAGGATTGCCTCATTGGTCATGTCCCTTAGATCCTTCCTGGTGTACTGTGGTGGAAGTTCATGGTCACAGTCAGGGCAAATTGCATTTTCTTTAAAATCTAGTGACTCATCCACATCAGCCTAAAAAACATAATTATAGACATAGTGTACTTCTTTCTTTCATTGAACTGATTGATTCATTTACAGCATATCTCTTTCTTTGCCTATTTAACACTTACATTTCAATTAGATTTTGATAATTAATACAATAAAATCAGAAATATTTGAGGACATTTTATTTTTTGGCAACAACTATTCATAAAATTAAAATCCAGCATGAAACGTTTTTTTTATTGAGATTGAGGTTAAGAGCACCAGTGTGACCGCACAAATTTTATCCTCACAAAAATTGTCTATTTACTAAACTGTATCCACATGAATATGTCTGATTTTACAGCAACTGTATCCACATGAATATGTCTGATTATGCAACGGCAGATCTGGGTCTGTGCAGTTTGCAGTTGTATTGGCTTCTATTCGAGAATATATGGTAAATCTATGGCTATGCAAATGACAGAAACAGCATTTTATGGCAGATGTTTTTAAATTCATGTTTTTTTAGCAACAATAGAATAAAATGAAAATTGGTATTATGCAATTAAATGTGAATCCACAGTACTCAAAGCCCAAAAGACAAATAAAAGGTAATCCACAGTACTCAAAAACTAAATATTTGAGGGGGGGGGGGGGAGAGGAGATTCTATCTCTTAATTGTCCTGGATTCAACTTAATCCACAAAATTAAACCTTTACAAGATTTTTTCTTTCAATTAAAGAAGGAACAATTTCAAATCCATGAAATTTTGTTAAAAGAAAATTGCCATTCAGGATACAGCAGTAGTAGAAACACCCACTGCCTGGTTGCCTGGGGCAACCAAATATCGATGCAGGGGAACCAAATGACTAAAAGTCAAAGCCCAGCCAGTCAACCATCTTGTGATGGCAATAATTTTAAATAAATATGTTTGCCATTATGCAAATCATAAATGGACTCTCTGCATGCAAATCATAAATGGACTCTCTGCATGCAAATCATAAATGGACTCTCTGCATCTAATAACTGTAGCTGATTTTTTCTGGTCATCCAGATTTTTCAGTCCAGTTATCTGAAGGGTTACAATCGTTTTTGAAATTTTTCTACCCCTGGATTGGGATGAAATGTTAACCATTCTGATTCTACTACATAAACAAACCTATTATTGTCATAAGCTGTAAACCTTGTATAACTTTAAACAAAGAGTCACTAAAGACATGACTTTGAAATAAAATATAAAAATACAGATTTCCTCAAAATCTACAGCAGGTATGCTGTTGAAAATTGAAACTGACTCAGCTGTCATAGACATGGAGTCTTATGTATGTGTTTGTTTCATGTACAATTTATTGTAGAAGTTTAATAATATCCATCTCATGCAGACCTTTGGTGAGTAATGAAAACAGCAAATGTCATATTATTACAGTAACTATTACATGATAAAAGAAACATCTGAATGAAAAAAGGAAAGAAACATTGAAGTGGTTTGAAATACAGTTGGAAATACTTTTCATACATTTCATTTATGAGACATCATTAAATGTTGCTGGCTGTATATCAACTAGAAATGTTCTAATGGAACATGACTGCCTCGTCATAGTGACCTACTTTTTTGTGAATTGTTGTTATGCATACCAAAAGACACATACTCACACATAGCTGGATGACTCTGCAGCTAAATATGCAAGAGAAGTTGACCTAAATGCAAAACTTACCTTAAGTCAGTCAGGTGAGAAAATGAAGTCACAGAGTGAACTTATTTTGGTAAGTAGATGTTAGCAGGATACACACAGAGCAGCAAGATATTGTAGCCAGCTCTGCCCAAAAAACTGGCTTCACTGCAAGAGTCAGTGATCAAAAATTTTGGTAGGTTGGTGTTGTACTCACCAAGACACATCAACAAAGTTCCATGACTCTACAGCTAACAATGCCGCAAAAAATGAACTGAATGCAAAACTCAACCAAAGTCACTTAAGGGTGTTAATGAAAGGTCAGTCAATTAATTTTTGGTAGGCTAGTGTTGTACTCACCAATATGCATGATCTCAGAAAAGCGCATGACTCTGCAGCTAACAGTGTCCCAGAAACTGACCCAAACATAAAGCTCAACCAAAGTCACTGGAGTGTTAAATTGAGATCACAGTGACCTCATTTTGGTGTGCTGGTGCTGTATTTACTGGTATGCTTCCGACATAAAAGAATACTTGACTCTGCAGACAATAATCCTCCAGTAACTGACCTAAACATGAAATTTACCCAATGTTGGGGTGGGGTGGGGGTGGCATGACCCAATTTTGGTAGGCTGGTATTATACTCACTGAGATGTATCCATGTGCAAATTAGTAGCATGGCTATAAAGCCAACAACGTCCGAGATACTGACCTAAATGCTGAACTTAACTAAAGTCACTGGGGCTTTAAATTCAAGTCAACTTGACCCTGTTTTCGTATATTGGTGTTGTACTTAATAGCATACAACCACACAAAAAGTTACAGGACTCAGAGGCCATCAATGCCTGAAAAACTTGGACATGCATCATGCTACAGTACATGTCCCAATCCATTAGTCCTTCATGGCACAGCATGTAAGTGTGAAACATTTGTGAGGTATCATATCAACAATATTATTTCACAAAATATACAGGTATACTGACACAGGTGGATCCAGGTATGCTGACAGGGGCGAATCCAGGATTTTGTCACCTGGGGTTCAATTTGGAGAAGAGGGTGGTTCTTGTTGCTTTAAATGGCAATCTTTCAATGCCTTTCAGTTAAAAGAGAACTATTCTGTTTGCAATGGGATGGGGTGGGATGTATGTTTAAACTGAACTTGAATCAGTCACTTGATTGAATATCCTGTATGATGCCACAGTAATATCTATGCAGACTAAACCTAACATGTCAATTCAAAATATTCACTTTTTGGAACTTTTTTGGTGTCGGAGTCAAACTGGTTTAAACAATTTGAAGTAGTGCTACTTCGATAACTCACCATTGCAAATCCTCACATCTACTCCCACCCCCCACTAACCCCCAACTACTCCCCCACCCTACCACTGGACAGTCACCCATGAGGCCAGAATCCAAAATTCATTGCATATATGATTGTGCCTTCCTGCTAAGACTCCTTGTATAAAATTTGTTCAAAAAATGTCATTCTTCATACTATCTTACAACAAATTCTTAAAATCTACATCCTTGACTTTTACCATTTGTAAATTTCGAAGACTAAAATTTATTCCATGCTAAAGAACTATCAAAGACCTTTGATTTGACACCTATGATGGCATGCTTTGGTGATGTCCTACATTTTTTTTACTCCTCTGATCTCCTACCATATGGCCTCTGGGGCCAAAAAGGCATAGTAACATACATGTGTCTTGAGTTATTTAAGAAGTGTACCAAATGGAAAATAAAAAAAAGATTATTCTGCAGATAAAATGGGCAGAGATGTACCTTTGGCCTTATAACCCTGATTGGAGGCTCTGAGGAGTGGGGGTGGAGGAGACTAGGATTACACTGAAATTTATACAACTTACATCCCATTTTGAAGTTACTTACTGAGTTTGAAAGCCATACATGAACAGAAAAAAGTTTTTGCAGTTACAAAGATTTCAAAAGTTTTGTAATGTCTGCCACAACATTGTTTAGTGAAATCTATTTGACCTTCTTTTGACCTCTGCCCTTGAGCCCCAGTGGTTAGTGAGAGGATTAAATCCATTCTAGGCATAAATGCTCTCAAAGATGTTTGATTTGACACCTATGATGACATGTCTTGGTGATGTGCTATTTTTGACGCCATTGACCTCCCCACCCCCACCCCACACCTGAGACCCCATGGCTAAGCATGAACAACACATTACATGCATAGTATATCTTGCATAATGTAAGAACTGTACCAAAAAAAGAAAATGTAAAGCATAATCAACAGAGAAGAAAAAGCATTCTATGTATTTTTTATCTTTAACCCCGTTCCAGGTCCCCTGGTGTCGCAAAGAATTCCAACACCTTACTGCAAATCTACACCCTATAGGGAGGTCACCTGCCAAGTTTGATTGCTGTATCATAAATGGTAAAAAAAAACTGTGTTTACAAGTATGTGACAGACATACAGATACACGTATGTAGGTACAGAAAATGAGATGAAACTAATGTACCTGCTTTTGGAGGGTATAATAATTTCTCCTGATTAACTGCTATCAACCATTGAGGCAAATAGACAAAGTCTTTTGCTAGCATCTTCCAAGGCCAAAAGCTCAAATTTGCTTAAATTTTTACTTTTACATCAGACACACAATTAACACTGTGTAGAAAATAAAAAATGCAAACACACTGATATGAAGTGGGCATCTTGGTTATTTTCTTAACAAAAAGAGTACGGTGCACTAAGAATTTCAATTCTGAATATAAATTGTATGTTTGTTAAATAAAATTACATTCTACAACACAAAGGAGAACATAAACACGAGGAAATTGCACTTTATCCATCATTTGTTTCCCCATACAATTTCTTTCCCAACCCAGTACCTCATATCTCTGACTACTAGTTTAAACAAGGTGCCAAGGTAAAAAAAAACACATATAAATATGACAAGAGAAGTCACAGCATATTTATGTGTGACAAGTAGTAAAAGCTGAAAAATGTATGTGCCAGAGTATACTGTAGCTGTCGTATGAACACAATTTATTACATACTGCATAATTAGGCATATAAACTGAACACATTTAACAATTAACCTTTTGTATAGTGATACAAACTACACAATATTTTTTTCAACTACACGTTCACTTTCATGACATTTTAGCAAAAGTGGATGAAAAATATGGTCTCAAGATCCAGAGGTAACAAGCTCAACCAATCTGATACAAGATCATCTCATTAATAGGTGCAGCTGTCACTCATCATGCAACCTGTTTAAGATAATAATAATAATAATAATAATAATAATAATAATAATAATGTCTTTGATATAAGCTTATTTACTAAGTTGAAGGAAATTATGATTGAAATTCAGTCTCCAGAGTAGTAACAAGTTCATCCAATCAAATACAAGATTGCTTCATAAATATATTTTGCTCATAACCAAACTCATCAACATCTTCATAATATAAGACTATTTACAAGTTTTATCACAATCTGATAAGAAATATAGTTGCTAGAGTGTTGACAAGCTCAAGCAATCAAATTCATAATAACGTTATTAATATGCATGAACTTCGCTCAAAATCATACTCAACAATGATCTCAATGGTATAAGCCTATGTATCGAGTTTAATCAAAATCCTATAAAAAAAATACAGTCTCTAGAGTGGTAATAAACTCAGCTAATCATAAAAATGCATAGGTCTTGCTCATTTAAGACTCATCAACATCTTGATAGTATTAGTCTCTTGACTTTAAGTTGGATTAAAATCAGGTCAGAAACATCATCTCTAGAATGGTAAGATGTTCAGCCAATCAGATTCAAGATCACCTCATTATTATGCGCAGACCTTGCTCATAATAAATTAACTGGATCTCTTGATGATATAGATCTATTTACCAAGTTTCAGAAATAGAGTCGCTAAAGTGTTGACCAGCTCGGCCAATCAGACGCAAGATCACCTCATTAATATTATTTGGATGTCACTCATTATCAAACTCCTGTGAGATCTTGACCATATAGATCTATATTCCAAGTTTGATCAAAATCATATCAAACGTGGCCTCCATAGTGTCAATGCAAGATCACCTCATTATTATGCATAAACCTTTCTCATTATCAAATTCCTCTGATAATTTTATGACATAAGCCCAAATATTAAGTTTGATCAAAATCTTGTCAGAAATATGATCTTCAGGGTGGAAACAACCTCAGCCAATCAGATCCAAAGTGACCTGATTAATATGCATGGATCTCACTCATTATCTAAATTTTCTGTGATTTTAGTGATATAAGCCCAAATTCCAAGTTTGATCAAAATCAGATCATAAATATGGTTTCTACAGTGGTAAAAAGCTCAGCCAATCAAATGCAAGATCCTCTTATTAATATGCATGGATCTTGTTCATTAGCAAATCCATGTGAGATATTGATGATATGAGCCCATATTTTAAGTTTTATCAAAAGCGGATCAAAAATATCTCTTGCAGAGTGGTAACAAGGTCACCCAATCAGATGCAAGATCACCCCATTATTATCCATGGATCTCTCTCATTAGTAAACTCTTGCCAGGTATTGATAATATAAGCCCACATTCCAAGTATGATAAAAATCAGATGAGAAACATGGTTCCAGAGTGGTAGCAAGCATATGTTGACGGGCAGATAATGGGCATAAGACAGACAATGGACTCAGTACCTAGGGCACAATTTTTTCCTGTGCTGTAATATACCACCACCACCAAAAGAAAAAAAAAAACAAACACCAAGAAAAATGTACCCCCACCCCCCCAAAAAATACCGTAAAAGACTGTTTATCATATCAGTATGAATTTAATTTGCATATGCAAAGGGAGTATCAAAAACTCACGCTGTATCGATCAGTATAATATAAGTCCACTGATATAATTAGAGTTGTGTCTGGTTCTATCAATACATAGGTGACAACAAGCTGTAAAATACCACCACCACCACCACCACCATCCAAAAGAAACAACAAGAAAAATGTACCCATCCCACCCCAATACCATAAAAGACTGTTCATCACACCAGTATGAATTTAATTTGCATATGAATACTAAGTATCACCCTGAGCACATTCCTTGATGAAGATAATACATGTACACTGATATAATTAAAGTTGTGTCTGGTTCTATCAATACATAGGTGATAATAGGCTTAACAACTGCATGATAGCTTCTCAAACAAATGTGCAATCATTGTTGCCATTGTCTTTCCACCAATCAGAATATTTTACAGCTGTTATTTTGGGATTTTCTCGAAGTTGGCAAGATTTACTTCATTTAGCAAGTATTGTTATGAAGAATCAAAGAAAAATACATCCACAAAATGAACCAAAAACTGTAACAATGAAATGTTTCTTACTATGGCCAAATTAAATTTTGAAAAGAAAAGCTTTTTTTCCCTTCATTTAATGTCACTAAAGAACCCAAAAAATTGAATCCATGCACTTGATATAAACATAGAAGTTAGAATTGTGTATTTATTTCACTCTGAAGCTATATATGACATGGGATACACAAACAAAATCAATGTCATCAAAGTACATGAAATGTTGGTTACTGTACACTCAACTCTGATTATAAACATTCAGAAAATGTATTCTATTCATAAAGAACTGCATTTTGTTTTGTCGACATGTCTTTTCAAAGAATGAAATCACAAATTTTCATCAAACTCATGAATATCTAAATTACAAATATAACTCTATTACAGACTCGTATGGGATGTTGTTTGCTGGAAATGTTCATTAATATGCATTTTACTATCTTTTGAATTGCTGAATGCTGTGGTAATGAACATTTCTTAAAAAAACAACTATCCCCTCTTTTTATTGTAATGTTAATTTGATCAAGCATAGAAGAAACTGTAAACCTATAATATCAAATAGCAGCAAATGTACACCTATAATTGTACAGCTATAACACAGAATAGCAGAAACTGTACACATTAACATCGAATAGCAGAAACTGTAAGCCTATAACACTGAACAGTAGAAACTGTACACATTAACACTGAACAGCAGAAACTGTACACCTATAACATCGAATAGCAGAAACTGCACACCTATAACATCGAATAGCAGAAACTGTACACCTATGACATTTAATAGCAGAAATTGTACACCAATAACATCAAACCGCAGAAACTGTAAACCTATAACATTTAATAGCAGGAACTGTACACCTATAACATCAAATAGCAGAAACTATACACCTATAACATTTAATAGCAGAAACTGTACACATTAACATTGAACAGCAGAAACTGTACACCTATAACATCAAATAGCAGAAACTGTACACCTATAACATCAAATAGCAGAAACTGTACACATTAAAATCAAACAGCAGAAACTGTATACCTATAACATCGAATAGCAGATGCTGTACATCTATAACATCAAATAGAAAATGTACACCTATAACATTGAATAGCAGAAACTGTACACCTATAACATAAAATAGCAGAAACTGTACACCTATAACATCAAACAGCAGAAACTGTACACCTATAACATCAAATAGCAGAAAATGTACATCTATAACATCGGATAACAGAAACTGTACATTATGAAGTCTAAAATACTACACACAGATTCTTACTTTGATATCATGGTAATGGAACTTTCATGTTAGGAAATTATGCATTTCTGGAAATTAATATTTTGATAAAATTAAACAACTACAAGCAATGAATATTAATTATGTAAGGAAAAAAGGATTTTTCTTATAATTTCTCAAGTTAAAAATTTCTGAATTTATTTTAAGTCAATATTTTTTCAGATTACTGAAAGATCCTTGTCTTTTTTTGAAATGGTATAACTATTTTATAGCGTACCACCCCTCCCTACCATGAATGATCTGAGACGTGAACTTTTGAACCTTCTTTTTGGAGCCCAAAAGTGTGGAGCCAAAACTATTCTTCCTGTAGTAGAAAAATCAGAACATGGGAAAGTATATTACAAAGTTTTGTGTAATTATGCCCAATGATCTAGAGGAAGAAGGCATGATAGATGGACACACCTGGAAACACATGTACAGACAGGTGGACAGATGGTCTGATCAACAGAGGATTTCAAAATACTATTATAACTACCTTTGGAAATAATCGATAATCATGATAAACAACATACAAGACCTTTCCCACTTAAAGTATTAAATTTTAATAAAGTATCAGATTCTAACAATCAAAGGACACAAAGGTCTCAAGTACAGTACTGTATGAAGAAAGAGAAAAGACGAAATTATCCCTATTCAGATGTCACTGGCAGTCATACTGAAGAACAGCTGAATGATTAACGGATACATATTGTGTTTGCTACTTTAAATGCAATTTGTAAATCTCATGACAATATTATAAAACACTTTTCAACAAAGATAGCAAAATAAAAATGTTCTTTCGGTATTTATATTAGTATTGATTCTGGTGGTTTTTAGTATAACTCATCAAAATAAAAGCAAAATTTGCTCAAATTGTCTAGGAGCATCTACCAGCTGGAAAGTATATACATGTACCCATTTCTTAAGAAAATTCTAATTTTCTTCAATTACCTCATATATAAACTGCAGAAAATAAGCTGTTAATATGAATTGAGGTCATGAGACATCTATGGATGATGTAGACTTGTGACCTTTACTTTAAAGATGGGACAAGACACTTTAAGACTTGTCATACTTTAAGTCTTGTCACACTTTCAAGTGAAGATTTAGAAGTGTACTACATTCAACATCATTCTCTGAAACAGCTTCAAATTATGGGTAAAATCAACAACAATAAAAATAATAAACAATAAAATGGCATACGGATATGTGATCTTGAACTATGAAAGTAGGACCATAAATGGTATGTGGTATACACTGTAATGAGGGTGTCTCACTTTTGTACTGTGATCTTGAACTATGAAAGTAGGACCATAAATGGTATGTGGTATACACTGTAATGAGGGTGTCTCACTTTTGTACTGTGATCTTGAACTATGAAAGTAGGACCATAAATGGTATGTGGTATACACTGTAATGAGGGTGTCTCACTTTTGTACTGTGATCTTGAACTATGAAAGCTGGACCATAAATGGTATGTGGTATACACTGTAATGAGGGTGTCTCACTTTTGTACTGAATTTTATCTCAATATCACAATGGGCTAATAAAAAAGAAAATGTTGTCATTTAGCGACCTTGACCCAGAAGTCAGGACCATGATTCTAACGTCCAAGAAAATCTCTGAGACTTCACACATAAGTGTACAAGGTCTAATATTCCCATCACTCCATTCCATTTAACAGCCCAAAGGAGACACCAAAACTAGATAACATTGAATAATTGACCTTAACAATGAATGTAGAACTCAGTGACCTTGATCTGACAGAAAAGCCCTAAAATACAGGGTATGAGTCATTCCTAATTGTATGTTAAATAGGTGTGTCAAATTTTAATCAAATAAACTCTTGTGAATTGTTTCAATGTAACAGGGCAGACTTGATTGCTCCGAATCAAGATGTAGAGTATATTAATTTGAAAGATACATCAACCATTGTGATGTAACCGTACCTGAAATCCACATGAACTTGTTTGTCCATAGTGGCAAACTGACATACCGGTGCAACACTAAATTACTCTCTCATATCATTGTTTGCTGGTACACACTCAATATCATAGGCCAGTAACTAGTAAAATCTGTGTAGCAAAGTGCGTAACTGGGAGAATACAAAGCTGGGAACTGGATAAATTGGTTCAGTGCATCATGGGATAAAAAATATGGAGATTCTGCACTTTCACTAAGATGGAGGATGCTAGTTATCTGCAGTCTCACAAGCACTAGAAGTGTGACACAGTTTTCAGCGAAATACATGTATTAGTGTTGGCATGGCATGCAGGCTTGTTGTTATAGCAGTTTCAGTTTGCAAAGAATGCATTATAATGGCAGACAGGTGCAGTCTTAGATTGTTACATGTGTATTTTTTGTACACACCAATTGGGTTTCTGTGCTGGCATGCATATTTACAAGTAGATGTGATGTTAATATACGCTGCATACAGAAATTTCAAAAAGTCATATATAATATGATTCTTACTGGGATTAAATTCACAGGATATGCACCAAGGGAATTTAGCAATAACTTTAATCAGGATGCATTATGCAGGTAAGATTTACTTCTGTCTGAGATTCAGTCTGGGAGTATTGCATATATTTATTACCCATGTTAGGGGGAGATATGAAGAATAGTTCACCCAAGGCAAGTCATCTTCCATGAGGATGAAGCCCAAGTGGAACACAACTTGTTGCAGGTGAACAAATCTTTATATCTGCCCCAAACAAGGGCCATAAATTGTTTATAATACTGAATCCAACAAAACAGGGAAACATCATCGCATGAGGGAGACATGACATTTTATACGCCAATCATTGACACTGTTACTTTAATGAGTTATTCCTGACTTAAATTGATTACCTGGCCTACTTCTCCTGTCCCGTGCCATTTAATTTAAAAAAATTCTTCTAAAAAGTTTCTTTTATCCTAATCATATAATGAATTAAATATAGCAGAGCTTTCAAGCTTTTTGGAAAGCTAATGCTTGTATTAATGACATTGCTTGATGACCTTCATCTTGAATGTTGGACACAGTAAGTGGGACTCGCTTGTAGTATATGAATTTTATGTGTGGACTTTATGTCCAACAATTGTAAAGCTATTTTGCAGCAGACACACAGATAAACAATGTTTATCTGTGACCCCAAACCTTGCAACTTGAACCATGAATGTTGGATGTGATACAGAGGTAGACTGTCATCTCTTAATGGATTAAAAGTAATAAAGCAGATATGAAAGAGTCATAGATAGACTGAGGTAAACATGAACTATGTCACCATTTTGGGGAAGAAAAAAAACATGTTTATCTGTGGATATATAGACAAATGGTACACAATTAACAGGACATATCAATATAAGTACTATAGGAATATGTATGTATGTATGTATGTATGTATGTATGTATGTATGTATGTATGTATGTATGTATGTATGTATGTATGAACATGAGCACAATACTGGTGATATGATGCCGATTAAAATGTTCTAACAATGTAAAAATAAAGAATTGCCAAAAAACTTCAGGAAGATAAACCATTCCAAATAAATGTAAACATGTAATCCTAAAAGATACAAGTTCAAATGTTAAAACTGTAAAAGATCTAAAAACAACAAGATAAAACTAAAAAAATTTAAACGGTCCTTAAAAATATAGGGTCAATAATTATTATATAGACCACATTCCTTCAAAAGATTGTTTTGGTGGTACATGACCATAAAGTACCTTAAGTGAGATCACATAAAAAAAACTCTTGTCTCACAGAGTGGAAGTCGATACACTCGACAAGAATGTGTACCACTAGCAGGGTTTGCATCGTGGTCGAAATAAAAATAAGTGTTCCGCAGGACCCCATGGATCACATGCATCTGTACACTGGCAAGGTGTGCTCTCTGGTTGAAATTAAAATGTGTTCCATGGAACCACATGGTTCACATGCAGCTGTACACTGGCAAAGTATGCTCTCTGGTTGAAATGAAAATGTGTTCCATGGAACCACATGGTTCACATGCAGCTGTACACTGGCAAGGTGTGCTCTCTGGTGAAATGAAAATGTGTTCCATGGAACCACATGGTTCACATGCAGCTGTACATTAATTAATGTATTAACTGTTACGACTCTATGGTCTAAGAAAAATGTAACAGAAAGAAAGTGAAACCAACAAATCAAGTAAAAATCAACAAGCAATTTATTACTAGATAATTAAAATGAAAAAATCAAATGGTCACTTACAGTAATGTGTTTTGAAATCCTAATAATCCAATAAGAATGATTGTTCTAATCACAAGTCCTAAATATAGAATGTTCCAAATTCACGGCTGTGTCCTTGAATGTTATGATGTGTTAATGGTCTCCAAAGTCCTGATGTACTAGAAATCTTGATGTGCTGAAGTCAAAATGAAGTATTCCAAAATCTCTGAATAAGTTCACATAAATTCCAAAATTGTCAATTAAAAATCAAAAATCCAAAAGTTTATGAGCACTGTTATAATCCAATGAATATTTAAAATAATTCCTCTCTTAGAATTTGGAATGAATTTTCACAACTGTAATAGCTCTTTACAAGACTGATGGTAATGTCAAAACTGAAAAAATGTCCACCAAACATGATATATATAAAGATTGGTCACATGACAGAATGTTCTAGAATATGAGTCATCTTAATGTAATTTTACTTGTAAACAAAATTCAACCTTGACCTTCAAATTGAGAAAACATATTGATCAAAACAACCTAATTCAAGGACACTAGTTAAACATGTTTTTCCTGATAACATTAAGATTTAAGCAAATATTAAAGTGAAGAAACATTTATAATTTCCTAAAATATTTATAATATTATATAAACATCATACATAACACGTCCCCTCATAAAGAAAAAGAAAGATTTATATAATAAAGCTTTCTTTTGAATATACATCTAATACTATAATAACCAAAATTACATAAGAACATGTTTTATGATACTGGACTTAATTACATCAAGCAATATTACATTTCTAGGCACGTGAGAGTGCATCTGCAATCACATTGTCTTTTCCCCTGATGTGTTTGATGTCAATGTTATATTCTTGCAATATCAAACTCCATCTCAACAATCTCCGATTTTTATCTTTCATTTTGTTGATGAAAGTAAGGGGATTGAGATCACTGTACACAATAATTGGAGAAAGAGCTGAGGTGACATACACTTCAAAATGCTGTAAAGCCAATATCAAAGCCAAACATTCCTTCTCAATTGTGGAATAATTTTTCTGGTGCTTGTTTAGTTTTTTAGAAAAATAACACACAGGGTGATCCACACCACTTTTGTCTTCCTGAATCAATACTCCACCAACCCCTACATCACTTGCATCAACAGATAATTTAAATGATTGGCTAAAATTTGGTGCAGAAAGAACTGGTGCATTCTTAAGCATGGCCTTTAACTTGTCAAAAGATTCCTGACACTTGTCAGACCAAAAAAATTTGGTTTTCTTACTCAATAAACTTGTCAAAGGTTCAGCAATTTTGGAAAAATTGGAACAAAATTTCTGATAATATCCAGCCATACCTAGAAATCGCATCAGTTGCTTTTTACAAATTGGAACTTGAAATTCAGAGATAGCTTTGACCTTAGCTTCTATAGGTTTAACTTGACCTTGTCCCACAATATGTCCTAAAAATGTGACACAAGCATGGCAAAACTCACTTTTACTCAAATTAATTGTCAGATTCGCATCGCTGAGTCGATTGAAGAATTTTCGAATGGTTTCCAAATGATCTTCCCATGTGTTGTTGTAGATAATGACGTCATCGATATAAGCGTCACAATTATCAAGACCAAATGTTATCATGTTCATCAGACGTTGAAACGTTGCAGGTGAATTTTTCATTCCAAACGGCATGACTTTATATTGATAAAGTCCATCTGGAGTTACAAATGCTGAAATTTCTTTTGCCCTTTCCGTCAGTGGAATTTGCCAGAATCCTTTTAAAAGGTCAAACTTGGTGACATATTCCGCATTTCCAATTTTATCAATGCAATCGTCCATTCTTGGGATTGGAAATGAATCAGTTTTGGTGACACTGTTGACTTTTCTATAGTCAGTACACATACGGAATGTATTATCTGGCTTGGGAACAAGAATACATGGTGAACTCCAGTTACTTTTACTTGGTTCTATGAAATCATTCTCCAGTAAATACTGAATTTCTTTCTTCAGATAGTTCTGTTTGAGAGGATTCATCCTATAAGGATGCTGTTTCACAGGCGCAGAATCTACAATGTCAACGTCATGATAAATTTTACTTGTTCATCTTGGAACATCAGGAAACAAGTGCTCATAGTCATGTAATAGCTGTTTTAGTTCATTTCTTTCCTGTTGTTGTAGATGTGAAAGTTTCTGGTCTAGGTTGTTCAATATTTCTGAATTCCGAAGATTGGTTATATCAGAGTCACTATAGTCTGATCGTATTCCATCGTTGATATCTTCACTGTGTGGGACAGGTACAACTAAATTAACTGAATAATTAGCTGAGCTATCTCTGTCAAAATATTCCTTTAACATATTTATATGACAAAGTTGTTTCTGTTTCCGTCTCCCAGGAGTGTTAATGATATAATTTAAGTCATTTACTTTCTTTTCAACGGTATAAGGACCATAAAATTTAGCCTGAAGAGGATTCTGAGGTATGGGAAAGAGAGCCAGAACTTTGTCACCAGGTTTAAAACTCCTTTCCTGTGAATTTCTGTCATACCTTAATTTCATTTTTGACTGGGTAGTGTGAAGATTAGTTCTTGCTACTTCACAGGCCTTTGACAACTTGTATTTGAAATCAGAGACATAATCAAGAAGATTAATCTTTGAATCTTCATTTGAAAGAAGTTTCTCTTTCAATAATTTCAATGGTCTACGGACAGTATGACCAAAAACTAGTTCAAAGGGACTAAAACCCAACGACTCTTGAACTGATTCCCTAACAGCAAACAACAACAAATGAACACCCTCATCCCAATCCTTTTCTGTATCAAAGCAATATGATCGAATCATATTCTTCAAAGTTTGATGAAATCTTTCCAAAGCACCTTGACTTTCAGGGTGATAGGCAGAAGATTTAAACTGTTGGATGCCTAGTTCATGCATAACTTGCTGGAAAATTCCAGACATAAAATTTGACCCTTGATCCGACTGGACAGATTTGGGAAGGCCAACAAGTGTAAAAAACTTCACCAAAGCTTTCACAATAGTTTTAGTTTTTATATTTCTCAGAGGAATTGCCTCTGGAAATCTTGTAGATGCACACATGATGGTCAACAAGTATTGGTTGCCTGATTTGGTCTTAGGTAAAGGACCAACACAGTCTACTATTATTCTACTAAATGGTTCATCAAATGCAAGAATAGGTTGCAGATGAGCCTTAGGTATCTTCTGATTGGGTTTTCCTACCATTTGACAAGTGTGACAAGATCTGCAGTATTTAGAAACATCACTTTTGAGTTTCGGCCAATAAAAATGATTCAAGATCTTGTGATAAGTCTTACGGACTCCTAAATGACCAGCCAAAGGAGTTTCATGGGCTAAATTAAGAATTTCCTGTCTATATGACTTAGGAACAACAATTTGATAGCTCACTGACCACTCGTCACCAGCGGGTACATCAGGTGGTCTCCATTTCCTCATAAGGACCCCATTTTTCACAAAGTAACACACTGGAACTTGTGTGGCTTCAGTTTCACTAATAGCCCTCTGAAACAAACAAGATATCTCGGGATCTTGCTCCTGTTCAACGACAAGAGATTGTCGTTTGTCATCCTGATTAGAACAAAGAGAATGAGTTGCCAAAAGAGGATCACTGTGATCAATACCATTTGATTGATCAATACCTGAGGAAAAAGTGACCTCATCAAAAGACTGACCAATACATGTGTCAGCTAAAGGAATAATATCCTGATCAACATCACTCTCAAGAGCTCTTTTTGCCATAGCTCTAGTAACTGCACAAGCAGGGTACAAATCAGGGATTTCAGTTTCGACAGGATCAACTTTCTGATCCAAACAAGGCTTGTCAGTTACAAGTGGATTAACCACAACCTTATCTCCAGCTAGGTCATTGCCTAGTAATAAATGAACACCCTCTATGGGTAAAGAAGTCACTGCCCCAACAGTCACAGGTCCAGAAACTAAGTCTGATGCCAAATTAACACAATGGAGAGGAACATTTACAAAGCCGCACTCTACTCCCTGAACAAGAACACTTTCACTTGAAGAAGACTCCTCAGACAAAGGCAAAGTACCTGATAATAAAAGACTCTGAGAAGCTCCAGTGTCCCTTAATATTTTAATTGGGATAGGTTTGGCAGAATCACCAATAAGTGATATAGAACCTTCTGACATGAATGGTTCATAAGCCTCCAAAATAGAATCAGACTGGGGTTTGTTTGACCCAACAAATGTATTGCTTTCAATACAAGACCGTGACCTTGACCTCGTAGAAATAAGAGCATTTGGAAAAGCTCTGTCTTTACTCTGTTGCTTATTTTTCAACTTGAAGCAATCAGAAATAACGTGCCCTTTCGTTTTACAATAAGTGCACGTAGGAAGAGATAAGGATTTCTGATCAGTCTTATCAGATGTTTGATTCCTAACAGTTGTGCTGTTGTGAAATTTGGAAGTCCTCGAATGAGATTGAAATGGTTTTTTACCAGAAAACTGCTGAGAGAACGACTTATTGCCAAATGAAATTTTGTGAGTCAAGGAATAATCATCAGCCATACGAGCAGCATTTTCCAAAGTTTCCACATTCTGCTCGTCAAGATAGGTTTTAACATCACTATGGATGCACCTCTTGAACTCTTCAATTAATACGAGCTGTCTGAGGTTATCATAAGCTTGATCAACTTTCTTGGCTGAGCACCACCTATCAAATAGTTGTTCTTTATCCCTTGCAAATTCGACATGAGTTTGTCCAGTTTCTTTTCTACAATTCCTAAACCTTTGTCGATATGCCTCTGGTACCAACTCATAAGCTTTCAAGATGTACTCCCTAACCACATCATAATCAGTGCTTTGTTGTACTGACAGTGAAGTGTAGACTTCACGAGCTTTGCCAATAAGTACACTTTGTAATAACAAAGTCCAATGCTCTCTGGGCCATTTCAAGTTTTCAGCTATTTTCTCGAAATGAGGAAAGTATTTATCTACTTCTTTTTCCTGAAAAGGGGGTACTAACCTAATATATCTAGTAACATCAAAACCTGAACTTGTGTTTAAAGGAGTGGAGTGTGCTCTGTTTGCCAGTTCTAATTCTCTTAACTTAAATTGCATTTCCCTTTCTTCTCTTTGCATCTGCATCTGCATTTGTATTTGTCTATCTTCTTTTTCTCTCTCTCTCTGAATCTGAAGCTTTGCCAATTCTAAATCCATCTGGTTCTTTAACTCTAATTCCCTTAATTTCCTGTCAGAACCAGATACAGGCTTTCTCTTCAAACTTAAAGCACTATTTTCAAAAATTCCCTTTCCTACTAAATACTGAATCAAAATAATCTTTATCTCCTGTTTTGTCAATGATACTTTTGCCTCAGATAGACTGTATTTTCTGGCAAGCTCGAGCAACTCATCCTTTTTCATGCACTCTAACCCCTCCTGGGTAGGTTTTGAAATGAAATTCTGAACATTAGATGCCATTGTAAATGCTTGTTGGTTTCACACAAAAAAAAATTCTCTATTTAAAAAATCTTTGCCAAAGACAAAAAAATTCAGAGACAAAATCAATATGAATTTCAAAGATAAATTTAATATCTCTAATATGCTTTAAAGAAATTCAATCCCGGAACGACGAGCCCCCAATTTCTGTTACGACTCTATGGTCTAAGAAAAATGTAACAGAAAGAAAGTGAAACCAACAAATCAAGTAAAAATCAACAAGCAATTTATTACTAGATAATTAAAATGAAAAAATCAAATGGTCACTTACAGTAATGTGTTTTGAAATCCTAATAATCCAATAAGAATGATTGTTCTAATCACAAGTCCTAAATATAGAATGTTCCAAATTCACGGCTGTGTCCTTGAATGTTATGATGTGTTAATGGTCTCCAAAGTCCTGATGTACTAGAAATCTTGATGTGCTGAAGTCAAAATGAAGTATTCCAAAATCTCTGAATAAGTTCACATAAATTCCAAAATTGTCAATTAAAAATCAAAAATCCAAAAGTTTATGAGCACTGTTATAATCCAATGAATATTTAAAATAATTCCTCTCTTAGAATTTGGAATGAATTTTCACAACTGTAATAGCTCTTTACAAGACTGATGGTAATGTCAAAACTGAAAAAATGTCCACCAAACATGATATATATAAAGATTGGTCACATGACAGAATGTTCTAGAATATGAGTCATCTTAATGTAATTTTACTTGTAAACAAAATTCAACCTTGACCTTCAAATTGAGAAAACATATTGATCAAAACAACCTAATTCAAGGACACTAGTTAAACATGTTTTTCCTGATAACATTAAGATTTAAGCAAATATTAAAGTGAAGAAACATTTATAATTTCCTAAAATATTTATAATATTATATAAACATCATACATAACATAACACAAAACTTTAGTGCTGATGACAACATCATTTGCGTAATAAAAGTGATACCGATATCTCACTGTGGTTATGCAGGTGAGACAATATCCAGACGACATGGTACATGATATGATGTATGTATATGTACGTATAGGGTTTAATGGACACTACAATCCTGGCTATATAGAGTGCCAATCAAAAGTTAAGTTATTTTAAATGTAAAGGCAAAAATTCCTAAAAACTTGAGGAAGATAAACCCTTCCAAATAAATTTAAACATGTCCTCCAACAAGATAAAAGATAAATGGTAAAGATGTTAGATTCTTTAAAATATATATAAGTTTGTTAGAATATAGCATCAACTGCGTAACAGGGATTTGCATTGGACATGTTATGACATGTATTACAGACTAATCACTCAGTTGTTAGACTTGGTATATTTGCCATAAGAAGAAAAAGAATGACTATTGTATCTAACAGTTCGGTTATATACATATTAGTTATGTAATATTAGTTGCTCTTGGCTGGTATAATATGTTTGACTACTCAGACAGGGACTAAACATATATAACTTACCATCTCAGAAACCATAAGTCCCTGTATAGAATGTCAAAAATCATTAGGACTTTATAATTATGAAATTGATTTCTTTCAAAAAAAGTATAATACTAGAACATGGTTCGTACAGCCCCAGAGAGTCATTTTTCAAGGATGTTTCAAGGAGTTTTCAAGGACATCCAAAAGTTTTCAATGAGTATTTTTTTTACGGAAATTGGACTTTCTTGATATGTTACTTTGTTTATCACAGCACCAATGGATACAACAATACAACAAAGAAACATAACCGATTACCATGCCATGCCACTAGAGCAAAGGGATGCTTATTGCATCTGGTAACTACCCATGTCATTTGATCCACCCAATTGTATCCCATTTTATTTATTTATTTATTAATTTTGGAAAAATGGTAAACAGGAAAAATTCTGAACGTAAAAAGTGAAATATTTCATTTAGTTTTATAATTTATTATTTCTTCTGATAATTTCAAAGAGTTTTTGGAAAAATTCAAGGAGTTTTGAACAAATTCAAGGACTTTTTGATGACAAAATCAACTTTTTCAAAATTTAAGGAGTTTTCAAGGCATTCACTCAAATTCAAGGATTTTTCAAGGTTGTACGAACCATATAAATGTCTTTTAAAAAAAGACACAAACTCTGTGAAATCTCACCTGCAACCCATGAATAATGAATCTCCACCTGTATGCGATTTGCAAAACCTTGTACACCAAACTTCAACATACAATCCTAATGTTGACGTCAATTCTGCCGTTACAGTGATACCCGCATATTTATTTATAATCACTATTCTGAATTTTAGGATTACTGTGTATACTCGCATATAAGCCTATACCAACAGCAAACTGCATAGACCCAGATCTGGGTCTATGCAGTTTGTAAGGACTAATCAGTAGAACCAACAACATAGACTCTGATCTGCCCGGCGCATTATGCGATGGCAGATCAGGGTCTATGTTGTTTGCATTTGTACCCATCTTATACGCAAGTATATATGGTACCTTACAAATTCTGTATCTTTCAAGAAAATATTCAGTTGTTGAATTAATGAATGTTACAGTTACACAGGAGTATTTAAGAGTCAGATTTGAAAGTAAAATTAAAGTGTTTAAAAATTATTAGAATATCAACATTACCTACATATGTATATCTACTATAGTGCTGCAACATTAATAATCATGTAGACATAAATACTGTTGAAACAAGTAGGCCTTGACTTGCTGTCAGTTTCACATTCAAATGAAGGAAAAAAAACTTTAACCACAAGTAATGGCACACAAATGTCTTGTCACAGTGACCTAAAACACACAATTCAATCAGACATGTGGATTAACAAGGGTAACATTTTATGCCTTTTCCACATTTGCAGCAGGGTGTAAAAAGGACGTAACAAAACTGTGCAGCCACCACCACTGGACAGTGATCGCATTGTGTCTCACATTTCCACTAACTTGGGCTCAAAAAGCCCAGGTCAATTTCAGAAGACATTTAATAGATCAATTATTGCCAAAAGACCCAATGAAAAATGATTGCTGTGTCTCATATTTCCACTAACTTGGGCTCAAAAAGCCCAGGTCAATTTCAGAGGACATTTAATAGATCAATTATTGTCAAAAGACCCAATGAAAAATGATTCCACTAACTTGGGCTCAAACCCAGATCAGTTTTAGCAGATATTTAATACATCAATGTTTGTTCAGATAGCTCAAAGCTGCTCACCTCTTCCTCTGTGGTCATATACGGATCTGGAATCTCTGATGTCTTCTCTACAGCTCCCCAATCAGCATCAGCCAGAAACCTGTGTTGTACCAAGTAAAGTCAGTATTAAATTAGAAATAGAGTGGAATATAGTGCTTCCTCGAACATGGTTGTCTAAAAAACATGGGAGTACTTGAACTGGTGTTTAGGACCAGGAAGAATAGATGCAATCATATTTTATTTCATGTACTAGAACTGACAATCTCTATCAATGACATACTCGATACCTTAAATAGTGATTCTAACTACAGATTCTCTACTGCACTTGACAGAGTCAGTTATCTGTCTGTAATACCATTATCTATTAAAAATGATGTATACAACTGTCTATCTGTCTTAATTTGACTACTCGTCTGTCAGATCATTTGTATGAGACTCATTCTGTATGTAAAAAAACACAACAAAACTATCATCCGAGAACCCCGATAAAATAATAAAAAAACTTGTGTTATTCTGTGAATCCTGCTGTGTACCAGTGCATTAAAGTTTTATGCTTCAACCAGACGAGTAGTGTATTAACTCCCTGCATCACTACTAGAGATTAAAATAATTTACAGATGGCCTTTGAAATAAAGTGTTGCTGTCATTACAGGACATTAATTATTTGACATTATTCAAAGTAATATACTACACAAACAAGGGAAGAAACTGCCCAGCATAGGTCATCTCTCTTTCTTGCTTCCCTCTGTTCCTATCAATGGGCCTGTCTTTCAGTGCCATAGCCATGTATGATGTCATGCCAAAGGGCCTATTCTACAGGGAATCCACCAACAGAACTTGAGTCTAGACTTAAAATTTAATCCAGCAATCTGAGTGGATGAAATTTAAGTCTGATTTAAGTTTGACCATTTCTAAATTCTGCAATGAAAGTTATTTACATGTTGTTGATGACTAGTCAGGGACTTGAAACACATCCTTCATATTAGACAAGTCAATAAGTTGATCAGTGTATGACCTAATTCCTTTCCCTTCACCAGACTTGCTTTTCTATCCCACTTACCTATCTGTTTTCAGCATGTTGAGAGTCTTTTCCCTCACGTCCTCTAGATATCTAAGAGCATTTGCCATGGCCATTCTTTTGACAGGGGACAGGTCACTCATACCTGATAAATATGCAACATCCATTTTATACTATATATTGAAATACCATATATACTCGCATATAAACCAAGTCCAAATGCAAACAACATTGACCCTGATCTGCTGTAGCATAATGCGCCAGCAGATCAGGGTCTATGTTGTTTGTTTTACTGATTACCGGTAGTCCTTACAAACTGCATAGACCCAGATTTGCCGGCGCATTATGTGACGGCAGACCTGGGTCTATGCAGTTTGCAGTTGGTATTGGATTATATGTGAGTATATATGGTAAGTCACAGTGTCGTAAACTGATCTGTCGGCACATTATGCGATGGCACATCAGAGTCTATGTTGTTTGCATTTGGACCCGGCTAATGTAAAAGTGTGTGCGTAAAGCAAAGTCTTTCCTCTAAAAAATTAGCCATTTTCAAACAATAGCTCTTCCCCTTCCGGCCACTTTGAGTAAAGTTGGAAAATAAACTGAATACCAATGCTTGATACATGTATATATGAATATTCATATAAATCAACATTTATGTCCTTGCTGTTGCAGAGTGTACTCAAATAGCCATTGTTTTCAATGACAGCACATTAAACTCTACTTTCTGTAGAAGAAACAGGTTAAAACTTAACCACATGTCCAACATCCCAAGTAAAAGCATACTTTGCTTGCTGTAGATTCATAATAACAATACATGTACCTCTAATGAACCTTGAATTTAAGAGCTACTCTGAACACCAGTTCTGACCTAATTATTTTAGAGTTTTCATCCACATGGACTGTAAAAACCTGTATTATTTACCAAGCATTACAAGACAACTAAGTATGTCATAACTGTTTCTTCAGACACATTATAAGGACTGTACCCCCCCCCCCTCCCGACAGAACACCAAATTGATCCGGTTTACACTATACAAGGTAATACTGCATTTTTGTGCCTTTCCCTCTTGAGCTGCAGTCAAGATCGACAGTTTTTGCAGAAAGTCTTATACTTTGGAAGTTTGTCCCAATACAACCACACCTATTAGCTGCAAATTATCCTCCAGAGGGTGAGTCTCTCCAAAAAGCAGGAATATAAGCAGGTCTTTGTGTCAAGGAAGCCTGGCTGGGATCAACACTACAAGTGATGAAAGGAAACTCAGACTGACATGGCCAATATGGGATTACCATAAAAGCTTTAACAGCTTTGTCACTCATAATCTTATTCATAATTTTCCATACTAAGTGGAAAGGAGGAAACTGTATGATCAAACTCATGCCACCTGCAGGAAAAAGCATTCCAAAATAAAATGCTCCTGGTTCTGGATTCTATAAAGCAAATTCGTCAGATTGAAAATTTAGAAGCAAAATTTCTCTATTTTAACATCCACTTGGTAGATTTTTAAAAAATCCCAGAGCAAAAATCAGCACAAGTATTATCTACTCATGGTAAACAGATGGCTGAAATGAACACATCTCTTTCAAGGCAGTGACCACTACCAAGTAGATTTAGGAAGATCTTTCATTTCCCTGGACAGAGTGACATAATTAATTTAGGAGAATGCACATGTATTGCCATGTTAGAATACCAATATGTTTATTCTGTGCCAGATAACAGAGAGGTTGCAAGATATGAAAGATGGCAAGAAGTTCTAAATAGTTAATGTATGATAATTGGATTCTTCAACTGACTAATGGCCTCAAATAGGTTGATTTTAATCTCCTGAAAGAACTCACCCCTCATCTTTGGATGCATAAATAATAAAATCAACTGTTCTGCGTCTAAGCTTTTTAACATTGCATTTTTTATTTTGTTTGACTCTGCCTTGTATCCCTTAGCAAAATGAAATGCATTGAAATGCCATTGTACTTCCATTAAAATTCTTGCCATTGAAAATCCATTGATTCATCATTTTTTGGCTCAGATTTGTGCGTGTAACAAAGAATGCAGAAAACAATTGAAATTCCATTAAGAAACCATTGAAACTCCATTAGAAAAGCATTGAAAAACCATTGATTTGAGGTGAAATATGCTAATGAGATGGACCATTTATTGGATGTCACAAAAATGGTATACAATAGGAAAATCAATGGATAGTAAGAAACACTCAAAGAATATTGAAATGATGTCATA
Organism: Margaritifera margaritifera; assembly: GCA_029931535.1. Lineage (NCBI taxonomy): Eukaryota > Metazoa > Mollusca > Bivalvia > Unionida > Margaritiferidae > Margaritifera > Margaritifera margaritifera. The sequence goes on along the minus strand of JAQPZY010001676.1, from coordinate 6,293,565 downwards.
ACAATGGAACAAAACATGGAATATTAATGGTTGGAGTGGCCAATGTGTAAATAATGATTTACATATTTAATGATGTCAAAAAAATGGTTAAAAATGGCAATCAATGGGCTGCAATGGCAATGTAAAGACTATAATTAACTGCAGCAATCTGATTCAATGAATACATTTTAACAGCAGAAAAATTAAACATACAATACATTTTTGAAACAAATTGCATTCAACAATAAAAGTATGAAATCCTTGAAATTCAAAACAAATCAAGTGTTTGTTTTTTAATATATTGTAACCCATGGATAGATAACAACAAAATGTATACCATGTACAGCATAATCAGCTTTAATACAATCTTGCAAATTAATTTTATCAAAGGGCTTAAGTGTAAAAAGAAATCATTTTAACTGAATTATGATTTGCCAAATTTATATCTATAATTAGTGCATTAATAAAAGGATCATATTGTTTCAAATCTGATGAGTACATTAAGAATCTATTTGTAATTAGACTATCAGCACAGAGTCAAAAAGGCATTAACGGCAAACCTTGTACAAGAAAAGAAATGTTGCTTGATTGTCTATCACAATTTGGAGAAAACTGTAAATTTTGAGCAGATTTGTGACATGTATAACATTCTATCTGTAGAACTCCGAGACTTCTAATCTTCAAAGCATAATTTTCCTTTTAGCAGTATATATGATTCTTAGTTTTTATTTTGTCCTCTAAATCTAGGAAATACAAATTATGTGCTGTAAATTTTTTGTAGTATGAGCTCTCTATAGGATTTTGAATGTAAAGTTGGAATCCAAGCTACATTTCTAAAATGAACACATAAATGAAGAAAACGTTTGATCAAATTTGGGAAAATGATCAAGTGTCCATAATCACAAAGAGGAGACCCTCGATGCAGGCCAGCGCATCCGGACTCTCACTACAGACAGATCTGACGATGTATAGCTTGTCAATTTAAATTTTTGAAAGTTTAGACTTTTGAGTATGTCTTGCATTTCCAATTTTGTATTTGGTATTTAGGGACCGACCATTTAGGGGGTGCGTGGGGTGGGGAATGGATTTTTGGATGAAACAAATTCCAGCTCTCAAATACCTTGAATTCTCTTGCTCCAATTCAATGCAACAAGAAAGAAAAATCCTATTATATCCATTATATTATTTGAAAATAATAAATTCTCTGGAGATAAAAGAAAATCTCTAGGCTCGAAAGAGAATTCCAAGCACCCCCCCCCAAAATGGTCTAAGAACTTCTTGACAGTTCCAAAGTCATAAGGTTATTTTAGAGATACCACGTATATAATTTTGCACACAAATTGATGACATTTTAATTTAATTAATGTAACCACTGTGCATAGATTGCATTTCATTGGCAGATTAATTCATACAAATTGATGAGAATTATACTAATTATCAATTATTAATCTGCTAGTACTAAGATTCACTTACTTTGCCATTAACACTTACCCAGAAGTTTGAGTAGTCCATAGACTGTCGTGGCGTTAACGATCAAAGTCAAGAATACAATCCCGGATACATGAATCAGAACCTAGAAACAGAATGAAAGGAAACATAAAACATTACATAATACTCAAGGGTTCTGTACAACATGATGCCTCACTTTCGAACATCGCTATGATATATATAAAAAATTATTATTAGACCAAGTTTCTTCTGTCTTACTGCTTCACAAATGATCATTAATCTCTCTAATGCATTATGCAATGCTGAGTTGATAAAACTATACAACTAAGATGGATCTTTCAAGTTATACAAAAGAGGGATCACATAAGCAGACAAAACAGTGACATTGAAAATGTATATCTCTCATTTTAAGTATAAATTTAACAAGTCTATAGGAATGTGATTTAACCCATTCATCACTTTTCTTTACAAATTACATAGCAAATAACAACCTTTCCAAATGCACAGGATCTTTGGGAGATCAATTTTTGATGGAAATATTATACAGCAAACAAACATTACAAATCACATTGCAGCAACTGACCAAGCACTTTTGAAATCTACAGATCCCTTTCTTAAGGCTAACAATACAGACTAAAACTGCAATCAAACTGCAGATCAGGACATTTAACTGCACAATAAAGCCTCAAAGATGCCCCCCCCCCCCCTTAAAACATTGCTATAACTGTAGGTATTTCTGGAGCATGAAAATGAACACTGAGTAATTAACAACACTCTATGTGAAGTAATTTTAGCTGCCAGTAATTAACAGGTGTATAAACTGTATAAACATAGACAGACTAGGGTGAAAATATTTTTAAAAAACATTCAGAGAAACTACAAGATTCCATTATGAGATGCTTCTTTTTTGTTTCAAAAATTCGATTCATGGTTGTCAATTTCAGAAACAAAAACTAGAAAATTGTTTCGTGTAAGAATTGGGATACCCCACCAAAAGCACTGTGTCGAAATGGTATAACTCTTGAAAAACTTGAAAGATCGTAATGACGTGAAAATATATATCATTGTAGATCATGGTTATCATGTTACAGAGTTCAACTCAATCCATCAGCATGAAAAAATGAACCAAGAGCGAGACTGAATGATATGATTTGGGGATATGAAGATTTATTGCTTTAATGTTCTAAAAATCAAGACATTTTCTTCTTGACATATATTGCTTTTGAGTAATGAGGAGGTATCTTCCAATATTTTACCTTGCTGATATATGTTGCATTAGTTTTTATGGTCTTAATATGAAGAAATACAATAACGTTAGCCTCCTCACAACCGTAACTCAAGAGCTGTGAGAAATAATGGTAAGTGTCTAAAATGTACACTGATGTGTTGCAAACACATTTGTCTGCACCAATTGCATGATTCAAAGAATAGATGAGATCAGACGCCAAAACCGTCCATCAGTATCATTTCACTTTTGGGGGCGGATTTATCGGACTAGTTGGTGATCAATTCCTTCAACAGCACGATAAAATGATGTATTGGAATTTTTAAAAATAAATCTACTGTAAGAAACCTGAACATTCCTCTTTAAAACTCCAGCTTTTTCTATATATTGCTGTAATCCCTCAAGAGGAGTTAAAGGAAAATAAAGATGAAATATTATTAAAGAGAAAAGTTCGAATAAGATAAAAACCGGTTCAAAATAAGTCAGGCAGAACAGTACGATACTAATTCATTAGAACACAATAAAACGAGTTAGGCATTGAAACACATCCAGACAACTAACAAAAATCTGCTGGCAGAAAACAAACAAAGTTCTTAAATAACAGGGATCAAGTACAAGGGATAAAGAGAACAAATACTCACACCTGCATCAGAGTTTTTCTGCTGGCAAAGTAACCAAGATAGTGAACAAGCATAACTGGCTAAGCACATTTTTCATCTGAATTTATTTTGAATCGAGGCATACGATGAATAAAAGAAAATAATAGTTGTAAAATTTTTTATTTTTTTATCAGTAATTCTGAGACAAAGATGCTGGTGATGTCTTGTACATGCAGCCATAACTTCACTATTACCTTGTTATTCCCATTCAACAAATCATAAATATTAATTTAGATTAACTTGCTATCTATCCTTTTTTGTTCCTTTGACAGCAGTATTTTTTTTGGACATTGTCAGTCACTTTGTTTGGTTCGGTTTGGTGTTTTACGGCACAGCAACACAAGTAGGTTATTTAGTGCCGACGCAATTGGAGTGTCTTACTCAAGGACACTTCACAGTAGCCAACCCAGGCTGAGCTGATGGTAGGATTTTAGCATGCACCCTTTCTCTGTAACCTACTTGGTAAGTTATTGAAATAATACCGTAAATCACAGCCATAAAAGGGACTGCACTGCATTTTGTCTTCCAAATATTTTAATTTAATAACTCATTACAAGACCAACAAGACCCCATATACTACTCTAAAATTACTAGAAAAAGACAGACTATTACAACAATGATCTAAGTTGGTCTTGAGCGGAGTGCAATGAACACCATGAAAAATATTGTCTGCTAGTGAACAGGTATTTGTACAGTGTTAGTAGCTGAGAGGTGTACCACATGGGATTACAACTATTTAGAGTCTTAGTATATTATATGCAAATTTATCTATATGATCCACATAATCTGTGGTACAGCTAATGGTTTATACCTATACTAGTAAATCGATGATGTATGTATATTTAGCTGTGGGAAAGTCTAATGATTTGGTAGGATGGATTGCGGGCTCCGGATTCTCGTGAATCGGCAAGCAGTTAGAGGGTAAAGTCAAACTTCGATTGTGGACATGGCCGTAGTGGTCAATGGGAGTTGAATATGTCATGGGTAAATGTGCCTCTGAAGCCAATCACACTGGTGACTGGGTACAAAACTGGTGGCTGCGATTTCTGTTTCTATTCATCGATTACAGGGGAACTAAGATATTCATCAAGGGTAGCACCTGATGGCCAAGCTGGACTTTTGCTAAAATTAATGCAAAAAAGTTCAATATATAAAATGTGGTCCACATTATTTTTTTTTACAAATTTTGAAATTTTGTACACATGATAAATAATGCTACAGAGCTATACTGTATTGAATTCTGTGGTCTTCAGGGAGGTGATATAAATATTTCATAAGTTTAACATGAAAGCAATGATTTTGGTATCAAGAGATAATACCTATTTGTTTACAAGTTTGGAAGGGATAGAAGTTTGGTTAAAGCTAGTTGTGATACATAATACCATACAATAAAATAAAATGTTTGCTTTTTGGTTTCAAATAAAAAAATATCCATCTCTGCTTTAGAAAAGATGCAGTGTGCAGATTACTCTCAATGACCATAACATTGAGACAAGTAGCATCAACCCTTTTAGCAAGATGGCTAAAACAATGCAGTATGGGGAAGGAATAAATTTCATGTTTGATGTGGTTAAATATATAAATTGTATACCATATACTCACATATAATCCATGTCAAAATGCAAACCACATAGACCCTGATCTGCCGTCACATAATGCGCCGGCAGATCAAGGTCTATTTTGTTTGTTCTACTGATTAGTCCCTACAAACTGCATCGACCCAGATCTGCTAGCACATTATGCGATGGCAGATCTGGGTCTATGCAGTTTGCAGTTGGTATCGGATTAAATGCAAGTATATACGGTATGTATATATTTAGAGTACAACAGGCAGATCTCATAAAACTTTACAATGTCAATCAACACAATTCAACAAAATCAGCAACAGAGTTTATGGAAAACAAAGGTCAATTTTTTTTTTAAAAGCAGCACTTGGTGACCCAGTATATATGTATGAAGCAGCTGTAACAGAGTCAACCATAGGAATTGCATAATTTGAAATCAATCTGAAATATGTTTTAGACAACCATCCTGTTATCTTCTTGATAAATCTAATAACAATTTATCAAGCATAAAGTATTCTCTGAATGTTTTTATACCCTTGTCAATGACCGACAAAGAACTATATTTAAGTCATCTTTACTATGATTCTAAAAGTTCAGGAGGTTCTTACATAAATAAAAATCATTTGTAGGAACAATCAATCAGGACAAAAATATAATAAAATAAGCTGAATTGAAAGAATGCTTAACTAAACAATCTACTTACACATTGCATAAGCAAGCAAGAAAAAGATGAGTTTATGTAAGTCACTTGGAATACCAGTGTCAAACAGACATTATTGACATGCAAGCACATGGAAAAGATAACAATGGATATCAACATATTTTGACAGTGATATATACTTTCTTGAAATATGCTTGGGCTGAAAAAGTGAAAACAAAAAGGGAGATGATGTACATAATGCATTATGAGAAATATTCTGTGAGTCAAAACATGGAAATTTACAGTTGGATGGCAAAAAAGTTAAAAATATGTTGGAAAAAGAAAACGCTGAATACTTTTCAACTTGCTCAGACAAAAAAGCAACTGCTGCAGAAGGGTTTAACAGAACACTCAAGGCTAGAATGTGGAAGCATTTCACTCAAAATAAATACAGAAAATGTATGGATGTTTTATCAAAGCTAATTGAAGGATACAATAACACTCATCACAAATCATGCCTCCAGTTGAAGCAAAAATGTGATGGCAGATCTGGGTCTATGCAGTTTGTAGTTGGTATTAGCTTATATGCGAGTATATACGGTAACTAAGTTCACTCATTCACGCAAATACTATACTGCTTTTGTAAACCTTAGAGAAACTGCAAAGCCTTGGTGTGTAGCTGTGCCTATGGCAGACATGTGGAGAGTGCTTATAGCACACTCACATGTGGTGTCTGGCATGCAGACAACACTTGATGACTCCAGTCCAAAAGTAATACACCTGATGACTCCAGTCCAAAAGTAATACACCTGATGACTCCAGTCCAAAAGTAATACACTTGATGACTCCAGTCCAAAAGTAATACACCTGATGACTCCAGTCCAAAAGTAATACACTTGATGACTCCAGTCCAAAAGTAATACACTTGATGACTCCAGTCCAAAAGTAATACACCTGATGACTCCAGTCCAAAAGTAATACACTGGATGACTCCAGTCCAAAAGTAATAGTCCTACTTCTAATGTGATCAGCGGCATAGCAAGAGATTCCTAATTTTTGGGCCCCCTCCCAATAAAACAATTGTTCGATGGGAATTTTGGGCTCCCATTGGGCCTGTTCCCACCCCCAGCAGTTGCAGAGGTTGATTGAGTAGTTGCTATGCCAATGAATATGATCATGTTTCAGGCACGCATTGTCTCTGACTCAATGGACTTTGGATTTAGAAAAAACAAAACAGACACGTATTGTTCAGCTAGAAAAGGAACAACCTGTCCAGCTTTTTTCAAAAGTCATTTTATTACACTGAAAATAATTCCAGGCAATATTGCTCGTTTTTGTTTGGCTAACTCAAACCAATATTACTGCTTTTGTTTGGCTAACTCGAACAAATAACTACCAATATTTATGAAAGACTTTTTTATTTTGTCAATGAACGAATAATTTGTAACTCTTGATGGAACAGCACTTCCCCTCCTTCACACCCCACCCCCAGGGCAAACTAAAGCTTTTATAAAAATTTGCTATAGACAGAGCAGCAATTGATATTTTCATCCCAAAGGCAGTGGCTATAACATCTATTGTAAAACCATTTTTTTAAACAGTTGTCTAAGCCTTTCACCTAATGGTTATTTTTCTCTCATTTTTGAATTTATTTTTTCAATATTTCTCTGAAAACTCTCCAACTTTCTTTGATGTACAACTGATTGCATTTTTTAAAATACTTTTAACACTTTCCAACTGTTCTTGCTTTAACAGTTCTTTTCTTTTAATTTTTTTCTTCCCTGATGTCTTTCTTAAACTCTTCAAACTGTATTTCATACATTTCAATATCAGATTTCATAGATTTTATTTTTGGCTTGATAACTTCTACAAAATTTACATAATCCCATAATTCTCTTTCCTCTTGTGTAGTGAATAGTCTTTAATGCAGGTGGAAGTTCTCCATGCTGAATTCTTTCATGGCATTTATCAATTATAGTCTCTGTTTCTCACACCTGTTAATTAAATGGCTCCATTACGTCTATTGTTTGCATCTCTATTTTCTACGGTACTTTTATTTGTTGTCTTTGAACAACAGTAGGTTTGAACAGATATTTAGGTTGCATCTCCTCGATAGGTGACACCCATGTATTGCCTTCTTTTTTGCAAACTTGTTATGTATATGGAATCTATAATGTGCCTAAACTTTTGGTCTATGACTGTACTTCAAAATACGGTCAAATAGTAAGTCACACTTTAAGTTTGATTACAGACGTCAACAAGGTATTTACTGACCTCTGAGTTCAAGGTCAGAGTTGTTGACCATTGGTTGGTGATTTTCCATTCAAAAGACACATTTAGTATTGCATTCTGGGTCATAAATGACACGTTTCCTGTTGTGAAATAGACCATTTGCAAAGAGTATATAAGACCTTGATATACGCATTATAATCATTCCAATTTTAAATCCTGTTTTAAAAACATCTGTTTTTTTATGATTGGTCTTTGGAATCATCAGATTGTTTGGAATAATAGTTGTGCTGTAACCTTGTAGTACTGTAATCTCGTAATGCTGTAATGCCATAATGCTGTATTGCTGTATACATAATTTGAAAGGAATTATTTATTGGAACATTCATCGGAGTTACCTAAAGTACTCATTAACCTTTGGATTTAAATATATGACTTTCTGACACCTGTGGACATTCTCAAAGATGATGTGGATTACATTATCGTTTGTACATCAGGACATTCCAGGTTACCTATTCATTTGGAACATTCATTCATTTGGAACATTCAGTCACTCGGAACATTCATTCATTCAGAACATTCTATATTTAGCACTTGTGATAAGGACACTCAGAATTATTGGATTATTTGGATTTTAATTCATGTTACTGTAAGTGTCTTTGAATTTTCACTTTAATTATCTCGAAATAAATTGTTTGTTATTTTACATCCATTGTTGGTCTCACTTTCTTTCTGTTATATTTTTCTTAGACCATGAAATTATAACAACTTATTGTGACCAACAACCTCTCTCCAGTCTGACCTTCTGTGGTGATAGGTGCTAAGATTTGAACTATCCTATTACCAGGTTTTCATAATATACCATTTTGTTTTGTATATTAAAGGGATTTTTTCTAATTGTATTGTAAATAATTAATTCCAAAAACTTTCTTTATGTCCTCATTGTATAGGTCTAACACTTGAAGTGAAAAGTTTAAAAATTAGAATATCTTCACATAATGTGGTTTGACTGAAATGGATACGATAGTTTTGACACTGAGATACGGATGGTTAGTTAAAAATTTTTTAATATTTTAAAGAATTAATTTAATCATTTTCTTAAATATATTTAGCAATACTGTCCTTTTTTTTAGTCAGATCTAGACAAGGGTACAAGCTGCAAAGGCTCCAGCCAAAACTATAGCTGTTGCAGGAATAGTGGTGAACTGGTGTAGTTGTACCCTTGGCTTTTAGCATGTTTGGTGCAACATTATAAGGATTTGTTGCAAAATAATAATAATAATAATAATAATAATAATCACTTTATTTCAAACTTAAGTCCATAAACAAAAAAACCCCAGCAATTTCACACGAGATATGACACAAAAATCACAAAACAATACAACAATTTGCAAAAGCTTTCATGGGAAAAATTATCTACAACAATGGTTTAAAAGATGATGATATGGTAACACCTGCCTTTCATTAAGTTGAACAGCATTGATGACATGAGAAGCAAAGCAATTAGTGACATTGAAATCAACCATGAGGAGTTTATTTTAATAATGAACGATTAATTAGTGACATTGAAATCAACCATGAGGAGTTTATTTTAATAATGAACGATTAATTAGCGACATTGAAATCAACCATGAGGAGTTTATTTTAATAATGAACGATTAATTAGTGACATTGAAATCAACCATGAGGAGTTTATTTTAATAATGAACGATTAATTAGTGATATTGAAATCAACCATGAGGAGTTTATTTTAATAATGAACGATTAATTAGTGACATTGAAATCAACCATGAGGAGTTTATTTTAATAATGAATGAGTACAAAGAGACAAAAAAATGCAATCAGGAAAAAAAACTACCATACTCGCTTATAAGCTGGGTCCAAATGCAAACAACATAGACCGTGATCTGCTGTCACAATATTTGCCAGCAGATCAGGATCTATGTTGTTTGTTCTACTGACTAGTCCTTACAAACTGCATAGACCTAGATTTGCTGGCGCATTATGCGATGGCAGATCTGGGTCTATGCAGTTTGCAGTTGGTATCGGATTATACGCGAGTATATATGGTATTTTAAATCACACCTAAATGTAATTAACATCATTACGGTTCTCGTCATATATGATGTATGATATTTTTTCCTGCCACAACTTTGACAAACAGGCAGTACATTCGTTAGTTTGTCCGGGTGACATTGTTGATATCATGATGCTTATCACGGTAGGGGATGGGCTAATTTCTCTGCAGGCCAGACAAAGTATTTATCGAATACTTTTTAAAAATTAATAATTCAGCAGCATTAAGATGAATTCTTATTTTACAATACTAGATAGACTTTAGAAATAAACCGTTTGCATAAGTTGATCACTGTAGCTCATGTGATACTATAAATCTTACCCAAAGTATTTACTTTTACCAACTGACTTTCTTGATGGGGTAAGAAGAAAAAAAGGTGAAAGACAGAATGAATGAATAAATAAATAAATGAAAAAATGCGAAATACACTGCCTTTTACCAATTAGGAGCAGAGGCAGTACATTGGATCTTCCATAAACAGATGTGAGATGAGTGGGAGCAGAGTAAAAATATATCATTCATCATGACTATATAAGCTGGTTGGTTGACTGATTTTAAAAACTTTGAAAACATTATTTGGCTATATCATGCCAAAGAAATGAGAGCTAGATGCTTTTCCCCAGGACACACTGAAGCAGCCAACAAGGGCTGACCTGAGTGGGTATCAAACCTGCGACCCTTGGATTACAAGTCAGTTGCTGTACCAACTGAGCTGCCGTGTCTCCCTATATAAGCTGGAGGGGTGTTTAGGAAAGGGGGATGATAATCATTATCTGTGTAAACTATAGGTCCCTACCCAACTACCATCTTTTGAATCTTACATTATTTTAACAACTGAAACATTGTATTTTAATCATTTTCCTCAGGACCTACAATTCAAGGACAAAGTTGAATGTGTAATGTTGGCATGAGCAGTGAAAAGAATTATCTAAATTACTGAAGCACAAATGAAAGAAAGTCTTTCTATTCATTTTTTGGATTTTTGGTTTTGGTGTTTAACGGCACAGCAACACAGGTAGGTTATTTGGTGCAGAGGCAATTGAAGTAAAGTGCCTTACCCAAGGACACACTATGGTAGCCAACCCAGGATGATTCGATAGTAGGATTCTAACCTACACCCTTTCAGTCACAAGTCCAGCTAACTAACCACTGAGACATCTGTGGCTCTGTCATTTTTTGGGTTGGGTGTACAAATCCATGTTGGATGCAGTGTCTGGTATAAGTCTCAATGCACTTTAAAAACATGTGCAGTATATCTTGCATACATTGGTTATGCATAAAATCTAAACCCTGTGCCCATACAAGGGTAAATCAGAAGCAAAAAGTATCTCATGACTCGATGAAAAATAATTAAGCTCTATTTTTTTAATTATAGGGCATAAGAGCAAAATACTTTGATATTTGCTCCATCTCTGTCATGTTGAGATTTATAACTTTTTAGGGTATGAATGATTTTTCCTTTGTACTTTAAAGACATGATTGGAAATATGATAATACAAGTTACATCAATGCAACCCATTTCCAGTTATTCAGATTATGTGTTGATATTCTTTAACTCTAAAAACATGTCTGCAACATAAGTCCTTAAAGATGGAAAATTGCTATGTATGTATGTATGTATATATGTATGTATGTATGTATGCATTGCTACCTTTCAAACACAGCCAAATCAAAGTAGTTACTAGAAAGTCAAACTCTAATGTGAGTCATTATTTCTCATTACAAGGAAATCATATATGACTGTTTGCACAGTAATAAATAATTACATGACATTTATAAACTGTTTGAAATTTCTTTTTACTCTTATAATTAAATTTAGCTATATCCATTTTTTAAAATCGTTTTACTCTATATCCGAATATCCCATATCTAATAAAACCAAATCCTACTTACAGGTCAGTTTTCAGTTACTACCTGTAGAACACTAAAGTCACTACCAACAAGACTGGCAGCACCCATTCCGAGGGTGTGTAAATTAACAGACCTTCGCTTACACATATCAGTGTAATTATTGATTGTTGAAAATGATGCAATTAGTAACTGAGCATTAACCTCACACATTATGCTATTAAAGTACATGTATAGGGAACATTAACCCCACCCATTATGCTATTAAAGTATAGGGAGCATTAACCCCAACCATTATGCTATTAAAGTATAAGGAACATTAACCCCACCCTTTATGCTATTAAGGTAAAGGGAACATTAACCACACTCATTATGCTATTAAAGTACATGTATAAGGAACATTAACCCCACCCATTATGCTATTTAAGTATAGGGAACATTAACCTCACCCATTATACTATTAAAGTAAAGGGAACATTAACCCCACCCATTATGCTATTAAAGTATAGGGAACATTAACCCCACCCATTATGCTATTAAAGTAAAGGGAACATTAACCCCACCCATTATGCTATTAAAGTATAGGGAACATTAACCTCACCCATTATGCTATTAAAGTATAGGGAACATTAACCCCACCCATTATGCTATTAAAGTATAGGGAACATTAACCATACCCATTATGCTATTAAAGTACAGGGAACATTAACCCCACCCATTATGCTATTAAGGTAAAGGGAACATTAACCCCACCCATTATGCTATTAAGGTAAAGGGAACATTAACCCCACCCATTATGCTATTAAAGTATAGGGAACATTAACCACACCCATTATGCAATTAAAGTATAGGGAACATTAACCCCACCCATTATGCTATTAAAGTAAAGGGAACATTAACCCCACCCATTATACAATTAAAGTAAAGGGAACATTAACCTCACCCATTATGCTATTAAAGTATCGGGGAACATTAACCCCACCCATTATGCTATTAAAGTATAGGAAACAGTAACCTCACCCATTATGCTATTAAAGTATAGGAAACAGTAACCCCACCCATTATGCTATTAAAGTATAGGGAACATTAACCCCACCCATTATGCTATTAAAGTAATAAAGATGGTAGCAATTCATAAAATCAATAATACAGCTTACTTACCCTAACTCCAACTGTTTCTTGGTCTATAGTGTCATTGTGGGCAACCTGAAGGGCAAGCGCTAAACCCACTGCCCCTCTTAATCCTCCCCAGGTCATTACAATACCTTCTTTCCATGACATGCCGTAACCAGTATGTCGCAAAATGGGGCTCAAAATGGCTATGACAAGACCTCTAGAAAATAAAATAAAAATAATAATGAAAAAAAAAACATTAAGTCATTATTATGATGTTATATCCTCTAATAAATAAATAAATAAATAAATAAAATAATATAAAAATGATAAAGCCAATGTCAGGCATTGTTTTCTTGCGATGATTTGCTTACATCTTGTTGAGAATAACATCAAATCACCCTAAATGTGACAATAAATATCGTAGCAAGGTTTGCATTATTTAGAGATCTATTTCCTAGTAAATGTAAGTGTGCATAAAAGTCACAGTTGAGGGAAGAAAATCATTCTTTGTCTCAATATCAGAGTCAAAACAAGATAATTTTGAAAGGTCCATTTTAAATTGGGCATATTGTATAATAGCATTGTCTGTCCATTAACATTTACTTCTCTAGGCCATACCTTTGCAATTCTTGGAGAGATTTTAATGAAACTTTGGCAAGATATATATGATGGTCACATACCAAAGTCAAGTCCCCAGGTCAAAGTTTAAGGTCACAGCAAAGAAAAAAGGCAAGCTAGCAGCCTGAAGCCTTGTGCACGTTGTATCGTTTTGAAATTCTGAAGATATATTGATGAAACTTTAGCTAGATACATATTATGACTAGATGGTGTGTTGCACATCACAGCTTCACCCCCTGCCTGAAGGTCAATGTCACAGCCATGGAAAATGGTCCCCCATCCAAGCATACTTTAGTTGTGATGGATGGGGGGCATTATTGGAGTAAGCCGGAGGCTGAGCATGTATAAATTAGCATTTTCACCCTAACGCTTGCTTGAGAGGCGCTCTTTAAAGATCAATAAAACCATGTGACACCTGCCATATAAAAGTCGTTGTGTTCACAGACCACGTCATATTTTAAAACCCTTTTTTGTTGTCTCTAAGAAATAAGAAGCAGGTGGGAAACATTGTCAGTGGGAGGGTTTATACATGCTCAGTCTCTGGCTTACTCCAATAATGCCCCCCATCCATCACAACTAAAGTATGCTTGGATGGGGGACCATTATTTTTCGTAAGCCTTTGGCCTCACATGTATAAATTAGCATGTTTAAAGGACAACAAAAACCCACTAAAATCAACTACTGTCACTTCATATGTAAAACCACTTGTACAAAATTTCTTAATTAATTTATATACAGTAAGTAATTTATTTATGTATTATTATTATTATTATTATTATTAAAATAAAATTCTTGGATAATGACCAATCTGCTATTTTAAGAATTCCCCAAACGGAACATCATCCCCTATATGTAGCCGATGTCAATAATAACTGATATGAATGGCCTTTAAATATTGGATATCAATTCCCAACATTCGTAGCACCCCTTTCAACTACATATTAACATGGTACTTGTATCCACTTGAAAGTGCAGAAAAAAAAATCAACTAATCACATTTTCTAAGACTCTGAGTTCTATTGAGATAATGTAAAAGTGTGTAAGACAAAGTCTTTCCTCTAAAAAAATTAGGGGTTTTTAAACCGTAGCTCTTCCCCTGCCTGCAACGTTCGAGTAAAGTTGGAAACTAAACTGAATACCAATGCTTTTTGGACTAATAAAAGCGCTCTTCCCTCCACAGGTCGGAGCTTCGTTGCATGTATTAGCTCTAGAATTGCCACAGTTATCCAAGTAGGATTGTACGATCTAATGAACCATAACTGATTTAATGAGCCATTTGCAGTTTCACTAGGTGAAAGTATGTACTTACTCATGCATGGTTTAATCTTTGAGACAAGCATATGACTACTGGCAGGATCAACCAGATAGCTTACCCATTATACCGATGGTAAGCAACCGATGGGGGATTGATACATGCATATTATGAATATTCATATAAATCAATGTTTGTGCCCTTGTTGTTGCAGAGAATATTAAAATGTCCACTTTTCAAATACAGCATGTTAAACTCTACATTTTGTAGAACAAATTAAAACTTTATCACATGACCAACATCTCAAGTAAAAGCATACTTTGCTTGATGTATATTCATAATAACAATACCTCTCATGAACCTTGATCTTAAGAGCAAATGTGAACACCAGTTCTGACCTAATTATTTTAAAGTTTTTATCCGCATGGACTTTAAAAACCTGTATTATTTACCAATCATTACAAGATAACTAAGTATGTCATAACTGTTTCCTCAGACACATTTTAAGGACTGCTCCACCCTCAAACAGAACACCAAAAAGATTCAGTTACACCATGTAAGGTAATACTGCATTTTTGTGTCTTTCCCTCTTGAGATGCAGTCGAGATCGACAGCTTTTGCAATAAGTCTTATACTTTGGAAGTTTGTCCCAATTCAACCACACCTATTTGCTGCAGAGGGCGAGTCTCTCCGAAATGCAGGAGTATAAGCAGAATGTTGTGTCATGGCAAAAATCAACAATACAAGCCACAATGAAAGGAGACCCAGATTTAGATGGCCAGTATGGGATTATCACAAGAGCTTTAACAGCTTTGTCACTCATGACCTTATTCATAATTTTCCTTACTAAGTGGAAATGAGGAATTTGTATGACCCAAACTAATCCCAGCTACGGGAAAAAGCATCTCAAAATAAATGCTCCAGGTTCTGGATTCTATAAAGCAAATTTATCAGTTTGAAAATTTAGAAGCAAAATTTCTCTATTCAACATCCATTCTGTAGATTTTAAAATATTCCCAGAGTAAAAATCAGTACAAGTATCATCTACTCGTTGTAAACAGTTGGTTGAAAAGTATACAGATGGTTGACAAGTATACAGTTGGTTGAAAAGGTAGATGGTTGAAAAGTAAAAATCTCTTTCAAGGAATTGACCATTACCAATAAGATTTATGAAGATCATTCATTTCCCTGAACCATGTGACATAATTAATTTAGGAGAATGCACTTGTATTGCCATGTTAGAGTACCAATATCTTTATTCTGAACCAGACAACAGAGATTGCAAGTTATGAAATATGGCAAGAATTCTATAAAATTAATGTACAATTTGATTTTTCAACTGGCCAAAGGCCACAAATAGGTTGATTCAAATCTGCTTAAAGAACTCACCACTCATCTTTGGATGCATCTGTGTAAATAGCAAAATCAACAGTTATGGGTCTAAGCTTTTAATAATTGCATTTTGTATTTTCAGGTCAACATTTTGGCTCTGCCTTATTGTATCAGACAGGTTTATATGTTCATCAGAATTCTGGTACTATTTAAGACTAAGAACTTTATCTCTTCCCTCTAAAGCTTGTTCAAAGGGTATCATCTAGTAAACCAACAAAAGATGCTCTCTGGTAGAAAGAAATGTCTTGATGGACATCTGATTGGCAATAAATATCCTTTTTTTTTTTCTTTTCAAAACTGTTTTATCCATAAGGACACGCTTTGAATTGAACTGAATAAATGATAAATCCACCGAGTTAATTCTCCGAGACAGAATAAAGTGACCCTCTTGTACTTAATCATAAAACCCAGATAAAACCTTTTCCAGCATCAAATTTTCTCAGTCTAACTTGGGGAATATTGATGCTGATAATGTCATCAAGGTAACAGGAACAACAAATACCCCGTTGTATGAACTATAAATATGGTGGTTTCAAATTTGGTAATGACCCTCTGTGCACTAGAAACCTCAAGGTTAAACAACCAAATTTATAACATATTATCGTATCACATTCAACCTAAACTTGTGCATTTATATAAACATTTTTTAACAAGTTCATGTATTAGAACACTGAAATATGCACCTCTTAGGTCAGTGGATATGATAAAATCATTTTCGTGTAATTATTTCATGACCAATTGAAATAAGCATCTCGTTTAAAAATCTTCACAAGTCACAAAGTCATCCAAAGTCTTTTGATTTATGCCCGGTCTGAATTTACCATTAGGTTTTTGTACTATGAACAGATCTGAAATAACCTCTTCCTTATTGTGTTATGAAGGTACATTAGTTCCTTTCCACAACATCTGATCCACTTTAATTTATCCTGGAATCTTTTGTTCATCAGAAATTGTGATGCATTGTGGTATTCTGTTTTGGTTTTTAATTTTGTCAAATTCAGTCTTGTAAATCTTGTAAAATCAAATTAGCTGATATTGGCCACTACCATGCCTCAAAGACATGTACATATTTACCCATTCATAAACTTACCTGTCCACAATTTTTTTTTTTTTTTTTCCTCTCTCACTCTCTCTCTGGCAATGAGGTGCATTCATGTGGCCAAATTGTTTGGGATTTTTTTACGAGTAAAATCTGTTAAACCCTCAGCACCTTTCGTGCATGTTGGGGCCAATGCCAGTAAAATTATTTGCATTATCATATCACCGGAAACTAAGTCCGGTACCACATTCTTTATTTATTTACTGTGAGGTTACAACTTTTGTGTTTTTATAAGTTAGTCAAGTTTGACTATGGGCAAAATTACAGCTCTAACAAACTGTTGAATGTCACAAAGTTATTGTCAGCATGATTTTTGTTTAATACCCTCCAGACCTATGGGTAAATATTGGGGGTCCATTTCATTGCCACTCTGGCCATGTTATATTTGTCGCGTTTGTCAGTATATGCACTGTAAGGTTGCAGTGTTGATCAGCAGAGTCTAAGAAACGTTTTTTTTTTGTTTTTTTTTTGAGTCAGCACTTTTAGCACGTTATATTGACTGTATCATACCCAGCAAAAGGGGAGTTGAGTGCTTATAAAGCATGAACAAATCCATTACAGCAGTTATGATCAATATCACGTGTAGAACAAATTTCCCTTATGATCAATATCACGTGTAGAACAAATGTCCAAGTACAATTTTTTTGTATCCAACCGGTTTCATTTAGAGTTCCATGTCACAAGTATCACTCTCTACAACAGCATGTGCTATAAATGTTTGGGCAAATATCCAGTAATGCACGCAAAGGTGCTAAATTTCCAGGGCTCATTTATTCAATTCAATAAAGTTCGGTCGTTCCGACATTTTTCCGATTGGTAAGTTTAAGCCAACCTTATTATCGACAGGCCCTCTTTAGTGCATCAATTGTTTGTCAACAACCGATCTGACTCTGGGTGCGTGCTTTGTTCTTTCTCATGGAGGAGGATACGTCCATTTTAGCAACAATGCCAGCAATATTCAATATTGAACCTCGCAAAATCTGACATCTACGAGTCAGACGGGTTAAGTGACGCTTGTCGGCAGCCATAACTTTTTTCCAAGTCTACTGTATAACTGTACCAAGGCATGGTATAAATTGACCTGAACAGCGTTCGAAGGTCGGCTGCTTTAGTAAAAGTATCAATAATATAATCAACAGTATCAACAATATAATACGCAGCAAGTTTATCATTTATTTCTTATGAAACAAAACTCGACAAAATACCAACCACACGGTTGAAAATCTCAGTATGTACTCAGCATACTTACCGCCTCTCGTAAGCGCAAAGTGAAATATGACGTGGTCTGTGAACACAATGGCTTTTATATGGCAGGTGTCACGTGGTTTTATTGATCTTTAAAGAGCGCCTCTCAAGCAAGCGTTAGGGTGAAAATGCTAATTTATACATGTGAGGCCAAAGGCTTACGAAAAATAATGTAAATCGGTGACTTGCATCCTTGTTTAGATATACATTTTTAACCACTGAAGATATTTAAATAAAAGTTTAGGTATATTGTATACCATACCATGACCCCTGCCCCAAGTTCAAGGTCACATCAAGGGAAAAGGTAAATTAATGACTTAGATCCTTGTTCATGGCATATACTTTGACACTGAAAATATCTCAAAGAAACTTTGCTCATTTGTATATCATGACTAGACATCGTATCACATATCACAGCAAAATACCTTGTCTCAAAGTCAAAGTCAAGGTCACCTATATCTAAGTTAAGGTCACATAAGAGAAAAATAAACTAAATGACTTAAGCCACTTGTATAATCATCATAGGAGAAATATAACTCTGTAATATTTACTTGTCCAGGCTATTTCATTTAAAATATTATGTCTACAAGATTTTCAAGTTGTGAGTAATGGTGTGCCCGTCTTGACAATTTTTGGCACATACAGCATACCTGTAGTATATTATTGTCAGTGTCAAGGATTCATGAATAACATATTTGCAGCAACTCTGCCTGCATGTAGTTGTCTTATCATTTCTATGAATCAATTAAAGTTTCACAACTGTTTTTCATCAGGGGACAACGTTTTTTTGTGGAGTCTCTGTTTTTTGCATAGTTTCCATTCTGTTGTACCATGTGTCAAGACAGGCCACATGTGCTGCTCTAGCTGTATATTTACAAAAGCAACAATGACAACGAGGATGACTATGATGATGCCATGAGAATGAGTCAACAACTAAATTCAATTCAGCTGACACAACATGATATACTATATCTGTGAATTTTAATTTGTACAGTTCTGGAATATTCCATGGGTATCATTGGAATGAATCATCTGAAACCATTATATCCACACGTTAATGAATATTTTTAATATAAATAAATAAGACAGTTATAAATTATTGAGTTATGCAAACCTTATGACGAAAAGGCCAAAATACAAGGAGAACATGTAGAACCAGTCAATGCCATGGATCTCAAAAATGGCCTTCTCCGCAATGACCATCCCTACGATGATGAAGATTAGCGTGTTAGCAAGGTAGGCAAGAGTCTCCCAGAATCTGAAATGCATAGAGTTGAGAGAGACTAGTAAAATCATTTGTCTTTCAATCATAATAAGAGGTTGAAGAAAACCCCAAGAAAATAGATAAGATCTGAATTACTCTACTGAGTGAAGATTTGAATAAATGTTAATAACATATTTATCTGCTTAGTGAAATTAAGAGC
The DNA here is from genome assembly GCA_029931535.1 of Margaritifera margaritifera. Taxonomy (NCBI): domain Eukaryota; kingdom Metazoa; phylum Mollusca; class Bivalvia; order Unionida; family Margaritiferidae; genus Margaritifera; species Margaritifera margaritifera. Next base: position 6,273,748 of record JAQPZY010001676.1, on the reverse strand, counting down.
CTTTTTCTCTTTCTTGCAAATGATTCGACTAATTCAGTACTTCTGGACATGCGATTCCCTCAATTTTTGTTTTACCATGGTGTTCTCAATGACCATATTGACCCCAGTGCTGAGTACTAGCTTAGTAATGCCTTCAAAAAAACTAGATACCCCATCAGTGCCTAAAACTTAACCAAGGTGTGACAAACAGATGGACAGGGTAACACTAATGCCCTACCACTTTCCTGGTGAGGGCCAAAAGAGATAGATGCCAGACAAAAGGGCACTGGGCAAAAGTCAACAGAGGAAACTGTTACATTCAGTCATATGAGAAATTCACCACAAGTGAGACAAATAATGCATGAATATGCCTTTTTTTAATTCTTTCTGATGCACATGTTTTCATGCTGCATTCTTCAATACTTTTGTAAAACGAGTCAAACTTATTATGGGAAGAACCATGTAGCTTCAAGGGCCAAGTTTTGTTTGTTTTTACTTTAGTAATGTATTTTCTATCTCTGACTTTAAAATAATAAATAAAATGACTTATGCCACTAAGAATATATCGTATGAATCAATGGTAGACACAGTTAATTTACACCTCAACATATGTGCATTTTGCTATAAAGAAAGAATATTTAAAATTTGCATACTATGAACATTTTCTATTCTAGATAGAAAAATAAGTGAGCATAGATATAAATTTTTTAAAACAAACTGATGAAAATATTTTCTTTTAAGTAGGTTACCGGTGAAGGAAGTGTTCAACCTCAGGGCTGATCATTGTCCGTTCAGCACTCATGACAACTCCTAATACCACAACCGCCAAGACACCTGAGAAACCGAAGAACTCCTCTCCTGTGAGAAGAATGTATAAAATTTTACCGATCGACTTTGATTGATTCAAGTACTTTTTTGTACACATTGTGCACTTTTAAAAATAAAAAGGCTGATTTAGAAGTCATAAAAAAAACACAATTTAAAACCGGATTGCTCAAGTGGTTAACTCTGGACACTCAACTTACTGCCTAGAGTGCACGATCTTCTGACTCATGTACATGATTTCCTAAGATGAGCGTTCAACTGACTATCTTGAATATCTAAATTTCTCCACTTTATTCAAGCTTAAATTGGTCAGTCAAATGTTTGAGTTCCAATGCTCAAGATAGTAAGTTAAACACTCAACTTTTAAACAATGTGTGTGTCCTAAACAAGCCATTGTAGAAAACAAGTTGATGCAGATTATAAATATTCACCAAATTACATCATATATATACATGATGACTTTGCCCAAAACAATCGAATATACTCATTTTGGCCAGTGCTTTCTTTATACAGGTAACGAATAATACCACAGATTACACATGCAATTGGAAAATGAAAAAGAAAAAAAGGAAGTGGAATGCTATTGTTGTTCTAAGAAATATCTATTAATGCCTACCTTTTTCTGGTGGTTAATCTACTAAGCTTATTTGATAACTTGGCAAATCAGAAATTTTGGATGTACATAAATTACTACATTAATACAATTTATACAAAAATTACTCTAAATGTAATTTTATGAACAATGACAAATTCAGCACAATATCCCATACAAACAGTCTGTACTACTTACCTATGTAATATGTAAGATAGGTTGACGCTAGTGTAATTGTAATTTCTGCTAGAGCATCGTTGAATATTCTTGACAGCCAGAAAAGAGAAATCTTGGCCATAACATAGCCCCAAACAGTACCACCTACCGACACTTGAAGGAAGTATAGTACTATGTCGCCACCTGGTGGGAAGATATAAATGAATCAAGTCAATCTTTACAATTTAAATAATTACAGATTCTGACTATAAATTTCATCCAAAGTGAACAGAGTTTAATTGTCTCTGTTATATGACACATTCACTTTTGACACAATTATTCTTATCGTGATCAACATCTTATTGAAATAATGATTTTTGGTTATGTTGTTGTTGTTGTAGCTGCTGCTGCTGCTGCTGATAATGTAATTGTTGATGATTCTTCTTTTTGTCCAATAATACTTTAAGAATGTAATTGTTGATGATTCTTCTTTTTGTCCAATAATACTTTAAGAATGTATACTGTACCTGGATCATAGTTCATATGAAGAAAGTAAAGCCTAATGACATAGTACTGACTACCTGGATCACAGTTCATGTGAAGAAAGCAAAGCCTAATGACATTGTACTATCTACCTGGATCATACTTAGTGTAAAGAAAGTGAAGCCTAATGATATAGCACTGACTACCTGGATCATAGTTCACATGAAGAAAGTGAAGCCTAATGACATAGTACTGACCACCTGGATCATACTTAGTGTACAGAAAGTAAAGCCTAATGATATAGCACTGACTACCTGGATCCTAGTTCATGTGAAGAAAGTAAAGCCTAATGACACAGTACTGTTTACCTGGATCATAGTTCACATGAAGAAAGTAAAACCTAATGACATAGTACTGTCTACTTGGATCATAGTTCACATTAAGAAAGTAAAGCCTAATGACATAGTACTGTCTACCTGGATTATAGTTCACATTAAGAAAGTAAAGCCTAATGACATAGTACTGTCTACCTGGATTATAGTTCACATTAAGAAATTAAAGCCTAATGACATAGTTCTGTCTACCTGGATCGTAGTTCATATTAAGAAAGTAAAGCCTATTGACATAGTACTGTCTACCTGGATCAGTGTTCACATAAAGAAAGTAAAGCCTATTGACATAGTACTGTCTACCTGGATCATAGTTCATATTAAGAAAGTAAAGCCTATTGACATAGTACTGTCTACCTGGATCATAGTTCACATAAAGAAAGTAAAGCCTAATGACATAATACTGTCTACCTGGATCATAGTTTGCGCGAAGAAAGTAAAGCCTAATGACATAGTACTGACTACCTGGATCACAGTTCATGTGAAGAAAGAAAAGCCTAATGACATTGTACTATCTACCTGGATCATACTTAGTGTAAAGAAAGTGAAGCCTAATGATATAGCACTGACTAGCTGTCTCATAGTTCACATGAAGAAAGTGAAGCCTAATGACATAGTACTGACCACCTGGATCATACTTAGTGTACAGAAAGTAAAGCCTAATGATATAGCACTGACTACCTGGATCCTAGTTCATGTGAAGAAAGTAAAGCCTAATGACACAGTACAGTTTACCTGGATCATAGTTCACATGAAGAAAGTAAAACCTAATGACATAGTACTGTCTACTTGGATCATAGTTCACATTAAGAAAGTAAAGCCTAATGACATAGTACTGTTTACCTGGATTATAGTTGACATTAAGAAAGTAAAGCCTAATGACATAGTACTGTCTACCTGGATTATAGTTCACATTAAGAAATTAAAGCCTAATGACATAGTTCTGTCTACCTGGATCATAGTTCATATTAAGAAAGTAAAGCCTATTGACATAGTACTGTCTACCTGGATCATAGTTCATATTAAGAAAGTAAAGCCTATTGACATAGTACTGTCTACCTGGATCATAGTTCACATAAAGAAAGTAAAGCCTAATGACATAATACTGTCTACCTGGATCATAGTTTGCGCGAAGAAAGTAAAGCCTAATGACATAGTACTGACTACCTGGATCACAGTTCATGTGAAGAAAGAAAAGCCTAATGACATTGTACTATCTACCTGGATCATACTTAGTGTAAGGAAAGTGAAGCCTAATGATATAGCACTGACTAGCTGTCTCATAGTTCACATGAAGAAAGTGAAGCCTAATGACATAGTACTGACCACCTGGATCATACTTAGTGTACAGAAAGTAAAGCCTAATGATATAGCACTGACTACCTGGATCATAGTTCATGTGAAGAAAGTAAAGCCTAATGACATAGTACTGTCTACCTGGATCATAGTTCACATGAAGAAAGTAAAGCCTAATGACATAGTACTGTCTACTTGGATCATAGTTCACATTAAGAAAGTAAAGCCTAATGACATAGTACTGTCTACCTGGATTATAGTTCACATTAAGAAAGTAAAGCCTAATGACATAGTACTGTCTACCTGGATTATAGTTCACATTAAGAAATTAAAGCCTAATGACATAGTTCTGTCTACCTGGATCATAGTTCACATTAAGAAAGTAAAGCCTAATGACATAGTACTGTCTACCTGGATCATAGTTCACATTAAGAAAATAAAGCTTAATGACACAGTACTGTCTATCTGGATCCTAGTTCACATTAAGAAAGTAAAGCCTAATGACATAGTATGGACTACTCGGATCATAGTTAGCATGAAGAAAGTAAAGCCTAATGACATGTACTAACTACCTGACTCCTCCATCATAAAACTTTACTCAACTCCAAATCATACTTGAAAATATTCTGACCAATCAGTAGGCTACATCTGCACATTTGGAATAACATTTCCAAATCTGCAATAACATTTAATATTCTAAATGTCGAGTAAAGTTTTATGATGGCAGGACCTGAACTAGTTTTATCCCCTTACCTGTCATGGCAGAGTCAGAATTGGCCAGCCGAAAGAAGACATTAAAGAAGACAATAGCGGCACCATCATTCAAAAGAGACTCTCCTTCTACTATCATCGCCATTTGTTTGGATGCCCCTACATAATGAGATAAAATGACCAGGCTGTATATTTTTCAGTCAAAAATGACATCACATAATTGTAGCTGAATATATAAGTTTGAATAAATAACTTAAAAGATAGCTAACACCTTTCTTGCGACATTTAAAAAAATTAAAAAAACAGCAACAAGTGGATATCTGCTGTAAAGTGAGAGCAGTTCACTCAAATATGCCTACTTAACTTCTGGGCTCTCCATCATCCACTTTCTGGTGGTACAAGTTAACATTCTAAACAAATTGTTCTAAACCACTACATATTCTGGCCAGAATATCAAATTAGGAAGCCTATACCTCTAGTGTTGCTACAGATGCCAGAGGTGTCATGGTGCACAACACTGCCAGAGGTGTCATGGTGCACAACACTCCCACCAGGGAGCCACTGTAGCTCAGTTGGTACAGCGCCTAACTTGTAATCCAAGGGTCAAGGGTTCTCTACCCACCCAGGCCAGCCCAGGTCAGCTGCCTTGGTGTGTCCTTGAGTAAGGAACCTAGCCAATAATGTGTTCAATATGCCGTTAAACCAACCAACAAAAAAATAATATAATAACACAAGCACCAACTCGAAGGTGAGGAGGCATGAAGTTATTACACAGCTTAATTTTTTGTTAACTTCAAAAGGACAACATGTTATGGTTGCATTCCCATAATTATTGTTACATAGACCCAGATGAAGTCTATCAGAAATAAGGTAACTCTTTGGCTATCTCTCAGCATTTCATATAAGGCGTTAAACAACGAATATGACACCTAACTTGTGTGATATTATATGCTATCATAAATCAAAGACTGCTGTTTGCAAATAATTTACATGTCACAGGATTTGATAATATTTATTGATGAATAGCTTGTACGATGTAAATTATGCTGATAAGTAATTAATAATTATGCCGATAAGTAGTTTTCTAACATTTTTAGTCACAAAGAATCTAGATCTACTTAATCCGAGTTATTTTCAAAGAAAGATGAACATGGTAACAAACAAGTCTATACATGGGTGAAATACTTCGAAATGCATAAGGGTAGCTCTGATACCCTTATTTGAAGAAAAAAAACAAAAAAACAAACTTACATTTGTCTTCAGGATGGCAACCTACACATTTCCGTTCAAAGTTTTTTAAATATATCATTTCAAATATCATTGCATAGGGTTTTTACAATTCTGAGTGTGAGTAATGTGTAGAAATTTGTGTATAAACATTTTTCCCCAAGACAAAGGATTTCTTAATCTAGATACAAAAATATCCAATGGGAGGGTTACGTATTACCGTATATACTCGCCTATAATCCAATACCAACTGCAAACTGCATAGACCCAGATCTGCCATTGCATAATGTGCCAGCAGATCTGGGTCTATGCAGTTTGTCAGGATTGATCAGTAGAACAACATAGACCCTGATCTGCCATCGCATTATGCAACAGCAGATCAGGGTCTATATTGTTTGCATTTGGACCCAGCTTACACGCGAGTATATACGGTAATAATGCCACCCCACCCCATGATTTCCTAGTTTACTAAACTTCTTCACAGTAATTCTAGTCATATACATCCAATTCCAGTGTTCTGCATGGTATGTAATTTATTGGACTATTAACAGTTTCAAACAGTAAAATACTAGTGTAGTTCTCTTATTAAATAGTGCCAGATAAAACAAAAACCAGATAACAATCATCCTTATCATTTTAAAATACAAGTCACCCACTCGCAAAGCTTTTGCTAAAAACTAGCTTTCAAATTTTAGACTACCGTATATACTCGTGTATAAACCGATACCAACTGCAAACTGCATACACCCAGATCTGCCGTCGCATAATGTGCCGGCAGATCTGGGTCTATGCAGTTTGTAAGGACTAATCAATAGAACAAACAACATAGACCCTGATTTGCCGGCACATTATGTGATGGCAGGTCAGGGTCTATGTCGTTTGCATTTGGACCTGGATTATACGCAAGTACTTACGGTATTAATATCATAAATAATTGAACTTTTTATTTGTTTTATTCATTTCTCAAAATTTAGGTTTTTTGTGACAAAAGAGTGGTGTGTTACAAAAATGGCACCTTCATAAATATTTAATAACTGAGATAAAAAAAGGGCAGCATAAAAATATTTATAAAAAGTCAAGGACATGAGAACAAACAGTTGATTTTAAGATCGTGAAGAGCGTTTATACTTTTGATTTTTTTCAATGTAAAAATTAAAAACTATACATGCTGCTTTTTTTGGTTGAAATTTTATGAATACCTAGACAGAAGAGGAGTGTCTTGTTTCATAAGATCAATGCCTATACTTTTGGTGTAATTTGTTGGCTGAAAATAAGTTCAGAAAAAAAAATGGAAGGAGCAAATCAAGGATTTGAATTGAAGATTAAGCTGAAAGAGACATAAATTTAAGATTTTGAAAAAAGGATTATGAAAAGGGGTTATTAGTTTGTTGATTTCCTTCTGAGAAATAAAATAAACATGTTCGCACTTTGGCTTCCTTGACTCTCATTAATCATGGATGCTTCAAAATATTCTTGACAAAAATAAGATCGAATTCAACTAGCAACAACAAAAAAGAACTTTGAAAAAGAAATTCACTTTTCAGATAGGCAGTGTCTTGCCAAGTTATTAAATAGCAGAAGGAACTTTATCATTAACATCTTAATTGCAATGCCATTGACATTTATGATTGAGCTTACATTCTTACATATGTCCATGTTTCAAAATTGGACTTCACGCAGCAATGGTGTGTTATGATAGTTATCTTTTTTCCATGTCGCACCCACAGCAAATGATTCAGGATTCCATATCGTGTGAGTAGTAGCTTAAAATATGCAATCTTGTTACATTCAGCAGTCACACAGAAGAGAGAAACTTCTCGAGTAGGGAAATAAGATGTATTCTCTTGCCCTAATATATCGTAATCACTCAGAGAAATATATAAAAAGATGTGAACAAAGTGAATTTTCAACTCGTCTGCTCTGCAGTAATGTATTCTCATTTACGTATCAATCAAAATACAGTTTATTCTGAGGAATGAAGTAACAACTGACAACTGATCGGGAGCATGCACAAATCCCTTTTGTTAAAACGTTTGTCCTTTTGGCATGGGTTTCAATAACCACTTCAGGATTCGGCAAAGGTTGATACCAGAAAAAACATGTATGATCCCCATATTATTTCATTTAGATGGAAGAGAGTGGGATAAATTTGATCATGTTGCTTGTATTTGTATGAAGAAGGTAAACGTTATTTTACACGTGTTTCAACAGTGAAATTCGGCAGTTTGGGTATTAAATAAGAGGACTATTTTGTTTGTTTAAGAACAAATTTTCGGACAATATGCTGAAAAAGTGCCAGATGTGAATAACAGATAGGAACATTTTAGTACTCCATCAACAAAGGAGGTAGGGTACTAATGTCAGTACTACACTTTCTTTTTGTTTCTTATAGTATTGTGCCTTGTAGGCATTTATCATGTGATGGGGTTTTCATATCTGAAAAGATATGTACATGATTTTAGTGGCAGAATACCCCTTTTTCCATGTTCCAAATCATCATGTACAGTGATGTAGTCTATAGTAACTTCAGATTGATGTTATAAATGATAATCATATTTAGGAAGAAATATACTTTACAGAGTTTGCTTTCTCTTCGTACATTTTGATATTTGAAATATTAATTACAAGGTGATTTTCACATTAATTTGGCACAAATTTTCTCAGTACAATTATCTGCAAATTTTTTCCTTTTGTATTATGAGTAATAAAACCAATAATACAAAACAATGATGGTAATTTATTGCATTTGCTTAACTCTAGTTCCACACACCTAATAATATGTTATGTCAGGAAAGGTGAAAGAACATCAGTTGGACATTTTGGATAGACACAGAAACTTCAGTCTGCTATTCTGATTTATCAACAAAATGTTAATGGATCATACTTAAGATAAAATGTAAAAGGAATTTACTATCAAAGTACCTAATTCATATGAATTCTAACTTATAACCTAATAAATTCTTAAGCTTAATTCTGTTGCTGTCAAAACAAACATGTACAGAATAAGAACATAGGACATTATGACTAGACTCCGGTTTTGACACAGCGTAGTAAGTAAGTTAAACATGAGGAAATATTTCTACAAAAGACTGTTTTACTTTAAAAGAACTTGATTTTATGTAACTTTCAACACTTAGCAGCTTTCTTTCCATGTCTCTCCACAAGGTTTTATTATCGTATTCATGTAATTTTTATTTTGCACACACAAAGACTGGTTCTTTTCCCCAGTGCATTTTCGAGAATGTTTAATGGATCTTCATTCTGAGCATGTCACCTCACAAAGATGACATCAATTACTATCATCCACCAAATATCCATGCATTTTTCAGCAAAATGCTTCATAAACAAGGCAAAGAAACACGTAAAACAATTGCCCATTCAATTACATCAGGCAGAGGACAATGTACGGTGTGTGGTATAGTATGGAATGTCATGTTAAAACAAAATTTTTGATAAATCTATTAGTCAATAAAAAAAAAACAACTTCATGTTTGTACGTTTATACTGATGTCTATATTTTGACACCAATATTATGACAGCAAATAAATAATACTTAAACACTAGTTCACATTTCAAGATGCAATAAGAAGATTACTGGAAAAATTCTGAATATTTTGTTATAACTATTTTGTTTCTTTGAACCTGTCAATAAATTTAATGCCAGTCAATAGACAAAATAATGTTCTTTAAAATGGTCTGCAGCTGCATGTGCAGCATGCGGGACACCTATAGATATATACATGTGACATAACATAAAAAAAGACAAAATGTCAGAGAAGGAGAACATATCTGCTACTAGCAAAGAGCATACTGTAAAATCCTGGCGCTCTTAGGATACTCTCCGTGCGATTTAAAGGCCGACTTGTAAAAAGGTTACAGATGTAATTTTGTGTCATATCTTACAATTTTTAGGTGGTTTCATCGTTTTGAAGATGTTCGCGAATCTGTGGAAGATGACCCACGTTCTGGATGACCATTGTCTGTGATTGGTGAGCAGGAAATGGCTGCTGTGAAGGCGACAATTGATGTTGATTCTCAATACACAATCAAAGATATGTCTATTATTATGGCATTATTTGTCAGCTGTTTTTAATATACTGAAGAATCATTTGAAGCTCAGAAAAGTTTGTGTAATATGGGTCCTGCAGTTGTTGACGACTGATTAAAAAATGAACTCGGGCTGAAATTGTCAAACAGCTACTCGCCAAATATGAAAGGAGTGACCAGGGACATTTGAATTAGATTGTCACAGGTGATGAAACATGGATTTACTTTTACTGAACCTAACTGATGAGAAAATAATATTGTTTGGATCGGTGAAAACAAGCATAGACCACAAACTGCTTGACATAGTGAGACTGTCAAGAGAGTTTTATATGTAGTAATTTTCAATGCACAAGGCCAAGTACCTGTACCGGACTCTGCTAGAGTCACTGGACATTTGTATGCCTCCAAAGTGTTGCCAAATGTTGTGGAACATTGCTGAACCACCCGTTCGCGCACCGATACCCAAGGTATCCATCTACTCCATGACAATACACAAGCGCATAAATCCGCCGTCGTTGCAGACTTCCGGAAGGAGAACAGCATCCAAACTTTGCCACATCCTCCGTACAGCCCTGAATTAGCTCCAAGTGATTTTTTTGCTGAATCCCGTTATCAGTGATTCGCTAAGAGGCAGATTGATTTGAAAACCGCCATTCGGTTGGAAGCAGCGGCGCCCGGGAGCCATGTTCTTTATTGGTACCTTACTGAGACGCCCTGGGGCAATGTTCTTTAGTGACGCCCCTACTTTGCCACAGAGAACAGTTTTTATGTCAGTTGCCAAGCTCCCTTTGCCCCCCCCCCCCCCCAATAAATATACGTTTTGTGAAGAATTGCCCCAGTTACACTAAGGTGAGGTTAAATACCATGAAAATTTCAGCTAAAAAAAAACACTCCCGAAGGCGTCCCCCCCCCCCCCCCCACACACACACACACACTTCAACTGGCGCCCAAGGGCAATTGCCCACCCACCCCCACCCCCCTCGCGCTGCCACTGGTTGGAAGTGCAGTTTTCCAGAGTATGAACAACAATAACAAAAAATAAATACAAAATGGCATATAATAATTGGATACCCAGACTGAGAAAGTGTCTAGAGGTGCATGGGGAGTACTTTGAGAGGATGCACTTACATACTGTTCACTAATAAAGAACTTTGTTGTACAAAACACTTTTTTAATATCAATCATATCGTGCGCGACTTCAAAAAAGAAAAAAAAAAAAAAAGGCCGCAAGCAGGTGCGATTTTGCGCTAAGCCAGTTACATCTGTGAAAAACAAAGACTCGAATTTTAATGTATGGCATAAAATGAGAGGTATTCTCACCTAACTCTCTGAGAAGCGCTACTACTGCCACCGGATCGGTGGCACTTAGGATCGAGCCGAACATCATCCCCTCGTTCCAGTCCCACTCATATGTAAAGAGATAACGAGCCAGGACGCACGTTAATAAGGCCGCCAGAGCTGAAATTTTAAAAAAAATTCTGAAAACAAACCTGTATAGTAACATCCTCAACAGTAAATGTTGCCATCACCAACCTTCGGGTTTTTTTGTTAAGTTTTTATTTTTTTAAATATTTTTTTTAAAGACTTTGGTGGAGGGAGGGGGGATTTATTGTTGTTGTATTTGTATTCCCTAATGCCACACATTGTGACTCGTTGAAGCTTTTGGAGAAATAGATCTTGAATCATAAACTAAATGTATTTGGTATTTACTTGAAACATCATCTTTTCTTGTAATATTTTTTGTAAGAAAAGTGCTCGATGAAGCCATATAGCAGAATTTATCACTGTCCTTCATACACATGATAAACTTTTTTTTTTTTTTTTTTTTTTTTTTTTTTTGCTATCATAATGCATGGATTCGCTAATGAGTCGAATCTTAGGACCTACCCAAAGACAGTACTAAAATGAAATTCAGTGGGTTCTGTGGTCCCATGGCCAACGTTGATTATATATATATATATATATATATATATATATATATATATATTGTTTATTACGTTCTTGGATACAATGTGTTTCCTCTGTTAATACGTTTGACTTTAATTTCCCAGTCAAATTCCTATATACTATGTATTCCAAAGGCTTTGTTGTACCGTGCCTTTGTTACAACGTTTGATTGGTTGTAGCACTTGATTTGTGTGGTCCGCCTGAAAAAAATAGCTCAGTTATAACGTTTTTTAACACCTGCCGCGCCGAAGCCAGATCAACATTGGCGGTCATTTAAATAACAAAGGTGCTGGGTAACAAAAGCGTGATAATAACACGTCATTCATAATCAGTAAATAACAAAGACTTAACAAAGACGCCAGGTAGCAAAGGCGTGATAATCACACCTCGTGCAGAATCGGTACTTTAAAATCACGGGTTGCTGGTTCAATGCATTGGCATGTTTTGTACTTTTTTTACTAAATAATTTAGAAATATCCTTTAACTATCGTTCTAATTAGGTACAGTTTAAAGTAAATCTCTCGTAGTCATACCAGTATAAATTGTTTATTGCAAGTATATCCAACGTCATCGATGCGAACAAATACATAAACATTTTGAAGAAAAAAAGAAAGAAAGAAAAAGATGAATTTGGATATAACGTATCTCAGTATCTCAGGTATAACGTTCTAAAATCCAGTCCCCTGTGAAACGTTATAAACAATCTTTACTGTATGTATATATATATATATATATGTGTGTGTGTTATTTCACTTCAAATCTTTTCTAAACTTAGCATTCAGTTGGGGAGAATGAATCACCTACCGAATCCTGGTATGGCCAAGACAATAACCTGGATGAATGCTTTCAAAAAAGTGTGGACCTCCATGGCAAATGCAGACTCAAAAATGAGGACAGGCAGAAAGATGCTGAGAATCAAGTGGGGATCCGCCTCTACTATGGTGGCATACAAGTGCACTTCGGCGAGCCGTGACGAAAGTAGGCCAAACAGGACGCCTAGCACGAGCAGCACGACGGTGTAGGGAAGGCGCAGATTCAATCCCTGGATCAGCCGCCGCACCAAGGCTGTGTAAAAGAAAAAACAAGTTTCGTGGAACCTGGTATCTCACATGCGTCCATATGCTTGTCAGTATAACCACTGGTTTTGGCTTTAAAAAAACTCTAACGCAAAATTATAACATTGTGCCGCCACCAGAAAGTGACTACTATATCTTCCCATGCTTATGCAGGTGAGACAAAAATGATGGTGTCATTTTCTTTATAAGTGCAGTTATAACGTAAAGAGTGAGATCAGCTCATTAATTCTCACGTAAGTGACAATCATGTCACATCTTAATATCACCAAGAAAAAATTGCTCTGTTCACATTTTAAATTAACGTTCAGTAGAATACCGTGAATTCACCATTTGTCGTGGTGTACCAATTTTCGCGAATTTCGTCCTTGCTGCAAACCACGATTTTAAAGACCCAGAGAACTATGATCTTTCCATGGAAATAGCAGTATCCGCAATCCATGAATTTAAGCACCGACAAAAATTTCACTTCCACGAAAGTTGATATCCACGAAAATAAATTAATTCGCAGTAATAGAATGTGTATTTAAATGCGTACTACACGTTTAAAGATATGCGAAGAAAAATGAAAATTAAAATCATTATTGGCGTCAGCAATCAATATGAAGAAAAAAAATACTGCACAAATTTGTACCAGAATTATTTTAGTATTTCCTATTTATTATGAAGTGGTCTTGAACTTATCATGACCCCCCGGACTTCTCTATGAATAAGGGCCACATTACTTTGGTCCATTCTTTTTTTTTCTCAACAAAATTCGGTGATATAATTTTCTCCGTATATTTTTTATGATTATGGAAGATTTGTCCCTTTATCTTCAAACGATCGAATGACCTTAACATTCCTGTTGTTGTTCTATACTCAAAAGAAAATAGAATTGTATTGGATTTTATTTTTTATCTTAAGGGCACTTTTCACACATTATTGGCTATATCATGCTGAGAAAATGGGAGATAAGTGCCTTTCCCAAGGATATAAGGAGGCATCTGACCCGGGATGGCCTGGGAGGGTCTCGAATTCGCAACCCTTGGATTACGAGTCCGACATCCTACCAACTGTGCTACCGCGGCTCCCTAGAATTGTATTGCAAGCTGAGACAGTAAACAATGAGTTGGAACGTTTAACTTTGCAGAAACTGAAATTGTGCGCGAGTTGCTGATATCCAGTGATACGCCTTTTAATCTTTCTTGTACATGACCAAGAAGGAATTTCAAAAGGTAGGTTCCACAATGAAAAACAAGAGCTGTGAGAAACAGCAAAGCTCGCCTGTACACCAATGCAAACCGATAACAGCTGACGCAAGAACAAATTGTTCCAAAGGACAAGGACGCTTTCTGCTGATTTTGTCCCTAAAATATTTGGTTTTCAAAGCCAAAAATAAAATGTCGAAAAGACAAATATTTTGCACAAATCAAATCCGAATTTCTGGAAAATGCTGCATAAATGAAATTACTGATTTATTTTCGCGTATGTAACGAATCAGAATAGACACTTTGTGTAATTTTATAAATTTTATAGAGGTTTTCCCAACTTTAAAAGAATATTTACCCTAGAGCGCAAGGAGTACGTCCATAAGTTTTGCTCCAATGAATATTCTAGCAAAACGCTGTCATTTTAATGATAAATCAAGGAGGTACACGACAGCGCTCTATGCGAAAGATAGATAGCATGCGATTTTCATACTTATGATGCTTATGGTCATAAAAAAAGTCACCAAGACTAACCACATAATCAGTTTAGCGCAGGTAGAAGAGTTATAAATAGGTGGCACATACACCAGCGTTCAAGTAAAATGCTTTGTCGAGGATGCTTTCCCATGAAAGTGAACTTTGTCCTTTCTAAGGAATTGAAAACAAACACAATATAAGGAATTTAAAACAAACACAAAAAACTATGCTATCCCCGCGCTTTTTTAAAAAAGAGGCCAGAATTATGTCGCCCTGCCAGTATGTACTTCCGTCTGTCAGTCCGTTAGTAATATAGTGTAACTCCTCCTACACTGTTTGAGATACATACTGAAACTTTGGAATATGACTGGGGACAGTGGCGGCGCGAGGGTTTGATGCGCCCGGGGGCAATGTTTTTAAATAGCGCCCCTATCGAGGAGCCCGGGTGAATTGTTTTTTTTTAGTTGCGCCTCTACTTTGCCACAGAGAACAGTTTTACGTGAGTTGCCAAGCTCCATCCCCCTCCATCTAAGCCCTAAAACCGCGGGCTTATATAGGGGGGAAGCTCAAGACGGCGCCCCCAAACCCGCCTGGCGTCCGGGGGCAATTGCCCCCCCCCCCCCCCCGACCCCACGCGCTGCCACTGACTGGGGATGCTCTGTAATAATAACAACAAATACTTTATTACACTCAGGTTAATAGTCAACTGACATATGAGATAAGCGAAGATATATTTACAAAATTTACAATAGTTTGCTTGTGGATGAAGATAAATAATACAGTCACGGGGTATACAATATTTTGAAATAAAGAAATAAAGTAAATATTTTGATATAAAGAAATAAAAGAAAGATGTTTGTTGAGTGGAACATTGTTGCATGCAAATAGTATGTATAATAAGAGATGACACCCAATATAAATTTGCATTTAATTTTTAGAGGACTAAAACTTTTCAATAATAAATCTGCATAACAATTTTCTCATGCAGCTCTTAAACAATTGTCTCATCTTTAATATATTTGGTTGTTTGTAATAAAAATTTAGGTATGTATACTTTCTATACGTACTTCGAAATTTGAACATTCAAATAAGTAGCGAAACTCGTCACCGATATAATTTTAATTGCATGGTATATATATATTCGCTCTTCAGTTTCTGCATTGCACCATCTCCCTATATATGTTGGTAGATGTGCACAACGGTTTTAAAGTTTTTATATCACCCTTAGGGGTGAGGCTGGGATGTGGAAAAGGTCTTTAAAAAAAACAAGAACTCAAGCAATTTCTTAAATATTGCTGATGTAGCTCTGCAAGTTGGTGTGTATCATCATCATCAAATCTATGGTTATAATATCATATTCAAATTTATGGTCATAATATCATCATCATCAACTTTATGGTTATAATATCATCATCATCAACTCTATGGTTATAATATCATCATCATCAAATCTATGGTTATAATATCATCATCATCAACTCTATGGTTACAATATCATCATCATCAACTCTATGGTTATAATATCATCATCATCAAATCTATGGTTATAATATCATCATCATCAAATCTATGGTTACAATATCATCATCATCAACTCTATGGTTATAATATCATCATCATCAACTCTATGGTTATAATATCATCATCATCAAATCTATGGTTATAATATCATCATCATCAAATCTATGGTTATAATATCTTCATCATCAACTCTATGGTTATAATATCATCATCATCAACTCTATGGTTATAATATCATCATCATCAACTCTATGGTTATAATATCATCATCATCAAATCTATGGTTACAATATCATCATCATCAACTCTATTGTTACAATATCATCATCATCAACTCTATGGTTATAATATCATCATCATCAACTCTATGGTTATAATATCATCATCATCAACTCTATGGTTATAATATCATCATCATCAAATCTATGGTTATAATATCATCATCATCAACTCTATGGTGTCAATATAAGCAACGGGTTTTTGGATTATATATTGGTGTCTTGCCTCAGGGGCATTGAATGTCGCCCCTTTGCCAAGACTTTGAAACTATTGAGATTCCCACCTTGTAACTAGATATAGTTTCGAAGGACTCAAGGAGATGAAATCGGATATATATTCAATACAGACAATATCCCTGGGATAAGGGACTTGTCCCCGGGTCATAACATGTAAAGTATCAAGATCACCATCTTATAGCCATGTATCCATTTTAATGTGCATGAGGAGATAAATGAATTTGTGCATACTACACAGGTCCTGGGTCATGCCCCTGGAGTAAGAGATTTGCCATTGTCTCATAACTGGAAGCTATCAAGATCCCAACCTTATAACATGAAGAGACAAATATACATTTATAGTGTTGCAACACTGGTCTCTGGGTCAGACCCTAGTAGCATAGCTTGGAAGTGCGGGGATATGCAGTGGCGTGCCATTGACCTAGTTTAACTTTGTTTTCATGATAAAGGTGTAACATCATGAAACCCTACTGACAGCACAGCCTACCGTTTCAAGCACAAATAATCAGGCATTTTCTATTGGAATTTCCGCCAATATTAAAGAAGATTAAAGGGATAAAATAAAGAAAGCAGTGTGTAATTGGGGATTTACCTGCTACTATTCACCGCGATAAACAAACAGACATGTACATACACCTGTAAATTCAAAAGTGCACAAGAAACTGATCCCAAACAAACAACTTTGAGTGAAAACAATGAAGCATAAAATATAGGTCAAAGTGACCTCCTTACTGAATGATTTTGTCACACATACCATAGCATCCACACAAAGGCACAACACCGTACATGACTGCACGAGAAGCTGACCTAAATGCGTAGCTCAGTCGTTGATGGAAACATCAATAGTTGGTCACAGAGACCAACTATTGATGTGATGATGCGGTATTCAACATAACGGATCGATAGTCAAAGCCACATAACTATACTCTTAGAGTTGTATGACATACTGACCAAATGTTCAAGGTAAAAGAAGTCACAGAAGCGTGAAATGTAAGTCATGCTGACAAACTTTTGGCATGACAGTTTAGTTCTCTCCAAGTTTGATCCACACACTAAACTACAAGACTCTGTAAGTGATGCACCTGAAAAACTGACATAAAATCACGCAAAACTGAATCAAGGTGTGATAGAGAGACGGACAGACGGGCAGACAAACGAGATAGGGCTCTTTGAAGAAGTTCCCCTCAAGAATAAGGTCCACAAAAAATGTTTAATCTTTCATTAAGAAAGATGGAAAGATGTCATCAGTTTAAAATATTCAGTTGGTTCACACATATGGTTCCAGCAAAGAAATACTTCTTGCTTACACTCTTGTTTAATAAGAAATACATACTGAAGTTAATTCTTGACGGCTTGTGACTGAAATAATTTGTATACAAGTTATACTTGTGATTAAAATCGTGAAACAATGGTTTGAAATTGATATAGTTACCCTAAAAGACAAAGTAGAACATTTGCTTATACTTGATTTTACCAAGTTATCAATGTGGTGGGAGATAACTGCGAGAAACTTTGGAAGATGAATTTACTTGCTCAATTATTTCCTGATTGATATAAGATACAAAATTACTGAAATTTCTACATGTGCTCAATTTAAAATACTCGAGATTAAATTATCCCAAAATTGCTTCCTTTACTAGCTTTTCACAGCAGTTACTTACATCAGAGGCATATATAACACAGAGAGTGGCAACTCCCTCAGTGTGTACTATCAAGTGGCACCCTTTTCATAAGCAAATGAGGGTGGCGACATTGTGAGTGTTCAGGTAAGGAAGGGGCCATTTATGCTTGCTCTGTGGCTAACGAGTCAGGGATGTAAACTACTGATAACTGTATGTACGGTAGTAAACAGGTGATGACACTTTAGCCGGTTGTTTTATAAGCGACACTTCTTAAAGTAATGACTTTTTATAAGTCAACACTTTTGATGACATTTCGACAATAATGTATAACCAGTTGATAAATATTTTAGAGAATACATTTGCGGCACTGCTACACACATCTGAAAAAGTAGTAGAAGTTATTTCAAAGACAGAATTTTATGCTCGTGTTTAAACTTTGGATATGACCCTTAAAATTAAAATAGCTTTCATAAGATTTGTGCAATCAGCAGAAAATTTATTTAGCTTTTAAATGATACTAAATATGACTTAATTGAACGGAAGATTAAGAAATACGTAAAATAGTGAAATTGGTACGTATTTGAAAGTTGCGACAGAAAAGCAGTTTAAGGTATTTCAAACCGAATGTTATGCTCATGTTTAAACCTTGGATATGGCCCTTGAAGGTTGTGCGATCAGCAGGAAATTTATTTAGCTTTTAAATGATACCAAATATGACGTGATTTAATGCAAGATGAAGAAATGCATTTTAAAAAATAGGCAACGGAGATATTATCCGCCAATTTGACTATTGATGTCACACCCGCCACTTGTACTCATTATGCACATACTGAAATCCTTCTCTCACAACATTTAAAAGAAAAGATAATGATGATAGTACCATTTTTATTTTCGTGTTAAATATCGATGATATATTTAAGAGATATCACAGAAATATAAAATCAAATTGAATTTCGAGGTGCAGTATGATGCGATAGACCGCAATACAGTTGCTCCGATAGTGCTCGCGCTTAATCACGCAGTGCCACGTGATGTTTCCGAGATCATTTTGATAACCAAAGATCCGGCATTACGTTGCCAATCTCTGTGTTATATATGTCTCTGCTTACATAGAAAAGTCTATTGCAATATGAAACTGAATATATATATATATATATATATATATATATATATATATATATATATATATATATATATATATATATATATATGTTCGAATTATCATAAGTATTATTATTGCATTACCAATCTAAATTTTTTTTACAATTATTCTTTAATGGAGCAAATCATATTTATTTACTTTAATATTCTGGATAATTTCGTTACCTAAAAGGGTGAGTATCGAAAGTCGCCACTTTACATATCCTACGGTTTATATACCACGTGACAGTACTGGGCCAATCTGATTTGGCAAACTTAATCCATCAACCAACCAAATGTGAGAAACTGCCGCTATTCTTATGCTAGCAAACTGTACTTTAATAAGTTTTAGCATACTTCGACCTATAAAACATTTGTGCAAAAGATTTCTAACTCTGTATAAATACGTTAAAGCTCGAACATTGTATGGTAACTTGACAATATCAGTTTTTATCAGCAAATACTAGTCTACAATGGAGGAATTGTGGCAGACCAATGTCAGATTATAACGGTATTTAACGGGACGCGGTTGCTAGGGGGGTTGCAAGTAGGCACACAATAGGCACGTCCTATATATGACTGTAGCACACCCATGGCCGTCGTAAGAGGCGGGCGAAACGAGCGATCGCCCGAGGCGCCAAGCCTTGGGGGGGGGGGGGGGGGCGCCATTTCGCGAAGCTAGCGGTATGTTTTCCCGAGTGGGTGCGCCGAAGGCGACGCTCGCCCGGGTCGCCGTTTCTTCCAGCTCAAACTTGCGACGGCCCTGAGCACATCATTAATCTATAAACGTTTTTATCCAGTGCAGCATGTTTTACATATTCTTGATAACAAAAAGTTCAGTTTCACATCTTTTGAGCATAAATGTATGTGAATCACATACATGTAATCTGTAAACATCAATATCTTGGGTCATAAACAACAACAAAAAATGGCGTTTACAAGCACCTGACACGAGCCATACACGATTGTTTACCACAATACAGGAAAATGGAAATATGCATCTTACGTTTTGCCGTTTCAACAGTTGTTTGTGAAAATGAAGATTATGTCCTTTCATGTCAAATTTGTATGTGGCGTCTGAAAATACTTTGTTACTTTTCATACGCATATGAGGACAAATGCGTTGTCAGGTCAAATACACACCTTTTTAAGGTTTTGTTACAATTACATTGCATCAAAGTGGCTCTTGTTACAAAAATGATAAAATAAGGGCTCTGCAAAACACTGTGTCTCGCATGAAAAATGAAAGCACCAAAACTGATGGAAACAAATTTTTGTCGTGAAAATTATTCGTAAACCTTAACCTGGTGAAGTGACGCTGATGATGGACCTGACAAAATGACAATCTCGACGCAAACTAATAGGTCGATTTTTGGTGTTTTACGGCGCAGCAACACAAGTAGGTTATTTAGTGCCGAGGCAATTGGAGTAAAGTGCCCTGCCCAAAGACACACCACGTTGGCTGACCCAGACTGGTCCGATGGTAGAACTCGAACCCGCACCCTTTCTGGCACGCTAGCTACTGAGCTACAGCGGTTCTCCCACGCAAAATAAACGCAGCGAGACCTTGTTTGTATAGTCTTTAAGTGAATGCCATCGAAAGAATGATTGGGCTAGTGACTTTAAGTGTATGCCCTCGTCAGAATGATTGGGCTAGTAGCTTTAAGTGTATGCCCTCGACAGAATGATTGGGCTAATGACTTTAAGTGTATGCCCTCGACAGAATGATTGGGCTAGTGGCTTTAAGTGTATGATCTCGACATAATGATTGGGCTAGTGGTTTTAAGTGTATGCCGTCGACAGAATGATTGGGCTAGTGACTTTAAGTGTATGCCCTCGACAGAATGATTGGGCTAGTGGCTTTAAGTGTATGCCCTCGACAGAATGATTGGGCTAGTGGTTTTAAGTGTATGCCGTCGACAGAATGATTGGGCTAATGGCTATAAGTGTATGCCCTCGACATAATTATTGGGCTAATGGCTTCGTGTCAAACAGGACACTGAATTATTTAAATCAAAAACATAGCAAAACGAGCTCCATATTGAAGATGATAGACCCATATATATAATCCATATGAGATTGAATCCCATTATTGAATTTCAAACCAGAGCAACTTAAATAGTTCGCCATTGTAAATACACATGGTATTTATTAGATATTACTACCCTGCCCAAAACCCACCCCAGACAGTGACCAACGAGGTTTGATATAAAATCCGTTGCAGGTATGAAGTGTCTTCCTTGTATGACTTCCATAATAAAGTCTGCTCAAAGAATATTTAAAATATCACTTTAATTAATATTTTGGTTCATCTGACTGTTGACCCTTCTAAGGGACGATATATATATATATATATATATATATATATATATATATATATATATATATATATATATATATATATATATATATATATATATATATATATATATATATATATATCTTCCCGATGGTAGGGACATGTTAACAATAATATGTCGGTGTGATAACATGAGAAATGTGTTCAAAAAAATATTATAATTTACATATAATACGTTTGAAAAAAAGTAAATATGTCCACGTGCCTGTTCATATATAGAACAATTGTATTCATTCAAAAGGAAATCAGTAATATATTCATATATAGAACAATTGTATTCATTCAAAAGGAAATCCGTAATATATTCATATATAGAACAATTGTATTCATTCAAAAGGAAATCAGTAATATATTCATATATAGAACAATTGTATTCATTCAAAAGGAAATCAGTAATATATTCATATATAGAACAATTGTATTCATTCAAAAGGAAATCAGTAATATATTCATATATAGAACAATTGTATTCATTCAAAAGGAAATCAGTAATATATTCATATTTCATTCCTTTAAATGCTTTTGCATCATCGCCATGGGTACTCTTCAGGTAATTACGTCATACTTTAAAAGTATTTTTGAAAATAAAGAATTTGACGTCAATATTATGTAAATTACATCATCGTTGATAGTGCTAGATCACTTCCCTACATCATATACAATACATGTATACATACAAAAACATATCTGCAAAACTGACGTAACCATTAAATACCCTTCGCAGTCCGAGCCTAAACAAAACAAAACAGAAATGCACTAAACACAGGCCCTGTACCATATGTTATCAAAGTACACCAATGTATAAAATTGTCCATACAAATTGAAACAAAGTACATTTTTTAAAATTCCCCAAATAGAGTTTCTTAATTATTATTATTGGTTTTTACGGTTATGTTATGAAAATGTATCAGTGTATTAATACAATGTATAAAGTATCCAGTTGTAATTTTTTCGTGAATCTGGAATAATTAGTTACAACTATGAAGGTCTGTTTGTAGAGCGTGTATGAAATAAAGTTAATTTCCGTTTCTTAAATATTAATTATCAATAAATCATTTATATAAGAGAAGGGCTTTGAAATTTCCTCCTGAACAGTTAATGTAGATGTTTATTAAACTTTAATGATATTAGATCTTTTGTTCTTGTTTGCAGTCTATGTACTGCCATTCCCGTCTTTGGTTCATTTCTCGTATGACTTATGCAAAAGGCTTTATATTTCACACATATCAATGCATAAATCACATTTTTAGAATTGCAATCCATGTCCTGTCTAACTTCAAATATCTTGCCATTTTAAATTTAATTGGGTTTCCTTCTATTATATTGGCACATGTTTTTCATCTACTCGTACGGGTTTTGGTAACAAGGGGCCTCTCTTTCAAGAACTAAAATGTAGGCCTGCTAAGAATTTGTTTAACATTTTTGGCTGTCTCTTACAGATATTAATATTCTTTCTTTTCAAAACATTTATCATTTTATCACTACGACGAAATAACTGTTCAAATGTAATTACCATCGGAAAGATATTGGTGTTCCGTTTGTTATAAGTTGTAATTATGGCATTCTATTTGATGATGGGTTATGGTTTTCACGGTTATCTCTCTTGATCCATCTATTCCTTTTCTCTCTCAGTATTCCTTGTTTGATAATTGCCTCTGGGTGATTTTATCTGCGAAGACATTCCCATATTTCTGACCAAGAACAGAGACTTGCAGAATTTCAGAAATATCTTCGCATGTGATAGAAGGAAACTCAATTAAAATAAAAATGGTAAGATAGTTAAAGTTATTGTATCGATACACTGATGCACTTTTTTTTATATTACATACTGTACAGGGCCTCTCTTAAGTGCATTTCTGTCCAGTTTGTTTTGTTTTGTTTTGTTTAGGCTCGGCTAGTGAAGGTGTTTAATAGTTACGTCAGTTTTACAAATGTGTTTTTGCATGTATATAGGTGTTGTATACTCATTATAAATGTAAAGAAGCTTTTTTACATCTCGCATTATCAACGATGACGTAATTGAACGCATAAATTACATCTTCGATTTTTCAAACTGTCATACTGTCGGAAATTGTGGTAACAATGATCTCAAATTCTTTACTTACAAAAATACTTTGAAAGTATAATGTACATCCTGAAGAGCACCTATGACGATGATACGAAAGCGCTTTAGGAAATAAATTATGAATATATTACTGATTTCCTCTGAAATTAATTTTTAAAATATCTTTCTATCTTTTTTTCAAAACCATAATTAATTGTGTTCCTTTGAATCCTTCAGTCTAAATCTTCTTAACAATTCTAACTACAGTAATCATTCTCCCTCTCTCTCTCTCTCTCTCTCTCTCTCTCTCTCTCTCTCTCTCTCTCTCTCTCTCTCTCTCTCTCTCTCTCTCTCTCTAACTCGTTCGCTTGCTCTTTCTCAAGCAACATATCTATACTGAGAGAAGCACAAACGTGTATGCGAAACCAACAATTAAAATGATGAAAATACTTACCACCCAAGGCACAACTTCCAAATATGAAGAGTATGACGGCCGAATCATGTTCCTGATTATGATACTTTTTCACTATTTCAGTCGCATTTGTACTGTTTGAGCTGTTTTCGCTCATCCTCGACCACACCAATTACTTTCTAGTGAGTATATCCTGAAATTAGACACATTGGTACATTATTGAAACTGACGCTGCGAAATGACAACCTCAGCGAGGTTCCGATTCGAATATAGTTCGCCATATTGGAGTTTTTAATTGTGACATCAAGTTATGACGTCACAAAGATTACGTCTTTACTACGGCGTAAAGCATTAACTGGTGCTCATCCTTTTAGACTCTGGAAAGTATTAATAAGTCAAATAATTTCTAATGATACACAAACAAAAAAATGGTCTTTTTATATATAGTTGAGTCATAGCGGTGCATTTCTTGAGGATTGTCTTAACATTTGTTGACAGATATTTATTTCGAGCAAATAACCGCCATTACAGCGTAAAACATGCACACGCGACCCCATCCCTTGTTTGAAACAGCTCGTAACATTGATGTATATTCTTCTATGAACTGATATTGGCCAGAAAACTAATTCAATTCGCATTAACCGTAATGTTAATGTTTTGCTAAATTTCTATACTTTAGTGGTAAGGCCAGCAAAACACGATCGCGTCCTATGCACGATCTATCTAAGAGGAAACTTTTAAAATGATGAAAATGATACGCTGCACAACTCGTTTTTGAGAAAAATTTTCATGTAACTGTCCACCATGAAAAATCCGGCCCGGTGAAATCTCCCCATTTACATCCAGTAGTACCTGTGCGGCGACAGCGATAAAATGAAAATGATTTCAGATTTAGTGTTCTATTGCGTACAAATTACCCAAAATCGACTTCTTCTGAAATAAATAAAAAGGGATCCTCGTTCTTTTAAATACGTTGTTTTATTTACCACCACATAAAGGCTACTTCTGTAGAAAAATAAAATAAATTGTTGCTTTCTGGCTACATATTAACGAAAAAGAACAGATGGAACATATAATACGTCTTTCCAATCCGACGTGAAATGGTTCCATTCAGGTAAGACTCCTTATATCCTGCAATTCAGCAGTTTGACTACATATAGAAACATAGAATCTGTACAATAGCGACTGGACTGTCATACGCTCCAACTTGCCCGTACGTCATGTGAAAATATAATGATTTTGATATACTAGTGTGACATCGCAGAAGTATGATACAGAAAACTCGCTGAGTGTATAGACAATTGGAAGAATAAGTCAGTGCCGCAATACATCACTGTCCATGATAAATAATGAGATGTAACGCAAAGTACTTACATATGTTTGTCTAAGCATGTTAGAACCCTGTTGCGAATGGTATAAATTTAGGAGTTCGTATCGCATCGTGTTTTGCCCAAAGGCTCACATTCTTGACTTTACGAAAAAATAATCTGTCACATTCACAATTAATCATAACCTCTAAGTTTCTGGAGCGACTTTCAAACAGGGTATTATTTTGGCTCACAGTTTTGCATTATGGATAAATTTATGTAAAGCCTTACTTTTCCGTTAAACATCTTTCCATATTGATCAATGAATGAATCATCCAGCGAGTGAATGAAACACATATTATTACTTTTCACATCTCTTGGTGTAATGTGTGGCCGCTACACGAATTTGGAAATATGCATAGCAACATATTCCCATGCAGTGGCTGCGCGAAGGGGGATGGGATCGCGGGGAGGAGCAATTGGCCCCAGGCGACAGGCGAAGGAGGGCTTTTTTTTGCAGCTGAAATTTTCATATTATTTTACCTCACCTTAGTGCAACGGGGGCAATTCTTTACAAACTTATATTTGGGGGAGGGGGAAGGAGGGTGGTTAGCAACTGGCATAAAACTGTTTTCTGTGGTAAAGTAGGGGCGCCACTAAGAGCATTGCCCACGGGCGCCGCGAACTCTCACGCCGCCAATGTTCCCGTGCCTCTACCGATACACTACACCCACCCACCCATCTGCTGCCCACTACTCATACATTCTAGCCCCGCCCGTAGAGAATAGATCAAAACCTTCATTTAGTTATAAACATCTATAAAAGTCTTCAGAGACAAAACTATAAAAAAAAAAATATTTAAAAAAATTGCTTGTTTAAGTGGGAGCTGATTAAATATTTTTACCTATTTTGTGATTACGATACTGTAATCTAGGTACTCTATCAATTAAAATTATTTGCAATGTATAGTTTATGCTGTTCTCACTAGAAGTCAATAGGCCAAAATACATGGTGTAATGACCAAGAAAGGCAACTAAACCTAAATTTAAAGACACTGTAGTGACGCAGACTGTACGATAAATATAATTTACCGAATGTCGACTTCTCAAATCATCTCGATTCACAACGGTTTTACTTTCTTTGACGTTAAGAACTACGTTTATCTTTTTAAAAGTAAGATGGATTGGTCAACATTTTGTGATGATAACTTCAAACTAGACGAACATTGATGGTGGGTCATCACAGATCGTCTTTGCTTGCATCGAGGCTGCCAATTGGTGGGTAAAATCTATGGCAGTGGTGTCAAACACACGGCCCGCGGGCCGGATACGGTCCGGCAGACACATTATTTGTTATTATTATTTATTATTATTTATTCTTATTTATATCAAATCTGGCCCGCCATAGCAAATGAGTTTGACACCTCTGATCTACAGTGTTATAATTATCTTTTCGCAATATTCTTTTATTCTGAGATGCAAAAATGATTCCGTGGAGAATTTCGAAAGAGGTGAAAACAGGTAAATACGAGCTTTTAAATTTGTGTGGAAGAGTCCTGAGAAGACAAGAAGCACACTAATGTACATAAAGTTATGATTTACAGTATATCCAACTTTAAAATTTTAAATATAATAATACTTAACAAGGATCTTTTGTGAAAAAATTGGTTTGGTGTTTTACGGCACATCAGCATAAATAGTTATTTAGTATCAAGGCAATGGGAGTAAACTTCAAGTATCTTGCCCAGCAAATACCACTGCAGCCAACCTGGGATGATTCGTTTGGTCGCGAGACCGGCAAGCAGTGTTGTCGCAACCGTCCAAGCAACCCCCGCAACTGCGGAGAGGGGGCCCAAAATTCTTATCAAACAACTTTTTTTTTTATCGGAAGGGAGCCCCCAGAATTAAGTTTTGCAGGGGGGGGGGGGGGCGAGAGTTTGTTTCTACGCCACTGCCGGCAGGCTGACCGCTCAGCCACTGCGACTTCTATCTCCATTAGTCGCCTCTTACGACATGCTACATGGTGAAAAAGTTATTAATGTATTTTTTCATCAACATTTGGAATATTTCTTCCTTTAAGCGTTACATTATTATGCTAGATTTTCATTTTTAAAATTTTTTACACATGATAATATGTAAAAAAATAAAATAAAACACATGACATATCTTCTGTTTATCATCTTCCATGTGGGGAAGTGGGGTGGATTGGGTGATAAAGGAAGAGGTAGAGAATTTGGGCTGGTACAGAAATTTCAGTGCGGGCGGGGGTAAGATGGGCTAACTTGAATTTTCGGGGGGTAGAGGGGTGAAATCGGCGAGCCTGAATTTCCCTAGGATATTTCTAGGCGGAGGAGGTTGGGTGGGTGGGGGCACAAATGCCCCATCACAATGTCTCAGAAATCTACATAAATGCAAAACTTTACCAGACGGACGGACAAAGTAACTAACACTACATGCACCAACAACACTCATCGTGGGACATATAAAGAAAGGCATTCTGTCACTAAGATTTGAAGCGTGGACATACGACAGTAAAACCTCACATATATACTATCCTACTTAACGGTCAGGACCAGCCAGGCTATTCACTAGGCAATTATCGCGAAATTTTCCACTGAGTCATTTTTCTTCACCAGCCTCCGTGACCTAGTCCTTGTGACGTCACTGGGAAAGACGTCTTTACCTTTGCTTGTGGCCGTCGAAGACCTTAGTCTAAAGTCAGATATATAATTTTGCATTTTTCGCACTGTCTAGGGGTGAAACATAGGTGAAACAAGTTTCGGTCATTTATCTCAAGATAATCGCATGTACGTCTAGGAAAACATTAAAAGCAGACCAAAGAGGGGTGAGGATGGGAAGCGAAAATGGTCAAACCTATAACCTGAAGACAGAACAACGAATATGGTTTATGACAGAGTCTATAATAAGCATGCATATACTGTAAAATCAGAAATGTTCGCTGAGATCAAATTTCGTTTTTTGTTAGAAAATGGACGATTTCATGGAGATAAAAGTTCATGGGGTCAGATTGTTCACCTTAGCACCAAGACAAGATTTTTTTTTTTTTTTTTTTTTTGCAAGGCTCCTAATTCGCCATACTATTAGATTTTGTTGCTGAAATTTGTCTGTGATTTACCTCGAAGCTGCTGGCATAGTTATCAGTGCAACTACTAATTTACAGCGGTGCCGTTTAAACATTTTGTAAGAATCACGAATATAAGGCAGGCCAAATAACTTTATTTGAAAAATATTTTGGTCACTTACAGTTAAATCTTCTGCTCTCTTAAAGTACTCTCAATTTTGTAGCCAAGATGCGAAGGTAATTATGTCGTGGGTGGGGGTGAGGGTGGGGGTGAGGATGGGGGGCTCATCAAGGGTACATAGCTGAAATGGGACATGCCTAATCACAAAAAGGAAGAAATTAGCAAAAATGAACGAAATCAATCAGGAAAAGAATTATTAGAGAACCCAAAGTGAACGAATTGCAACGCGAAAATGAACGCGAAGGAACCTAAAATGAACTCAAGAAGGACATACAGGAACTGTTATTATTATTATTGAAAAAGGGAATATAAGTGCAACGTAACATTATCTTTATGGGAGTGTTATTTTGAAGTATGAAATATGAAGGTAATTTAGTTGACTTCGAAATCAGTTTCCTACGTAACTGAGCAGTCAGTTTTGAAGGGGGAGATGGCTGTGAAATTGTGAATAATTTTACATATATAAATAGACTGTTTCCCGAATGCCTCCGGGCGATCGCGGATGCTTGCTCCCAGGTGTCCAATAAGAGTCAAAGGTACCACATCCGTTGTCTATTCGCTTTAAACAGATGTTTATGATTGTAAATATAATCGTAGCAGTAAAAAAAAAAAAAAAAAAAAAAAGAAAGAAAGAAAGAAAAAGAAAATTTTGAGATGAGGTAAGGTAATTTTCTATTTCCTTATTTAAGTGACACTTGGCAAATATCTCTTTGTAACTGTCAACTACTGAAAATATACTTTGATTTTTTGATTGATAATACTAAAACATTATTTTCCATATTCTTTTAAGTTCATTTTCATTACATTTTGCTCTTTTTGTTTGTTAATTCATGCATAATTGGTTAGTTTTCGTTTATTTTTTATTTATTTCAGCTCAGATTCGTTACTTTCAGCTTAAGAAAAGTACAAGTTATACAGGTCATGTAGGTATTCAGTACCGACTATTTCCAGGTGTCATTTGTGAGAATTTTATTCACATACCTTAAAATAGCGGTTATTCACTTTATTTCTCTCCTCGTCAATCAATATTCCTCGGAAGATCAGTATATAAACGCCCCGAGAAATACATACAACCAAATCAATGTTAAATTACGTCGACATATTTAGACGATGCCAAATAAGAGGTGTGGTCCTGTGTAAACCGGATTGAATGTCACACACTGTGATGTCACAATGAAAGCGCCGCGTATTGGGAAATATAAAAATTGAACTACCCCCTGCACTGGTAATTATTAGATCTGGCGTCCGCTTTTCTTGACCCAATTTGGTACCAGTCTGACATTGTACAAGTCCATAGCCATCAATAATTTTCGTCTGGAAGTTTTGTGATGACACCTAAGGTATCGATTACCAAACAATCAGGAATGAACAGACTTTGATAAAACTACTTTGATATTCAATTTTACAACAACAATTACTATTTTATTTAAGATCAGTAAATGTGCCTACATGATAACGTTGACTTAGATTTGTTGTTGTTGTTGTTGTTGCTATTATTATTAGATTAGCTTTTTTCAATAATCATAGTTATAATTAATACAAACAAAGTAAGCTTTAAAAAAAAAAAAGAGCGGAGGAACTGACTGAAAACATAAAATAAATATAAACGTTAAATTTGACCCTCTCCACGCATTAAATTCCTGTTAGTTCATGGTCAGTCTTGGCATGTGTCAACTGACGGAGAGAGGTATTCAGTAGAAATGAAAGATTTCTTTGAAGTCTTCATCTGTTTCCGCACGCACATTGTTTTGTCAAGGTTGTTCCAGTGTATCGTGGTTCTCAGAAAGAAAGTGTTCTAAAACTGATTAGGATCGCACTAATCTATGTAAAATACTTGTTGTTGCAGTCTGTTGACCTTCAACAATGTTTCTACTATCAAAATTTCTGAATTGTTTTGGTCTAATAATACATTTTTCTTGCAAAGGTTTCAGAAAATATATTTTTTATTTTTTTCTTTTTTTTTTTTTTTTTTTTTGTACGGCCGCTACTAAGCCACCAATCACCTGGTGGAGGAATATATTTATAATCACTACTGGCAAACCTTGCTACTTGCCACAGCACCTTTTCTAGTCGGTCTATATCACAAGTATAGAATGGATATTCGTTAAAAAAAAGGCGAAATTAAATCCTATGCGAACATTTCTGACTCCACGTCTACACGGGAATATGAGTGATGAGGTACGGAGTGGATGCTAAAATGTTAGGAACGAAAGGGAATATGAATGTTAAGTACAGTATACTAGGTCTCTCGTAATGTTTAAACTACAGCAATTGAAACAAATCCCCAAGGTTTCTACTAAATATTCCAACCACCCCCGTTCTCTTTCCCACCACCTACACCACCCTCAAACAGTTGCCGATAATCATAATGGAAAATCCGTCATATATATGATATGTCTTTCTGATATGACTGAATATATAGAGATTATAGGTGTGA
Source organism: Margaritifera margaritifera (assembly GCA_029931535.1). Taxonomy (NCBI): domain Eukaryota; kingdom Metazoa; phylum Mollusca; class Bivalvia; order Unionida; family Margaritiferidae; genus Margaritifera; species Margaritifera margaritifera. Next base: position 6,242,737 of record JAQPZY010001676.1, on the reverse strand, counting down.
AAATATTTTTGGAAGATGTCATTGTATTTGAATTTTTTGCAAATCTGACCTTTTGAACTCCTCCCATGGACCCCAGGGTCGGACGCAAAGGATGACACCCCTCCTCCAGATGGTTACTCCAAGGGCAACATAACTACAAAGTTGCATGAATTCCACCCAACTGTTTAGGTGGATATGTGACGTTCAGGTATCATAATAAGAAAGCGGGAGTAGTTCTCATACATAAGAATGGCTTGAGAGATTACCTAAAAAAATAACACACAGGAATCGAATATTCTAGTTTTACGACAGCACTGCAAACTGGTTTTTGTTGTTGTGTTTTGTTCTTATTGTTGTTGCTGTTGTTCTGTATCATATGGATCCAGGTATGCATTATCAGACCAAATATAATATTATTTTTACATCAATTCACAATCGTGATGAAAATGCCCACACCGTCACATACCCACCAACAAAAATGGTTAATAGTCTTCTACTTGCACTACACATGCACTGACCATTGACTATGCAATATGGTGCTCTTTTAAATCCCGAACACTGCATGATACTACACGACCGTTACCTTCCGGAAGCATTACATTAGTGTCTTGCTGAAAATAACAATGATACTAATAAAACGAAATACGTCAACGATCAGAAACACACGAGGTACATGTAAAGAATGATGTTTCTACAGATGGTTACATGATTATCGTGACAAGGGAACACTAGCCAAATATACATATACCACAGAATAACTGATCATACATATGTGCGGCACATAAAAGGTTAAAATGTTATCCCAAACAATAAAAGAGTATGTATGTATGTATGTATGTATGTATGTATGTATGTATGTATGTATGTATGTATGTATGTATGTAATAGCGTTTAACGGCACTTCAGCACAATAATGGTTATATGATGCCAAATAAAAGTAAAGTTATACAAATTTAAAAATTAGAATTGTACCGAATACAATTGTATAAAGTTAAAGCCTTCCAAATAAATGTGAACATTATCAAGTACAACAAAATAAAGCCTTCCAAATAAATGTAAACATTATCAAGTACAACAAAATAAAGCCTTCCAAATAAATGTAAACATTATTAAGTATAATAAGATAAAATACAAAAAATAAGATAAGCGTGAACATTTTTAACCTTTGATACGTAAATTCATTTGTCCCTGTGACTATATATCAACGCATGCGAGAATGAATCTCTCTCTGTCTCTCTCTCTGTCTCTCTCTGTCTCTGTCTCTCTCAGAGCAACGTTAGTTATATTTGCTCCGCGATTTTCAAAGAACCGTCCGTGCACGCATGACTGCGTAAGGGCGAATGCATGCTATCACCATAGTCCTCCAGTAGCGTTGGCGTGGGATGTAGATGGTATACACATCGGAATGTCAATCGAACATGTGAAAAAGTGTGTACAAACCGTTTGTTTCTTTAATTGTAACCATTGCACGAAAGCAGGAATGTGGGGCGGGATGAAACGGAGGTGAATTGGTGGCTATGAATAACTTAGAAAACCATGGTAGCAGAGTTACAGTTTGGCTTCATTTTGAAAGTTTACCAATTTTACTGTGTCAGGTTGACTGTACCTGGAGGCTTTTCCGTGAGGTTGCAGTTTTTTAAAACTGCGTTTACAGATTTGTGGCGGCAGGAATGAGTTTTCTTTTTGCGGATTTCTTACAAAATGTGGATACAGTAGATACCAATTATGTTTTAACCATTCTTGAAGTACACAAAATAGGTTTATTCCGTCGCCTCGAATGTTTTTTTTTTTTTTTTTTTTTTTTTTTTTTTTTCATGCCTGCTTTATCACGAAATAAATACTTTTGCCTTTAAATATCAATGGTAGGTTTACTTGGGAAAAATTGTCACGAAAAAGGTCTCAAAACAATTTCAACCCCTTAGTAGAAAGCTGCCTGCCCCTAAAATTCGAATATTATGATTTTCTCAAATCCATTGTGCTTCACCAGCAGTACGTATGGCGAAATGCAAGGCTTTTACTTTTTCCTCTTCCTTCCCTTCTTCTGGTTCTTTGCGAGGACTGGAATTCTTGGTTATTGCATGGGTTATTGCATGGAATTCTTGGTTATTGCATGGATTTCTTGGTTATTGCATGGAATTCTTGGTTATTGCATGGGTACTGTCTCATATCTCAGGTGGACCAGTTGTTTTGGCGTGTTATATCACGTCTTGTTGTCACCATAACAAAATATGGATCATGATTCAACGCTTCGCGTCTCGCAATGGTTCGGATTTTCTCATGCTGACAACTCGACGTGATCTAGCAATCAAGATCGCATTTATTATGATAATTATATATATATATATATATATATATATATATATATATATATATATATATATATATATATAAACTCCTACTGTGAGGGGGTAGTCTGAGGCAGTTACGTCATTCCACCGATGACGTTTCATCTCATTACGACGGGTGACATCAGACCCAATTGTCTATTGGAACGTCCAAATTTTGCCTCTCCAAACACGGGGCGGTGTTGGCCGAGCTATATTTAGTGACCAAGGAGCAAATAAAATGTGTGACTTGCAGAGATCGATAGCTTGATTATTTATGTTCATGTTAACTCATCCGCGAGTGAGGTGACGAGTAACAATTCCAGGATATAAAATAACTGAGTTAATGATCTCTGGAAGTTACACATTTCCATGGATTTTTGGTTAAAAAATATGGACCGGCAAGCACCGTTCCGTGTTTGGTGCGGCAAAATGGACATTTCAATAGGCAACCGGCTCTGGCATCACCAGTCTGCGAAGTGACGTCAGAGACTCAGACTATGAAAAGGGTTGTTTCCCTTATCTAAATGAAATGTCAACCCTATTTATTTGCTGGAGGATGAAAATTAAAGCCTTTTGAAGGAAGGTAACTCTAAAATATTGATTAGTTATTAATTTTTATGTTAATATTCCCTCTACTTGGATTAGCCTCTGGATTTCCTTTTGAAATGGTCCTATTCCATTAAAAAGAAAGAAACAACTGATAGAATGATCTTTCATATGAAATATTCAACACAATATCCTACCTACCGACCAACCCACCCCCATCCCATAAATCTAGAATAGCATTATACGACAAGTCTAAGAGTTGACAGACAATTAGTTGAACATCTTGATTCCCCACCAGCCTTCTAACAAAGAGTGCAGTGACAGAGCACGTCATTCTGTCCTCTGTCAGCAAATGAACTGTTCATGTGTCCACAGCATGTTTTTTAAAAAATCATTTCGATGTATCATTACCTAAATAATAACATCACTTGAGGATGTGTTGTGAACCAACACAATTTTTTGTTGAATGATGTCTTGCCTTCTTCGCCAATATAGTATATAATCCAAAAACTGTTGGCACAGCCGGTTTAACAAGTAGGTCATTACAGCCACAATTAACTTTTTGTGGGTGTTATAAATTTGAATGCACACGTGAAATTGCATGACCATACATGGAACAGTGTCTAGGAAACTGAGCTACAAGCGATAACAAGTGTCTGGCGTTCTTTACCAACGCAATTATGATAGCTGTATACATCTAACTACACTATTAGAGAGAGAGAGAGAGAGAGAGAGAGAGAGAGAGAGAGAGAGAGAGAGAGAGAGAGAGAGAGAGAGCGAGAATGTTGTAGCGTAAACATTTACTCGGTAACACACTGAATGACCCCCGCGATCGCATTTCATGACAAATGACTTGCTTTATGAATTGCTCTTACAATTGCGGATCAAAACAGCTTTGCTCCTTGGAGAATACATTACTTTGCATTAAAACGATTTCATCCCATCGGTGACAGCAGTAAATCTAATATTACCTCAGTAATTAACGTGAAAGCATCTACTTGCTATTCGTGTCTCCGAATGCACATTGAGGCGTCATGTGACCATTTTACTTGTAGTCATGCTCTATTTTGAGACGGGGAAACCCTTACGTACGTTTAAACTTGACCTTCTTTCAACGCGATTTTCGCCCTTTTCACAATGAACACAATCTTAATTTCACGATTTTCGACATTTTCTAATTGCACAGAACAAAACATATTCAAAGTAAAATTCATGAAAATTTTATAATACAGTGCTCCTTGAAGTGTCACCCCTAATTTTAGGTGCAAACATTAATAATGAAAATTTGCACAATTCTATTTTGAGACGACCCTATAAAGTGTCCTATGTATTTGCGCAGGCACAATAAAATAAATATCTGACTGTAGAAGGATGTCCACGGAATAAATAAGATCAATCTACTTGAAGGAAATTATTGTAAGTTTCCTTTTAGAGCATGCATTTTGCTTTAAAACGGCTGCTTTGTGTGTTTCCGCCTATCTCCTCCGCCCTCCCCTCTATGCATGAACAGAAAGCGGGACATGCATATTTGTTGTTGTTATTGTTGTTGTTGTAGTTGTTGTTGTTTTCACTTTAAGAGATGGGCACACTATTCTGCTAGTATCACATGATCTTGCCTTGAATCAAGGTGAGAAAGACAGTCCAAAATTGTCGGACACACCATTCTATTTATATCGTAAGTGCCTGGTACACCATTCTGTTATTATGGTGTACCTTTCTTCATGAAGGTGAGAAAGACAGTCCAATAAGAAAGTACTCTTTTAGTTCAGGAAAAAAAAGAGACCCAAAATACCCGTATGTAAAAAAAAAAAAAAAAAAAACCCAACCATCAATTGAATACAGAGAGGACGCTCTAACGTCCTCTAAAAAGTGTGCAAATTAGCATAATTTTAAAAGTTCTCTGCATAAAAACCTCTGATAGTATCTTTTTAGTACTGCAATATGGCATCCGTGGTAGAAATGATGTTTAGTCAAAGAGCAACACTCGTAGTATGGATGCCACTTCTACTGCCGGCTACTAATGGTTTTATGGACCTCCAAAGAAAGAGAACTATAAACATAAGGTAAATTCGAGAAACATTGGTAATCAATACAACCTATATTCTCATAACATCATAAAATCACTCAAAAGTTTTGATTTAATTTTTTATTAAAAAAATACAACTCCAAGCCATTAGAGTATCTGCATAATGGTTAGGAAGCTCCAGTAGGTAAATAATGACATTCACATAATTGTCCCTGAATATAAGAGAAGTCCATTGAAAACAAGAAGTCATTTGGGTATAAATATAGTGCACATACATTCTAAATTTAAAGAAGAGTGTGGTTAGTCCAGTGCAACTTTTGTAATTGGGTTGGAAAGATTTTCTGTTGTTTATAAAGTGTTAATATGAAAATGAATGTATCAATATCAGAACGACAAGCCATATTTGAAAAGAAAGCCTCTTTCTCTACCCTGTATACATTATGTAGACTGATTATTTAAAAGAGACAATATAAGATTAAACAAATGACCAACAAAATCTTGGAGTGTCCCAAAGGTAATTAATTATACCATTCCACCAGCTATAACATTATTCGGTAGACACCTATATCCATCCTGTGAGGTAGAAGTTGTTTTATGTGAACCCAATTAAGAATCTTTATGATCATGTACCACCAGAGAAAATATTGCGTTTTTGATTGAATGCGGTTTATATATAAAAAAAATTGACGATATTTTTTAAGGATTTTGCATTTGTTTTACCTTTATCTTTTATTTGACATACACTTTACAGAATTATGACATCTGTACCTGTAACTTTAATCCTTTAGTACCTCATGTTTATGTTTATTTGGAACGCTTATTTTCTTAGGGTTTTTGTTCAATTTTTTATATTAAAATGTTTAGAACTTTACTTTTAATAAGCACTATATAGAAGGTATTGTGCTGATGTGCCGTTAAACCCTACTACTACTATTACCTGTATATACATTGTCAAAAATCAGTTTTTTTTAAAATTAAATATTAAAAGAGGCTAAAAAAAAATCATTTTATTCAGACTAACTATGGCTTTGAATATTTATGAATTCTTGGTTAACACAACAAAGGTAACTGTATCCATCAATTAGTACCTCCCAATATAATAATTTTCTTCTTATTGTCCAATACAGGTTGTCCAATACTGGTTGTCCAATCTTATTGTCCAATACAGGTTTCAACATTTTTCTTATACTGAGATGTTTAATGAGATGCTTAAGAGTTTCACATTACAGCAAAAGTGTTTTATGTTCAAGTCATTCCGTTGCAACGTAAACACATGTCTCTAGCCATTCATGCAAATATAAAATGTTGTCCTTGCGGTGCAAACACATTAGTGAGAGACATATTCGCATGCATGACTTCCAGTCAACAGTCTAATAGGCAATCGAACCCAAACGTGTTAGAGGCAGCCAGGATCCGCAACGTGAACTTAGTATCCGATCTGTGGTGGTTATTAAGCTTTATAAACCTTCATGTCATGATTTGAGCATGTGCTTTACAAAATCACATTGGGAAAGTTTGTTTCTCAAGCAGTCGACCCAAGGTATTCTCTCAAATATCTTTCTTGGTAACAAATTCTGAGAACAGTACCACAAGGTATTTCTTGGGTTTTCTTGGTCAGACTGACAATAATCAGACATGCAGATTTTTTAATAAATTTTTCCATTAAATCAAGATCACGTTCAGCCTTTCTTCGTGCTAAATTCTGAAAATGGGTTCTCTTGGTTTTATTGATATTAATGTGGCATGTACGCTTTTATTTCAACAATTTCATTCAATCAAATTGATTTTCAGCTTCCATATTGTTTGATGCCTTCGAGGTCGCAGAACAATGCTGCAGTAAAATTAGGATTTCAGGGTCTCAAGTACCTTGAAAACCACAGTCTTGCTCTGATTTACAGCCAAAAAACCACATTTATATCCATTAAATTGGTTAAACAAAAATAAATTATCATGAGATAAAAGAAATATCCAGGCTAGAATGAAATTCACCGCCCCCCCCCCCTTCCCGACCCCGAAAATGAACGGGTCCACCATAGTATTGGTTTATCAATAGTATTTTTCAAAGACATAACCTTTTTTAGGATTCCGGCATTTTCAACTTCGAGGTCAATACAACGGATCATACCTAGTATGTAAGCCGATTCAGATCACCTCGCTTATTTACGGAACAAGGATTGACCGAAAAGTTGTGAGTACATCGAACTATTTTTTTTCACTCGTAACTTCTTGGTAACTCCCACAATTAATCCATTCGTATATATAGTCAAGGTACTCCGAATAAATCACCGGCGGGGTTTTTTCGCGGAGAAATTTCCGGCGAAAAAAATATGCTTTTCTGTAAATTACTGCGCCGACATACAGCTGAGGCATATTTTTGCCTCGTATATATAGCCGAGGATATTCCGATTGGGATTCATGTTGACTGGGGAGTGCTACCTACCACAACAAAAAGTAACATCCTTATCTCTCTGAAACGAGGAATCAGTCAATAATTCAGATACATTATTCCAGGTTTCTATACCAGTCAGGGACGTTTCAGACAAGCTTGATGACAGAGAACGCGCGCCAAAGTCAAGTGTATCTTTGTACACCGAACAATCTTCTAGTATACAATCTAAAGTTGTCCAGGTCGTCTTAAGATTTTGGATATTCCTCAAAAAGGTATTTTGTCACTGCATTTGTAATGTCATTATACGTCAGCCCATACACATATACAAAGTGTCAACATCTGTAGCTGATGCCATTTTGGCAGACCAGATATGCATGATAGCCCAAACTCTCCTGTCATTATACGTCTGAACATCTGTTGGTGATGCCATTAGGTAGACCGGAAATGTATGATAACCAAAACTCTCCTGTGTCATTATATGTCAGCCCATACACAGGTACAAAGTTTCAACATCTGTAGCTGATGCTAATTTGGTAGACCGGAAATACATGATTGCCAAAAGTCTTCTGTGTTATTATACTTCAGCCCATACACGCATACAAGGTCTTAACTTCTGTATCTGATGCCATTTTGGTATATCGGAAATGTATGATAACCAAAACTCACCTGTCCGTCAATTCTGAAAATGACCATGATAGATAAATACTAGTAAAACCAGATGAAATATCTTTCTGTTGGCTTATAAGTGTCCAACCTATAACTGTTAACACCCTTTAGGGCAGTGGTGCACAACTCAAATGTTTACATGGGCCAGAATCGACCTTGCCTGGAACTAAACGGGCCTCACTGCGCAAGTTTGGTGTCTATAATAAAAGCATAAATACACATGCGTTAAGTAAGGCCACGGGCCGGACAAAATGTGTGAACCCAATACGTTCACACGGGCCGCGGGCCGGACAAAATGTGTTAACCCAATACGTTCACACGGGCCGCAAGCCGTATGTTGTGCACCTCTGCTTTAGGGCATTCTCAATATATACTCACGGAAATGTTCTCTTTTGGTTCAATGATGTTTAACATATCCCAGCAAGGAGTCTAATTATGATTTATAATAACATTATACCTTTCGGCCACTTTCAGACTGCCATCTTTTCTTTTTCCACTCAATGAAAGGGATTGCTGTCACGAAAAAGATTAGGAATATTTGGCATGATTCCATTAAAGATTGACTATTTAATTTTCGCCGGTGGGGGTGGGGGTGGAGTGCGGGGGGGGGGGGGGGGAGAGGAATTTTTTTTAAAAATCCGCCTCTACGTAGGTTGAAAAAAAATCTTGTTCTGATTTGATGAATTGTCCATTTGTTTAGTTGAAAAAAACTAAATTATCTTCAGGTGAAAGAAAAAAAATATTCTGGCTCATAAAAAATATCCAGCCTCCACCAGAGAGAGAGAGAGAGAGAGAGAATTAAATGGTCTGTCCATTATGTTCATATAATCGTTCTTACATTTGTCTTCATGGGTATTTCAAGATAGCAAAACAGAAATGTCTTTGCATCGAGCTTTGAAAGGTGACTGCTTAGACTTTCATTGTTATGGACCGACCATTTAATTTTCGGGGGACAGAGTGGGGGATTTCTTTGAATATAATTTTCTGCCTTCTAATGGCTTTAAAAATATTCTTGCTCTGATTTGTATAAAAAAGAACTAATTATATCTTTTATATTAGTTAAACAAATGAATTATTCTGAAGTAAAAGAAGAAAAAAATATATCCTGGTTCGAAATAAACACCCAGCCACCTCACCGAAAATCAAATGACTGGTCCTTTAGGGTCGCTTTGATTTAGAGCGACTTTCCTACCTCGACTGAAGAATTTTTATGTTTAAGAAAATGGGCTCACAACCTTATTTAAACTGAGCTCTTATAAGTCCAGTGGTTTAAAGTGAGTTTGGGAAACAGAAGTGCTGTAAAATATATCCCTTGAAATTATAACTTTCAGTCTAAGCTTGATCCACATGGGGTCCCGAGTTAGGGCTAAAGTAGGATCATTTTAGCTCATTCAGTACATTCAAATGACCTTGACTTTTCTCTATAAAAAGTCACAAGAAACAGATGCTTGTATTGTAAAGGTTATACCTTGAAAACTCTATAAAAAGTACAAAAACAATGTCAAACAGAATCGTAATGATACAGCAAATATAAAATCGAATATTGCAAATCAACCAGAAAGAAGCCACCAGTTTTAAGCGACTATGACCTCGTTACAGGGACAGGCATAGTGAAACTAATATGTAAATATATGGAATATATTAATGCAAAATGAAAATATCCTAAAATATGAAAGCAACCACACGAAAAATGTCAAAATGCGTTGCCAACAGGAAGGAAAGAAAATTTGTTCTGTCAACCAAACTGCTACAGACAACGCTGACGTTGACGCATGTGCAGAGATCTACCCAATGGTAGTAATGATAGCAATATGCCTTTTCAGTAAAAAATGCTCCATAAAAATTTATTGCCATGCAAAAATAGTCTATGGATTTTTATTAAATTTTCAATGTTTTTTTTGTCTTTCAATTATTACCTAATATTTTTTTAATAGAAATTTCCCCTTTTGGGCCAATAAAACCCTTAACAAATAATTTCCAGAGCGACTACCACCATAACTATTGTCTAGCAGAAAGCGTAAATATAAGCATGGATGTCATATTATACTATTTTTAAAAAATGACATCAGACCTAGGAATTTTGGTTTTCGCCTCTCCACTCTCCAAGCAAAAGTTAACATGCACCATGAGAGAAAAGGTAACAGGCAGAGGGATAAAAGGTAATATTTTTAAATACAAATTTCAAAATTGTCTGTACAAACCGTAAACGCTTTTGAAAGTCGAAGACCTTCTGAGATGGAACTTCATCATGGGGCGCATCCCACTGCGAACAGGTAGCTGCCTCTTACGTCATGCAGGAAGGTGCACTGGGACTATTTTACATCCCCGAGTTGGCAAGGGGAAACACGGGAATGACATTCAATTTTTTTTTTTAAAATTAAGATGACTTTTGTTTTAAGTCAAGCCTTATTTAAAAAGAATACTTTACGTAATTTTAGTTATGATGTATGTCTGTCTAAAGTTTCACCATAATATCTCGTATAAATGAAAAAGATAAAGAGAGTACAGGAAACAAAAATTTCGCCTTGCTGTGACCTTGACTGTTGTCTGTAACATACCAGATAGTGATGATTTATGTGTTGTTACAGTTACATCGAAATATCGTCTTTAATTTAAAAATCATACGCTGCAGACGAAAAGTTCGCGTGGACAGACATACGCACAGCACTATAATGTAATATACCCATGTTCTAGCTTCTAGGTTTTATTTCAAATAATTCAAAAATTAACGAGGCTAGGAATTGTAACCTAGGACTAGTCTGTGGTAAAATATTAGCAAACAGACATTTTACCAGAACCAGGCTCTAACCCGTATGCTGCTGTTATGGATTACGCTGGCTCGTTGACAACACATGGCCAATGTAACTCGTGAGAAATTTACCTGATTCTTGATTTTGTCGTTGCTAGCATTTGAAAAATAATTGAAACTAAAGCATATATGTCAATATAGCTTAAATATGTTTAGAAAAAAACAAAAAAAACAAAACAAAAAAAAACAAGAAATCAGTATAAGCTATTTTGTTAACGATATGCTGTTGTCAAAAAAAATTTGTTTTTCATAGTAATTTGGACACTCGTGGACCCTGTAGATCAGATTGTATTATTCCCAGAAATAAAATCTGCAGAGAATTGACTATTGTATGACTTGTTTATTGCTTATAAATTACATGCTTTCTCCAATACTAGAGATAAAGGTCATTACTCTTATTCACTGCATTCATCTTAAAAAATGTATTTGCTGCTATTTCATGTATGTATCGTTTATGTTTGTTTATGACATAAACACTTAGTGAGTTCAATGTTCTATGTTAATTGCATGGACAGTAAAAACATAATAGCACACACACACACACACACACACACACAGACACACACACACAGAGTAGTATGAAGATGAGCTTTTCTAGACTACAAACGGTTTAAACCGGATGTGACCGGATTGGTCCAGAATCGATTTAATGCAAAAATGTATGCGATAAAAATGTACTTTGTGGGTAACAATCGGACTGATCCAGAATGGTCTATTCTGGACCATAATGAACCATAACAGATTTTTTTTCAATTTTCAAGCAAGAAGGAGAATGCTGTAGTTAATGTTTAAAAAAGAAAAAACTTATGAGTACTTACTATTATGTAATTACGTGATATCTGAAGAGCAGAATTTGCTTTTTCGGCACAATCTTTTACACCTGCTATACCGGTGTTGTCCCTCCAGAATTTCGCTATATATGATCTTAGTAATTTTGTTTTTAAAACACTAACTAGATCATACTCATACATTATGGTCCAGAAAAGCCCATTCTGGACCAGTCAGATTGTTATCCAGTTAGTACATTTTTCTCACATAAAGTTTTGTGTTAAAATCTAATCTGGATCAATCAGGTCACAACCGGTAACCGGCTTAAAATCCGTCTTTAAATACGTCTCTCTCATTTTGTCTGTATTTCTTCCAAGCATTATTTGTAGTAGTTGTTTTACAGTCAGTAAAGGCTAAGCCATAGAGTTGCCCCGGGGAACAGGAGCGTTGTCTCAACCATTCAAAATATTTCAGCCGAATTACATAAGCAGGTATCTTTGTATTATTTATTTATCACTAAAGAGAGAATAATAACGATTGCAATCGTCGATATTAAAATCTCATTCTCATATTACTTCAGAGGATTGTTCGTACATTAATCATGCTAAACGATTTCATCATTACGATTTGTACCGGTGTTGTATACATTACTGGCCAATATAATATTATGTACAGCCCAAACTCAATATATTTAATCAGAACATTTTTACCCCCTGTCTAGAATTTTGGCCTTTTTTAGTGAAAGCGTTTTATAATTTGGACTACAACGGTAATGTAATAGACTCGGAATGCTGAGTGAATGTGGGGCCCCAGGTGGCCGAGAGGTCTAATACGCTCGCATTTACCGATAACTACCATCTCACCTCTGTCTGCGTGGGTTCGAGTCTTCGACTCGGCCAATGTGGTTATGTGAGAAAACTTGCCAGTTGCTTCCCGTGGGTCGGTGGTTCTTCCCGGGATTTTTCCCGGGTTCTTCCTCCACCAGATATACCGCCATGTATAGCCTATCATGTGCTGAAAAATGGCGTTAAACCCATAAAAGCAAACCAAACCTGAGTTCATTTGACCAAAATGAGGAGAATATTGGACATAAACTCACACCAAGTTTGAGATTAATATTTAGAAACAGAATGTGAAAAGCTGTGACCCACAAAGTTATGTATAACAAACAAACAAACATAAATTCGACATTGAACTGTGTTATGAAAAGAGTTTTAAAAAGGGGTTACTCTTATTTGCTAGACTTGGCAAATATCAAAGATTTATAAAAAAAAAAAAAATTATGTCCAGTAAGATAAATTATAAATGAGTTTCTGATTATACTCGTAGAAAATACCACCCACACTCACCGCAGAAAAGTAAAGTAATTAAGCCCTATGTATGTATATATGTACGTGTATGTTGGGTTTAACGGCATGACTATTTCCTTAAGTTAAATAAGATACAAATTGCAAAAAATAAAATTAAAAAAATACCTTAGGGAGATAAACTTCTCAAAAAAAAACGCAAACATAAAGATAAAAGATAAAAATGTAAAGATGATAGAATCCTTTAAAAGTTTTCATTCCACATAGTTTGCAAAGCATATTGAACAGGCCGATTTATATTTAAAAAAATTCAGTCACTGTATGCAATCCTCCATTCAAAAACGGGTGACTGCTGCTTTATCTGCCCATTCATTACCCTTAATACCAATACGACTGGGCAGCCAACACAGAATACTTTTTTTCAGATTTTATGAGCAAATAAGTCGTGTTACTGTAAGATCTGGGATATTAACGGGTTGTCAAATTTAAGGTTGTACAAGGCTCTCAGTATGAAAAGGGAATCCGAAAGATTTTGACGAAATTTGTTTTTGAGAGGTTTCAATGTAGTTGAAAGATACGAATATAGCAGTAAATTCTGCGGTAAAAATGGAGACTTTTTCCAGTAACCAGCTCGAGATGGTGTCGTGGAGTGTTGCATAAAGTACTCTTTTGTTTTTTATTGGTTACATAGAATATATCATCTTTCTAGCGGTTACAAAAATCTTTTCTTGAATAAAAAATACTCGCTATCAAGTTGGTTTCTAATATTTACTGCGTTTTGCTCACAACATCAGTGACCTCATCCATTATTCTTCACAAATTATTACGTCTTACTTTCATTCAATCATCATTTGTTTTTCCTCACATTATATCCATGTAATTTTATGACTGCGTTCACTACATGTGTGCATTTTTTAACCTGTTCTATTATTGTGTCATCGGTAAACGAACTACATACATGTATAAATTTGTGCTTTGCTCTTGGTACCCAATTATCTCAATTTGAAGTAAGTTAACATGGTACCCATTGATCTCAACTTTGAAGTATGTTTAAAACCAGTCTAACTGCTGAGACAAACAGGCCTCCAGCATGACTGTATGAGAGTGTTCCGAATGATAGATACATCACCAGTGAAAGCAAGAGCGATAAAAGGCTTGGAGGTGATAAATGCACATACAAAAATATACATTAACTTCAAACCAGTTATCTACTAGTGATGTACACAATACAGGGTTGAATTGACCTCTCTCATTTTAGAAGAATGCTCCACCCACTAATTAGCGTAGCTATTTAATTTAAATCCGTTTTTGTTTCGTATACAAAATCACTGAGGTTTACAGAATATATTTAAATCAGTTGTGAAAATTTCATAAAAATTTGATAGAAACGTTCGGAGTTATTAAGATCTGAAACTGTACATGTTATATAATCAAAGGTGACCCACTCGGTTGAACAAACTCTTGTCCCACAAACATATCTGTAAAATTCCTATTAGGTGAAAATTTTCACCTATCTGAGTGATCAGATGGGCATCAGTTAATTGGAATGTTTGTTACGCGATAGTTGATGACATACAGTAGGCCACACCCAGTCGAGAGGTCTATCATCTTCTGACTTCATGACTCGAGTTAAGCGCCTTTGTCAAATCACGCTTACTGCGCAGCTCGAAATGCAAACTGCTCTCCAGTGAGTAAACTATGCCACATCCTGCACCGTCTGACCACAACGTCAGCCGCGTTTTGAGTTGTCTTCAGCAATTTGTTTGCGTTGAATTTTGGCGAATAAAAGATGAAAAGTTAAGAAAAACAGTACTACAGTTGCTGGCTTAAATCTTAACATTTCTATATTTTACGTTACTTCTTGCGAATCCCTTGAAAAATGAGGTAAAAACTAGAGCGGGCGTTTATGCATGAAAGTGGCAGATTTCACTTGTGGTAGTAGTGGCGTTTCGAGCGCATTCGGAACAGTCGTCTCTTTCCGATACGAGTCGAATAACTTCGACTCTCTGAAAGAGACTCGGAGGTAATCGTAGCGATACTTCACAAATTAGTAAGGTTTGGCAGACGAACATTCGGCTAAATGCGCGAAGAACAGATTCTTGTAAAATAATAGGTGTTGCAAATAACAATCGACGACGTTTCAACAATCAATAAAATACCTGCACTTTTAAGTTTCATTGTCATTCATGCAACTTTGTAATGAAAAATGGAAGAAATAATTCCGTTTCAATAGGCTGAAACTGTTTGCTTACGTTGCTGTTAGCGATGACATGCTATCTAGTCATTGTGATGTCAATGAGGTTATTATGACGTAATAACAACCACGGACTTCCGGGTAGTTCAAAATGGTCATTATTAACATCCGAGATTTTTTTCTAACATGCGATGGAAAAGGCCGAGGGCCTTCCGATTGGTTTCGAGAGTAGCGAGAGCATCATCTTGGGAGCAGTTTGCTCCAAATGAAGCAATTGGAACATTTTCGGCCGTTTTCATCTCGTGCTGGAAAAAACATCGAATGTAAAATATGGTCATTTGGAACTCCCCTTAATCCCGTGGTTGCTTCATAATAACTTATTGATGTCACGAAGACAATAGTTTCTGGCTATTGGAACCAAAGATTTGTTCCTAATTTTTCATTTTAAAAGTTGTAGGAATTACATGAAGAATTAAAAGTGCAGGTATTTCATTCATGGTTGAAACGTCGTCGAGTGATATTTTCAGACCCTATCTCTTTATGAAGATCTTTTCTTCACACATCAATCTGGATATTCGTCTGCCAAGTACTTACCAATGTGGATAGTCTCGTTTACCCACCTCTCGCGTGGATCCGTGTGATCTTCGCCAAACGAGGGCCTCTTAAGCCCACCACCACCAAAAAAAATATAAAAAATTTTTTTTCCTTGTCACGCCAAAACGAGGCTTTCCCAAAATTTGGAAAAGCAATCTGACTGGCTGATACATCATTCCAATGATGATTTGACGTTATGTTTAGCGTAAACATGGACAGTTTAATGGCGTCCTGTGCATCGGCATGTGTTTACAATGTGATGTTTATTTATATCCTTTTAAGCTTACAAAATAATGTTGGCTTGAATGGTTGCGGAAAGCACGTCTAGATAAGTATTTCTCACATTCCTATATGTGTATGGTCGTGTTTTCCAGTGTTGAACAACGGTGCAGGATAGCTCACTCCTACCTCACACGTGACCTTTATCCTGACTTGTCGGCAATTTTGAAGTAGCAAAAACTTACACGATTTCCATCATCACTTGAATATTCTTTCACAGTAATCAAGATAAACATTAATTGCAACAGATTTACGTACTAAAACGAACATTGGTTGAAGTTAAGTACCCCTCAAACAGGTCGTTTCGCACTCATCAATCTAGCTACATGTACGGCTTCTTTAGTCCAATACTTCGACTTGATAAAGCCGTTGCTGTAATTGTTACTTTCTAAAACTCATATTTTCATTATTATTTCTGAAGGGTAAATCAATGCTAGATTCAAGGACTATTTCATTATTTTTTGTGTGTCTCGATTAATTTTATGGATAAAAGCGGACTTCATTTATTGGACTGCTCACATTTGTAACATTGTGCAAGCTATCTGCAGTATACAATTCGGACACTGTGTATTGCTAATACCATAGCCATTTCAACCACGGTTCTTTGAAAGCTAAAATGTGTTTAAAGGTCATTTAAAGTTTACACTACATTTTTCAGTGTATACCTAACGTTTTTCGCTCTATCTTAAGGTACAGAGATTTTCAATGGGTGCTTCGCTGCTTGAAAGTTACATCAGTATTCACAATACGCCATTTTGACTTCGACTCTCATTTCTCGTTCAGAAATGTGAGAACAAGAATCCTTCATTATACTTCAGTGTAGGATAGCAAACTTTTGACCCTCGGATGGAATTTTCCATCCTACACGGATGCATATGAAGGATTCTATTAATCTAGACGGCGAGAAATGTCTTTGTAGTTTCGCTTTAAAACATTTTGACCAAAGTGCCTTCTATTGGAAAGAGTGATCAATGAATCCTTTTACTAAACTTTCGTATGGCGAAGATTTTACGAAGTCACACGAGAGTCTGGTTGAACGAGACTACAATTTGGGAAGTATCACTACGATTACCTCGGAGTCTCTTTCAGAGAGTCGAAGTATTTCGACTCGCATCAGAAAGAGACGAGAATGTTCCGTTTGGAAATGAAGTGATCGTTGCTTTATGACGTCATCTATATGAAGTCACTTTTTACCTATCTGAATCGTAGCGATGTGAACGCTGGGGGAGATTGACGTAAAATGACGTGGTTGCCTCTCAAGTCTTTTATTAAATAATGAAAATGAAAAAATATTTATACAATTTTAATAAGCGCAACAACAGTCCGGTAAGGAAAATGATAAAGTCAGCGAAGAGTATAAGGGACCATGGGATATCCCTAGCTTTTTACGGACTGCTGTGAATCGGCTGTGCAAGCTTTATATCGCGGAAAATTAATGTGATCCAAATAACTGTGTCATACTGAAAAAATCAATCACATCTTTGTGTATTTTATAAAAGATCAATCACATCTTTGTGTATTTTATAAAAGATCAATCACATCTTTGTGTATTTTATAAAAGATCAATCACCCACATCTTTGTGAATTTTATACAAGATCAATCACCCACATGTTTGTGTATTTTATAAAAGGAATCTATGATCTTCAACCTGTGCAAATTGGATGAAATTTTCAATACTCAAACAGCTATTATTTTATGGACAATTAGCGACAGGACACTTCTTCCCATAATATCCTACGTAATGGCCCTATTATGGGATAGATGTTCAACTAAGGGTAGAGCAAGACAATGTACACCAACCTATACTTTGTCTAGTGATTTTGGATTTGTTTGAATCCTTACACATGTACAAATATCTACCTTGCAAAAAGTTAAATAATCCAACATTTCACAAGCTCTCATTCTTAAATTCGTTGTCTTACATCTGTGTATATAATAATAACAATAATTACCATAAGTAAAAATACTTTTAATATTAGTGTAACGAATAGGCCTGATGCACTCTTCTGCATGTCGTAAGAGGAGATAAATGAAAACAAGCAGCTGTGGCTCAGAAGTTAGCGTGCCGGACTCTTGACCGAAAGGATACCGGTTCGAATTCTTCTAGCACATGATCAGTCAGGGTCGACTACTGTGGTGTGTCCTTGGGCAAGACATTTTACTCCAATTGCCTTGGCTTTAAATAGCCTACTTGTGTTGCTGTGCCGCAAAACACCAAACTTTTTAGACCAAACGAATTGGAACTTAATCTATAGTAGCCGGTGTATTGATGACCAACGATATATAATTGTATCTGGTGGATTCCTGTCAGAAATTATTGTTGTTGATGTGTAAATACATATTTAAAGCGAGCTTTCAAGACTCGGTTTTATTACTTATATACATTCTAAGAGTTCGACATTAAAAACATTTAACTTATCAGTTTCTACAAGCTAGGAGTACTAAGGGTAATTACTTTTTTCAAGGTGTGATTTTCAGAGTACATATATTTAAAAAAAAAACAATAAATAAAAAATTAACAAAACAACAACCCCAACCCCCAACCCCCCCAAAAAAACCCAACAACAAACAAACTAAGAAACAAGCAAACAACATATAACTTTAGAAACGAGTTGACAGCATTTATGCATCTTATAAGTATGCTCTAATTGTGTCAACTGTAAAATAAGTATTGCATCTGTCTCATCTTTGAAGTACGTTTGAGGAAAGGTAGCTGTCTAATTTTTGAGCCAAAAAGCCTATGGCTGGCTTCTTGAGATTGACAGAATGATATATATATATATATATATATATATATATATATATATATATATATATATATATATATATATATATATATATATATATATATATTTAAAAAAAAAGATGGCCAAGACAAATTATGTGGACAATAACACGTGTAAGTTAACTTAAAACTTACCACAAGTGATGTACACAATACGGTCCTGAACTGTCACATGACGTCATCATGATTTTAGTTCAATTATTGTAGCAGTATCACACACCCTGTTATAAGAGCAAACCCTACGCAATAACTAATGATAAATTCCTATTATTATTATTATTATTATTATTATTATTTTAAATAAACGCATAGGAAAATTTGACTTGTTCTATAACAATTATGTATCATTACGAAACATGTTGAACTGTACGTCGTGAGATTGCTCTCCAAAAACTTGCCATTTTGTAGCCATTTTGGTCATTACACCATATTTTTATTTTTTTGTTTTTGTTTTAATGGCATTTTTAACACATTATTGGCTACATCCAGCCGAGGAAATGTGAGCTAAGTGTCTTTCCAAAGGACACACTGAGGCAGCATACCCGGGTTGTCCTGTGCAGCTATTGAACCCGCGACCTATGGATTACGAGTCTGACACTCGACCAACTGAGCTGTCGCGGCTCCCTACATCATGTATTTTTGCCACATAACCTCAAATGTGTACATTGTCATACATTGTAATTAATTCTAACTGATATGAGCACCTAGATTACAGTATTGTAATTACAAATAAGTAAAAATATTGAATCAACTGCCACTAGAACAAGCAATTAAATTTTTTCTTAGTTTCCAAAAATTCATCAAATATTGACAAAGTACAAAAGATTCACATTCATTTTTATAACTAACCCTTTAAACATGTAGTTCAAAAGCTGAGGTTACTCACCGTAGCATCAGTGACCAAATATGGTTTGAATAGATGACCACGATGGTCTGAAGACATCTATGGATGTGCTCCCATGTAGAATTTATAGGGGTTGTTTCCAAATGTCTTTAAAATGTGCTTGACTGTCATTTTTTTGTGAAGTTTTAGAAACTACAAAAATAATTTTTTTTTTTTTTTTCGTGTCAGTCGATTAAATATTTGTAGCTGTTAGTAATGACACTAATGTAAGCAAGGTACTCCTATCAGGTTTAATTAATTACAACGTAACGTTTCTGCTGTGTTCATTTGAAGTTATATGTCCCTAATACATGGCGTAATGACCAAAATGGGCTCATAAACCTTAAAAATACGCGCATAAAATGAAGGAAGCTTTCTGATTACCAAGTAATATATTCTTAGGATATGATATTGACAAGTACGGTTTAACAGCATGGAACTGATCAATTTGTACTAGCTTATCATTAATACGATCAACGTCTTTTCTAATGATATGATTCATAGAATATTTAAGGAAACGTTTGGATCTGAAATGTATCAGAAAAAAATATCGCTTTAATTAATTAATTAATTAATTAATACTATATTTAACGGGGCGATAGAGTTGGCAATTGACTAGTGATCAATGCAAGGTAAAATAAAATAAAAATTACATATAAATCAACAAGATAAATACATATGAACTAATAACCACAATTTCTAATTAAGATGCAAATAAATAAGATTTTGCACATCAACCCACAATTAATAGATGTTAGGGAAAGGAAATTAATTAAAGAACATGAAGAATTTATTCGGATGGTACTGTTGGAAATCAATAAAATTCTATCAAAGTATGCGAAAGTGTCTACTTTAAATAAGAAGATTCCTTCAAAAAAATATATTGTAAAAGACTGGTGCAAGTTTCAACTCTTTTTTAATAATTTTGAACACTTTTCTGATTACACAGACTGTATTGGTTAATCTAGTATGATGTCAGTGGTGAATGTATATCACATTTTCTCTTAGTTTGGGCTTTGAATACGTTGTTTTGCATCGTGGTTTTGTTTGTATGTTGTTTCTTGAATTGTTATTTTTTTCACGTATTATTTGCACAAGTATTTTCCCTTTATGTTCTCTTATTTGCACATGTATTTGCCCTTTATGTTCTCTTATTTGCACATGTATTTGCCCTTTATGTTCTCTTCATAAAATAAACAAAAAATTCCAAAGAATTATATGTCTCGTTTGCTCCATTGCACTATAAAGATGTTTTCACTTTCAAATGACATTGACCTTACCTGATGTCCATAGGGAATAAGGTAGGTTGCGCGAATATAAAAAGGCAGTGCTTGCCTATTCTACAGTCCATGTATGATAGTTATCCCTCATAGGGTTTGAGACTTAGGAAAAGAAACCACCCCCCACCCCCCGAAACAAACAACAAACCAACTTTAACCGAAAACTTAAGCAACATTTGCAAATGACCCTAATTTTGTCTGAGGGTTAGGAGGTGAGGAGTGCATGGATACGAAAGGGCAGAGCTACAGTCCAAGTATAATGGCCATCCATCCCAGGGTTTAAGTCTTATGACCATGTAGACAAACTTTAACCATAACCTTAGCCAATGTTGACGCCTCCCGAGTGAGTGATAACATATTTCTCCCCTATGCTAATGCAGACAAAGTAAACAACTTATGTTTGAAGGCTAATGAAGAAGAACTTTAAAAATGAAAACTAAAATAGAGTGTCACCAAGATGAAACTGTACAACAAAGTACACTATACTAATAGAACTGATATGGATTTGGTTGTGTTTTGGCAGCTCTATTCCTCTATGTATGTATCGGTATAACTTAACAACTTCAAGGAATTTGGTTACTATACATTTAGCATCACTATTATGATTTCTGTAATGACTTCTTACGGATAAAGTATAAAAGCTTTTGGCTAAAAGCGATTCTCAGTGATTAAAAATACACACGAAATGTAGATTAAATGAGACTTACTGTAGGTAAAAAATGGTAGAAATTGGTGAAACCATATTAATATTAGGTCTGCTGGAATTGTGTGTAAAATATTATCAAATAATTAAATGCTAGATAAGTCATTAGTAAAGACTGTAAAAGAAGGATGCTATTGCCCACTTTTAAGACAGAAAAATAGTTTTGTTTACGATTCATCTTGTTCAGAATTATTCAATGTCACAAACCGTAAAATTATGAGCACAAGTTGAAGATGTGACACAGACACTTGTGAGTTATATCAATATTGAAAAAAGTGATGCCTAATTCCTAAAGTCAAATTATACTTGTAAATAAGGTTGCAGGTATCTTAGTTACTCCATGGTTCAGCATAAACATAATTATCGAGTACATATGCGAGGTTAACAAAGAATTAGAGGCCAGTGACCACTTTAAATTGAAAGTGTATTTTGTTATTGTATTGCTGTAGTGAATATTGATCATCGTATCCCAACCCCCCAAAAAAAGAAAAAAACAGGAAAAGAAATGTATTACTAATAATAACAATCATAATAGCAAAATAATAATAAAAATGACGACGATTAATGATAATGACGACAGTGACGATAACGACGGTAATGACATTAACAAATACGACGATGATGAATATGCTGCTGTATATGGTTAAATTATATTCATCTTTAAATCGTTTCTATTTGAACTTAAGAAAATATTCTTCGTCACTCTGCGCCTTAGCAACACACGATAGACAAGGCACGATGCGAACCTAATACTAAATTCCCACCTTTTCTTCGCTATTTTCTCAATTTGATACTGAAAAACATACACAACTTCATCGGCTACAGTAGGTTGCAATATACTGCTTACTTACTAAGACCCAACGGTCATCAATCATTGCACAAACCGACCTTTAGAACTTGCTGATAAATTTATGCTTTGCTGTTGCTGGGGAGCGTCCATTGTTACAAAAGAAAGGTCTGAACGTTGTAGAAATGAGTCAGGTAGTCCTTTTTGACAAATAAATGTATGCATCTGTATCTAAGTATAATTTGTATTGTCCATTTGTACGGTACTAGTAGGATACATATTGTAGGTACGAGGCCAGCTAGACACCATCTTCGTATCAAAGAATATAAAGAAAGGGCTTGCATGCTTTTTAAGATATTTTAAAAAAAAATTATTTTAGCATGCTATCAAATAAACTAACTTTGACAAGAACAGTAAATAAGGAAATTAATATTTTTTATAACTGGGCACACCCGCTTCTATTCGTCCACTTATCGTCAAGTAAGACTCTGTAATTGAGCTGATTAGACAGAGTTGAAAAGAGTATATGATGACATCAAATCAGTGCCAAGGATGAGTTTACAATGCTTCATATTACAGGGCTTGTGAAACTGAGGTGCACCTTAAATCTCTGGAGCAGTTTCACTATACCTGCAGGTTGATTTACTTCCGGAGCTACTAGCTAGTGGCGTATCAACCGCCCAAGCAACCCCTGCAACTGCTGAGGTGGGGGGGGGGGGGGGGAGAGGGGGCAAAATTCCCATCAACCAACTTTTTTTTAATTGGGAGGGCGTCCCATAATTAATTTATTGGGGGGGGGGCAAAAAAATTTCTACGCCACTGTTCCTAGCCTTTCATTTCGAACTATGGGAATAAAATAGGACTAAATTCAACTTCGTAATCCAAGCAATCGAAGCGACATCCCGGCTGATTGAACTAAGAAACCAAGCGCGATATCCTTCGCTGGGGCGGTCAGGTGCACCCCAAAAAAGTGGATGAAAAGTAATATTTGAGCGATATTAAAAATAATTGGTTCTGCAAAAGACAAGAATAATTAACATTGCATGCACTAGAATGGCTTCACTGGAAGACTGCATAACGCATTGTATGTTATCGGCACAAATTTGGCCAAAGTTGGAATTATTTATGTTGGCATCTTTGCAACATCATAATATGACATTGTTGCTGCTGATGTTATTATTTTAGAAGTTATAGTAATAGTAATTATCTTTTTCTTACTACTACTACTGCTGCTATTGCTACCACTACTACTACTGCTGCTGGTGCTACCAGTACTACTAATACTGTTGCTGCTACCACTACTACTACTACTGTTGCTGCTCCCACTAATACTACTGTTGCTGGTGCTACCACTACTGCTGCTGGTGCTATCATTACTTCTACCACTGCTGCTGGTACTACCAATACTTAGACTACTATTGCTGGTGCTACCACTACTATTACTGTTGCTGGAGATACCACTACTACTGCTGCTGCTGCTGGTACCACTACCACTGCTGCTAGTGCTGCTACCACTTCTACTACTACTGCTGCTACTACTACTACCACTACTGATACTGCTGCTGGTGCTACCAATACTACTACTACTTCTACTGCTACTAGTTTTTACTGATGAGGATGAATACAATTTTATTTGCAAACAATATTTGAATGTTTGGATCATTAACGAAATAACAAAATAAATAAACAAATAATATCCCACAGACTAGGTGAAATATTTATCAATGGGATCAAAGTACAGACTATTTAACAACTTTATATTGTAAATCAATCAATCAACCTCTCTCTTTCTCTCGCTCTCTCTCTCTCTCTCTCTCTCTCTCTCTCTCTCTCACACACACACACACAAACACCCACACCCACAGACACGTGTTTAACTCTACAATGTATAGGTGCAACATATTTAAGACCTCTAGTCATTTGATAAGAAGTTGTTCTTACTTCAGTTACGCATCTTGTTTTTGGTCAAATTGTGTTTACCTTATCACCTATTACTGCTCAACCGCTGTTCCCTAAGGCAATGAGTGGTGGCTCTTGTAAGTAGGGCGTTAACATATCAAAATTCACGTCGGCAGAATAAAAATTTATTTTAAAAAAAAGTTTCACGGTACCTTTTTATACGCCCGCCATAAAATGGAGCGTATTATGTCATGATGTCCGTCCGTCCGTCTGTTACCAATTTGGTTTCCGCACAATAATAGGAGTTGTCAACCATCTACAGTTACCAAACTTTGTGGATGGCTTTGCACTTGGGGCATGGAAAAACCATGAATTGGGGTAAAGAAAAGTCTATCGATTTTGGGGTCAAAAGGTCAATGCCCAGAGCCACTGTGACTGAAAGAAAAAAATGCTTTTCGCACAATAACATTAGTTCTACGTCACAAAACTGGACCAAACTTTGTGCATGACTTTCACGTGGGGTAAGGAAGAACCCTACTGATGTAAATGTTAAATGTTATGGTCACTTAAGCATTTAATCTCCTTTTGTCAACTTTTCATTTTAGACGAAGCTTTAAAACAAGTCATAAATTTCAGCTACGGTACTTAAAAATTTTTGCCTGATGAAAGTTATATTAACATATACATCTCTACATATAGAAGTTTATACAAAGTTATATTAAAGGTATGCATCGAAAATTAATAATTTAAACACTTTCTTAAAAGAACGGGTAGGGGCAGTAATAGTTGCTCTGCAGTTCAATGCAACGATTGCAACGGTTGTAACTCTACAATATGTCTATAACGCACCACAATGGTTATTCTGCAACGCTCCAAAACGGTTGTAACTAATCGTAATGGTACATCTAAGCAGAATCGCACCATTAAAATCATCCTCATGGACTCGCAACAGTAATGCAACGTAACGCAACGGTAACGCTATTTCAAACCTAACGCACAAGGTATAACGGGGAGTAAGAAATAATTGGTCAATAAAATTAAAAGAGCAATTGGGTATATATATATATATATATATATATATATATATATATATATATATATATATATATATATATATATATATAGCGCACATAATGTATTGTTTCGCGTAGACCATCAGAGATCAGAGTTATAGTTACAATAGATACAATATAACCTCGTTTATTATAGCTCACCAGGAATTTCGGTTTTACTAGAACCACGTGTATGTCCCCAGAAGGTGCAAATGTCAAAATGTGAATAACTCGACCTCGTTCATCTGAACTCCAGATTTTCCAAATGTTTTTACGGTCCCCCCCCCCTCCCGAGGAGTTCTGACAAACAAGGTATACTTGACCGATAAACTGTCAGTATATTTTGATGTGTGTCATATTCAAAACCACTTTTTTAAAATGCTACTGTAACCACCTGCAGAACTTTTATTTGCTTATTTTTCAATTTTGTGGCAAATACTTCTGCCTTTAAGACAATTACAAAGATATGTTATTTCTATACTGCTGCATCTACCATAATAACAGCTTTTAGAACAGAGACAATAATAATAATAATAATAATAGAAACAACAAGAACATCAACGATAATAACGGCAAAAGTAATGACGACGATAACAATCATAAAAAAATGATAACGACGACGATTGCCGACTACGGTAACGACACCGATGACATAAATGTTTCGATGATAAAAATCATAGCAATTATGACGATGTGACAACAATAACGACTATGGTGACGACGACAAAGACTTTTCTTCTCATCTTGGTTCAGTTATTGCATTTTCTAAAATGCTTCTATTTTGACCAAGGAGGTATTATTCCCCACTTTACATTGAAGCAATATCTTTCTCTAAGCAATTATTATATGTGAAAATATAATATACAAATTAAAAATATATTCTTACCTATTTTTCCCGCTATTTTCCACAAGAAAACTCGCAGTAA
This sequence comes from Margaritifera margaritifera, assembly GCA_029931535.1. Lineage (NCBI taxonomy): Eukaryota > Metazoa > Mollusca > Bivalvia > Unionida > Margaritiferidae > Margaritifera > Margaritifera margaritifera. The sequence goes on along the minus strand of JAQPZY010001676.1, from coordinate 6,216,537 downwards.
GAATGAAATACACTATTTCATTAAAAGCAGTGACTATACATTATAGTGATACCTTGTACTTACTCTGGTGCGACACTCACCACTCACTGCATATAACAGCTCGTGTACCAACACTGTCATTTATTTTCGCTGTTGCCTCGGCGTGTCGGTTAGTGAGAAATGTCCTGCGCACTAAACAAATAAGCCGATCTTGTTGACAGATACATACTTACGGAAATGTACAACCAATCTTACTGGTAGCGACTGCAGTGTACATCAGGTGGTGACTCTAGGAAGTAATTTGGTACATACAATTGTTTTTAAAATACCTTAGATTTTTAACATTTAATATTTTTAGGACAATAAAAGGTAATACAGCAAGGGATATTTTTCCTGGATAAGAACACACAGTGTTTCTACTGGTTTAAAATCGCTTTACCGCGATATCCTAGACAGAAGATGCCGATCACGTAATTCTTACCACTCTGAATTCAATAAATTAGTTCGTACACAATTTTATTATGGATTCAAAATAGTTTGTTCGATCAGACTTGTTACGTAGGTGTTAAACTACAATTATGACATACTTCAATAGTGTTTCCCTGTGAAACCAATGCCATCAAATCAGGTGTTTATGTTAGTATTGACACTAGTTTCTTACCACATGAATCTCGTACCGGTTCTTCGCTCACGAGAGGTAGATCGAACTTTACGATTTACCTTCATCAAAGCCTCTCGGGGTCCGATAGCCCTTGATTTAAAAACAAACGTGTTTATCTGGGACAATTGACACCTTGTGAGTATGATTAATTTCTTAAGTTATCAATGAATTATAAAGGAAACCATTTTTCATGCCAAGATCGAAGCTGTCATTCTGGTGTACGGCACATTTCAAGGATAGCTAGTGTCGTACACTTCCCAGAGACTGTGGTGTACATCTATGTTAAACCATTGGGCCATAACGTGAAAACGCTTCTCGAAACTCACGCAGTCGAGTTCTATATTTCGCGGAATCAAAACTCTCACTTCGCGTAATCGAGTACATGGCAACCAACAGGGTCATAACGTGAAAATATTTAGAGTTCTCGAGGTTCGAATGCGGGTATTCCTGGCTATAATGCGCGATCTCGAGAGAACCAATTGGAAAATTCGTTTGAATGATAATGTATTCGAGACAGTACTAATGCGCGTTCTCGAATCTTGAATACGCAATCTCGAAATAGTCAATCAAAGAAGTATTTTTATCAAATGATTTTTTTTATCTTGTTCGCGTATTCGAAGAGCGATTTACGTTTCTGAGGCTGGAATACACGATCGATCGATCTAGAGATCATGTGGTTAAACCAACTTTCTATTTGCTGTCTCGAGATCTCGTACTCGAGCTTCGAGAACGCATATTCCTGTTGTCTCTAATACGTGATAATGTAATTAAAACGCCTTTTCCGATTGGCTCTTTCGAGATCGCGTATTTGAGCTTCGAATACGTGCATTCGAGCTTCGAGAACGCGAAATATTTTCACGTTATGGCACGCTACCTACTTCGAATGCATGTTCCAATTTGCATGTGTTACTGCAAGAAACCTCTCAGATTGCAAGAAGTTTCACAGTATGATCACTAACATAAGGGCTAAAATGATTATCTTCTCTAAGTATGTTGATGACTTATAACTCGAGATAAATTCACCATCTCCTCGTGTGATAGGTGTATGAACATTCCTTTACATCAGAATTAAGAAACAAATCGTACGCATCAGTTGTCAATTGTCCCAGATAAACACCAGTTTTATGAGATCAAAGTGCATCTGAGCCAAAGGAGGCCTTCCCCAGCGCTTCTATTAAAAGCAGCCAATCAAAATTGTTCAAGTTAGCGTGTACTTGCAACTTCTAAGTGCAACGTTAATAGTGAATGATGTCTAGTCGACATAAAAAAAGTCGTTGTATCGTAGTTTAAATTTGTTATGAATTTAATGGTGAATTAGAGGTCTGAAGTGGAAAAAGTATCTAGAATGAGTCTTAACATAAATGTGGCAGAGAGGTTAGAATGTGAGGAAATTGTGGCTTGAATTATGATCGGCTTCAATGTTCAAAGGAAACACGATAATGGATTGGCGTCATTTTTCTGTGCTTAAATCAGGTCATCGCTTATGGGATTATTAGTATTTAATGTGTTCAGTACCAAGATAAACTACCTCTGTCTCTGAAAATGTTCCAGTTGACTACTGGTAGAATTCCATGGATTCTCTCTCTCTCGATCTCGATCTCGACTGACGACTATCAATTTTGGGGTCAATAGGTCAAATGCCACGGTCACTGTGAATGAAGGAATGAAATTGGTTTCCGCGCATTATCTTGAGTTCCCCGTCATCTGTGGTTACTAAACTTTGTGCATGGCTTGCTACAGAAAGAATCCTATCGATTTCGGGGTGAAAGGTCAAGGTGACTAGACTGAAAGAAGACAAGTGGTTTCCGCAAATAACGTTTGTTTTACAACACTTACATGGATCAAACTTTGTTGATGTATTACAATTGGGGTAAAGAAAAAGCCTATTGATTTTGGAGTCAAAAGGTCAAAGGCCAAGGGAATTGTGAATGAAAGAAGAAACAAAATTTCCACACAATAGGATTCGTTCTACATTACAGAACTGGACCAGTCTTTGTGTATAGCTTACACTTGGAGTAAGGAAGAAGCCTATTGATCTTGGGGTGTAAATGTTAAAGGTTAAGGTTACTATGATTGAAAGAAGAAAAGTGGTTTCTACATAACAACATTTAGCTATCTGCATAGATTACTATTAAACACGTGGCGGGCGTAGGATGCACCCACCATTCACGGTACTCTTGTTAAACGAACGAGACGGTGCCTTTTGGACGTTTAGATTGTTGTTGTAGCGATAGCAAATAATATAATGATTGAGCGGGTAAAACAACGCGCCAGGCTACAATACACACAGTCATAAGATTCGGCAGACGGGAGGGCAAGCCTCAAACTTATGAATTGCCGAGAAGAAGAAGAAGAAGAAGAAGATGATGATGATGAAGAAGAAAGTGATGATGATGATGATGATGATGATGAGCTATATCAATAATTATATATAATAGGCATGGTGATATATGAACCAAACAAGGGGTTACTAAGAAAAACAGTGAGTCCTTTATGATCTGTGTTTGCTTCACTTAGTGTTAGATTAAATGCAGTTAGAAATTACTTTAATAATAATTCTCTCCCACCCATCTACCCCCCCTCTCTCTCTCTCACACACACACGCACACACAGGTATATGGGGAATCAGTATGTATTATATACATATCAATTTTCAACTTAAGAATGAGCCAGAATTTTACCGTCAAATCCGAAAAGGAGGAAAAAGATACTTTCGTTTTCTGATTACGTATCACCATACTCTCAAACGAGGCTGAAAGTACTTTTTCCTGCACGTTTCCTGGTTACAACTGAACAAGCGTGAATAACTATGCCGTAGCCTCACCTGACATAACAAATGGAAATGAGTAGTATTCTCTTTAACAAATCTGTATCAGCAATTTCCAACAATTTGTCCAATCCCACTGTAAATAACTGTCAAAATAATGTTGTCATTCCCATGCCAAGTCACCACTTCCGTGATGCAAAATTTGACAACTGCACAATAGCTGTATATCACATATATGGGTCTGCTGCCTCCATGCGTCGAATAACTCGTGTTATTAACAGTGATAACAGTAGTGGTGAAAATGATTAACTGTTGTTACACACGCTTCATTCATAAAACTGATATTCATGCGCATATCAGCTGTTCATAAAAATGAAATTCAGTTTATGACTTAAGATGAAGTTCGTATCAGAAAGGTTGAAATGATTAGCAATTTCTTTTTTTCCCCCCGTTGCGTTTGGAGATTTTATTAATTTATCTAAAACTTGATTGGTATATCACAAAAATATCCTTATCATTAGTAATTCGATCTTGATTGCTAGATCACGTCTTGTTGTCAGCATCAGAAAATCCAGATCATAATTCGACGCTTTGCATCTCGTAGCGATCCGGATTTTTTTATGCTGATAACTCGACGTGATCTAGCAATCAAGATAGTCTTACAAAGATTATATATATATATATATATATATATATATATATATATATATATATATATATATATATATATATATATATATGTGTGTGTGTGTGTGTGTGTGTGTATGTGTGTGTGATACGTGAAATATTATTTTTATTTACAGAAAACTCGTTAATTTCAAAATGTGTGGGTATGCTTAGATTACGAGTTCCGTTAGTGTATACTTTTTCATATAGATAGCGAGGGATGAAATTTATGTGACTTACATAAATGTGGATGATATATTAGTCACTTTCAGGGTGAACACACAGTAACTGCGAGAAATCCTTACCTTTTTCTGCAGTCATACAGGACAATCTATATTTACAAGAAACCAACCCTGATGGGGCAAGAAATGGCACGCACACTCAATGTTCCAATTATTTTCCAGGTATTATTCCTAAAGTTCTCCTTCACCTTCCTTTATTTCAATGGCCTGAGAAACTTTCAAATTAAAAAAAGCATAGAGAGAGATTTTAAAGTTAACGGTGTAATTTAAATTTTTACGAAAAATCCATACTTCTGGGTTATCCGTTCGCATATCCGCAACTAAAACGAAAATTCCGTATAATGCGGAAAAATCAGTACATGTTCTCAGCAAGAACTTATCGTCGCTGGGTTTAAATAAATATGAATTTTAAAAAAAAATTGTTTTATATTCGTATCAGTTATTGGCTTCCTGTCAAGTCTGTGTCCAATATAAGACGGGTATGGATAGTGGCTGCAAATTTGATGAAATCGAGTGGAGGCTAACACATTTTTCTAAAGTCCATGAATGACAGGGTCTTAATTGGAAATTTTATGTCAATCAGTTCTTTATATTTTTGTTTCCCAACTCATATGCATGTATTATTATTTAGAATCTAGTATTACTCCGAGATGTTTTCACGTGTTTTTTGTTTTTTTTACACGTTCTGTCCACGGTTCAGACGCAGGAATGTAAATTTGATGTATTTGTCACCTCTTATGCCTTAGGCAATCTGAGCGGAGTAACATTGTCTTTTTGTATATTGTTTGTAAGTCATGTATGTTATTAAAACTAAGACTGAGCGTTAGATTCGCAAACATCGTCATGTTTACACATGTACTTTGCAATTCTGTAGTTTTTAAACATATACCGTAAAAGCCCGTATTTCGGGACGCGTTACGCATAGAACGTCACGTGTTTATTCTGTCTTTCTCCCTTTTCTTTCTTTCCTAATCCTGCTGCCAGATTAAAAAGGTATACAAAAATCGAGTCTTTTAATTTCCATGAAAACTGTTTATGGTGGATTTGATTTGTATTGTGGTAAGGTGCTACTGATATCATACACTGGAATTGCTTCTAAAATTAAATTTAAAAAAAAATGCTGGTAGGGCAATTACACTTAAAAGTAGAAGATGGAGAACATGAAAGATCAATATTTTATCGTAGAGTACGTGCAGTCATTTTCAATGCTTATTTGTTGCCTCAGTTCATACCACTTTTAGCACTCGATGTAACGAATTGTAATGGTTCCTCTCAGCAGAGTCGCGCCGTTACAATCATCCTCATGGACTCGCAACAGTAATGCGGCGTAAAGCAATGCAACGGTGACTCAACTGTTATTATATGCGTAAAACAATGCAACGGTGACTCAACTGTTATTATATGCGTAAAGCAATGCAACGGTGACTCAACTGTTATTATATGCGTAAAACAATGCAACGGTGACTCAACTGTTATTATTCTGTTAAATTTAACGGACAAGCAATGTATAACGGGAATAAGCAATAAACGGCGCGACTCTGCTTAGATGTGCCATTACGATTCGTTACAACCATTTTGGAGCGTTGCTGAATAACCATTCCGGTGCGTTATAGACATATTGCAGAGTTACAACCGTTGCAATCGTTGCATTGAACTGCAGAGTAAATATTATTCTCCACCTCCCCCCACCTCCTTTTTTTTACAGGAAGTGTTTCAATTATTTATTTTCGATGCATACTTTAAATACATTTTTAAAAAGATTTCTATATGTAGAGATGTATATGTTAATGTTACTTTTATCAGGCAAACATTTATAAATACCGTAGCTGAAATTCATGACATATTTTAAAGCTTCGTCTTAAATTAAAAGTTGACAAAACGAGATTAAATGTTTAAATCCCATATGTTGTACACCAAATTTCTTACTAGACTCAAATACTGAAAATAATATGAAACATGGGTGTGTGCTTACATGTGCACTGGAATATTATTAGTGATAGTAAATAGTGAAAAAGAAGGTGCTAAATCGTTATGAACTGAGGTAACAAATAAGCAAAGATATATGTTATTTCTATACTGCTGCATCTACCATTATAACAGCATCGAGAGACAACAACAGCAATAATAATAATAGAAACAACAAGAACATCAACGATAATAACGGCAAAAGTAATGACGACGATAACAATCATAAAAAATGATAACGACGACGATTGCCGACTACGGTAACGACACCGATGACATATATGTTTCGATGATAAAAATCATAGCAATTATGACGATGTGACAACAATAACGACTATGGTGACGACGACAAAGACTTTTCTTCTCATCTTGGTTCAGTTATTGCATTTTCTAAAATGCTTCTATTTTGACCAAGGAGGTATTATTCCCCACTTTACATTGAAGCAATATCTTTCTCTAAGCAATTATTAAATGTGAAAATATAATATACAAATTAAAAATATATTCTTACCTATTTTTCCCGCTATTTTCCACAAGAAAACTCGCAGTAAGAATGAAATACACTATTTCATTAAAAGCAGTGACTATACATTATAGTGATACCTTGTACTTACTCTGGTGCGACACTCACCACTCACTGCATATAACAGCTCGGGTACCAACACTGTCATTTATTTTCGCTGTTGCCTCGGCGTGTCGGTTAGTGAGAAATGTCCTGCGCACTAAACAAATAAGCCGATCTTGTTGACAGATACATACTTACGGAAATGTACAACCAATCTTACTGGTAGCGACTGCAGTGTACATCAGGTGGTGACTCTAGGAAGTAATTTGGTACATACAATTGTGTTTAAAATACCTTAGATTTTTAACATTTAATATTTTTAGGACAATAAAAGGTAATACAGCAAGGGATATTTTTCCTGGATAAGAACACACAGTGTTTCTACTGGTTTTTAATCGTTTTTATCCTAGACAGAAGATGCCGATCACGTAATACTTACCACTCTGAATTCAATAAATTAGTTCGTACACAATTTTATTATGGATTCAAAATAGTTTGTTCGATCAGACTTGTTACGTAGGTGTTAAACTACAATTATGACATACTTCAATAGTGTTTCCCTGTGAAACCAATGCCATCAAATCAGGTGTTTATGTTAGTATTGACACTAGTTTCTTACCACATGAATCTCGTACCGGTTCTTCGCTCACGAGAGGTAGATCGAACTTTACGATTTACCTTCATCAAAGCCTCTCGGGGTCCGATAGCCCTTGATTTAAAAACAAACGTGTTTATCTGGGACAATTGACACCTTGTGAGTATGATTAATTTCTTAAGTTATCAATGAATTATAAAGGAAACCATTTTTCATGCCAAGATCGAAGCTGTCATTCTGGTGTACGGCACATTTCAAGGATAGCTAGTGTCGTACACTTCCCTGAGACTGTGGTGTACATCTATGTTAAACCATTGGGCCATAACGTGAAAACGCTTCTCGAAACTCACGCAGTCGAGTTCTATATTTCGCGGAATCAAAACTCTCACTTCGCGTAATCGAGTACATGGCAACCAACAGGGTCATAACGTGAAAATATTTAGAGTTCTCGAGGTTCGAATGCGGGTATTCCTGGCTATAATGCGCGATCTCGAGAGAACCAATTGGAAAATTCGTTTGAATGATAATGTATTCGAGACAGTACTAATGCGCGTTCTCGAATCTTGAATACGCAATCTCGAAATAGTCAATCAAAGAAGTATTTTTATCAAATGATTTTTTTTATCTTGTTCGCGTATTCGAAGAGCGATTTACGTTTCTGAGGCTGGAATACACGATCGATCGATCTAGAGATCATGTGGTTAAACCAACTTTCTATTTGCTGTCTCGAGATCTCGTACTCGAGCTTCGAGAACGCATATTCCTGTTGTCTCTAATACGTGATAATGTAATTAAAACGCCTTTTCCGATTGGCTCTTTCGAGATCGCGTATTTGAGCTTCGAATACGTGCATTCGAGCTTCGAGAACGCGAAATATTTTCACGTTATGGCACGCTACCTACTTCGAATGCATGTTCCAATTTGCATGTGTTACTGCAAGAAACCTCTCAGATTGCAAGAAGTTTCACAGTATGATCACTAACATAAGGGCTAAAATGATTATCTTCTCTAAGTATGTTGATGACTTATAACTCGAGATAAATTCACCATCTCCTCGTGTGATAGGTGTATGAACATTCCTTTACATCAGAATTAAGAAACAAATCGTACGCATCAGTTGTCAATTGTCCCAGATAAACACCAGTTTTATGAGATCAAAGTGCATCTGAGCCAAAGGAGGCCTTCCCCAGCGCTTCTATTAAAAGCAGCCAATCAAAATTGTTCAAGTTAGCGTGTACTTGCAACTTCTAAGTGCAACGTTAATAGTGAATGATGTCTAGTCGACATAAAAAAAGTCGTTGTATCGTAGTTTAAATTTGTTATGAATTTAATGGTGAATTAGAGGTCTGAAGTGGAAAAAGTATCTAGAATGAGTCTTAACATAAATGTGGCAGAGAGGTTAGAATGTGAGGAAATTGTGGCTTGAATTATGATCGGCTTCAATGTTCAAAGGAAACACGATAATGGATTGGCGTCATTTTTCTGTGCTTAAATCAGGTCATCGCTTATGGGATTATTAGTATTTAATGTGTTCAGTACCAAGATAAACTACCTCTGTCTCTGAAAATGTTCCAGTTGACTACTGGTAGAATTCCATGGATTCTCTCTCTCTCGATCTCGATCTCGACTGACGACTATCAATTTTGGGGTCAATAGGTCAAATGCCACGGTCACTGTGAATGAAGGAATGAAATTGGTTTCCGCGCATTATCTTGAGTTCCCCGTCATCTGTGGTTACTAAACTTTGTGCATGGCTTGCTACAGAAAGAATCCTATCGATTTCGGGGTGAAAGGTCAAGGTGACTAGACTGAAAGAAGACAAGTGGTTTCCGCAAATAACGTTTGTTTTACAACACTTACATGGATCAAACTTTGTTGATGTATTACAATTGGGGTAAAGAAAAAGCCTATTGATTTTGGAGTCAAAAGGTCAAAGGCCAAGGGAATTGTGAATGAAAGAAGAAACAAAATTTCCACACAATAGGATTCGTTCTACATTACAGAACTGGACCAGTCTTTGTGTATAGCTTACACTTGGAGTAAGGAAGAAGCCTATTGATCTTGGGGTGTAAATGTTAAAGGTTAAGGTTACTATGATTGAAAGAAGAAAAGTGGTTTCTACATAACAACATTTAGCTATCTGCATAGATTACTATTAAACACGTGGCGGGCGTAGGATGCACCCACCATTCACGGTACTCTTGTTAAACGAACGAGACGGTGCCTTTTGGACGTTTAGATTGTTGTTGTAGCGATAGCAAATAATATAATGATTGAGCGGGTAAAACAACGCGCCAGGCTACAATACACACAGTCATAAGATTCGGCAGACGGGAGGGCAAGCCTCAAACTTATGAATTGCCGAGAAGAAGAAGAAGAAGAAGATGATGATGATGAAGAAGAAAGTGATGATGATGATGATGATGATGATGAGCTATATCAATAATTATATATAATAGGCATGGTGATATATGAACAAGGGGTTACTAAGAAAAACAGTGAGTCCTTTATGATCTGTGTTTGCTTCACTTAGTGTTAGATTAAATGCAGTTAGAAATTACTTTAATAATAATTCTCTCCCACCCATCTACCCCCCCTCTCTCTCTCTCACACACACACGCACACACAGGTATATGGGGAATCAGTATGTATTATATACATATCAATTTTCAACTTAAGAATGAGCCAGAATTTTACCGTCAAATCCGAAAAGGAGGAAAAAGATACTTTCGTTTTCTGATTACGTATCACCATACTCTCAAACGAGGCTGAAAGTACTTTTTCCTGCACGTTTCCTGGTTACAACTGAACAAGCGTGAATAACTATGCCGTAGCCTCACCTGACATAACAAATGGAAATGAGTAGTATTCTCTTTAACAAATCTGTATCAGCAATTTCCAACAATTTGTCCAATCCCACTGTAAATAACTGTCAAAATAATGTTGTCATTCCCATGCCAAGTCACCACTTCCGTGATGCAAAATTTGACAACTGCACAATAGCTGTATATCACATATATGGGTCTGCTGCCTCCATGCGTCGAATAACTCGTGTTATTAACAGTGATAACAGTAGTGGTGAAAATGATTAACTGTTGTTACACACGCTTCATTCATAAAACTGATATTCATGCGCATATCAGCTGTTCATAAAAATGAAATTCAGTTTATGACTTAAGATGAAGTTCGTATCAGAAAGGTTGAAATGATTAGCAATTTCTTTTTTTCCCCCCGTTGCGTTTGGAGATTTTATTAATTTATCTAAAACTTGATTTGGTATATCACAAAAATATCCTTATCATTAGTAATTCGATCTTGATTGCTAGATCACGTCTTGTTGTCAGCATCAGAAAATCCAGATCATAATTCGACGCTTTGCATCTCGTAGCGATCCGGATTTTTTTATGCTGATAACTCGACGTGATCTAGCAATCAAGATAGTCTTACAAAGATTATATATATATATATATATATATATATATATATATATATATATATATATATATATATATATATATATGTGTGTGTGTGTGTGTGTGTGTGTGTGTGTGTGTATGTGTGTGTGATACGTGAAATATTATTTTTATTTACAGAAAACTCGTTAATTTCAAAATGTGTGGGTATGCTTAGATTACGAGTTCCGTTAGTGTATACTTTTTCATATAGATAGCGAGGGATGAAATTTATGTGACTTACATAAATGTGGATGATATATTAGTCACTTTCAGGGTGAACACACAGTAACTGCGAGAAATCCTTACCTTTTTCTGCAGTCATACAGGACAATCTATATTTACAAGAAACCAACCCTGATGGGGCAAGAAATGGCACGCACACTCAATGTTCCAATTATTTTCCAGGTATTATTCCTAAAGTTCTCCTTCACCTTCCTTTATTTCAATGGCCTGAGAAACTTTCAAATTAAAAAAAGCATAGAGAGAGATTTTAAAGTTAACGGTGTAATTTAAATTTTTACGAAAAATCCATACTTCTGGGTTATCCGTTCGCATATCCGCAACTAAAACGAAAATTCCGTATAATGCGGAAAAATCAGTACATGTTCTCAGCAAGAACTTATCGTCGCTGGGTTTAAATAAATATGAATTTTAAAAAAAAATTGTTTTATATTCGTATCAGTTATTGGCTTCCTGTCAAGTCTGTGTCCAATATAAGACGGGTATGGATAGTGGCTGCAAATTTGATGAAATCGAGTGGAGGCTAACACATTTTTCTAAAGTCCATGAATGACAGGGTCTTAATTGGAAATTTTATGTCAATCAGTTCTTTATATTTTTGTTTCCCAACTCATATGCATGTATTATTATTTAGAATCTAGTATTACTCCGAGATGTTTTCACGTGTTTTTTGTTTTTTTACACGTTCTGTCCACGGTTCAGACGCAGGAATGTAAATTTGATGTATTTGTCACCTCTTATGCCTTAGGCAATCTGAGCGGAGTAACATTGTCTTTTTGTATATTGTTTGTAAGTCATGTATGTTATTAAAACTAAGACTGAGCGTTAGATTCGCAAACATCGTCATGTTTACACATGTACTTTGCAATTCTGTAGTTTTTAAACATATACCGTAAAAGCCCGTATTTCGGGACGCGTTACGCATAGAACGTCACGTGTTTATTCTGTCTTTCTCCCTTTTCTTTCTTTCCTAATCCTGCTGCCAGATTAAAAAGGTATACAAAAATCGAGTCTTTTAATTTCCATGAAAACTGTTTATGGTGGATTTGATTTGTATTGTGGTAAGGTGCTACTGATATCATACACTGGAATTGCTTCTAAAATTAAATTTAAAAAAAAATGCTGGTAGGGCAATTACACTTAAAAGTAGAAGATGGAGAACATGAAAGATCAATATTTTATCGTAGAGTACGTGCAGTCATTTTCAATGCTTATTTGTTGCCTCAGTTCATACCACTTTTAGCACTCGATGTAACGAATTGTAATGGTTCCTCTCAGCAGAGTCGCGCCGTTACAATCATCCTCATGGACTCGCAACAGTAATGCGGCGTAAAGCAATGCAACGGTGACTCAACTGTTATTATATGCGTAAAACAATGCAACGGTGACTCAACTGTTATTATATGCGTAAAGCAATGCAACGGTGACTCAACTGTTATTATATGCGTAAAACAATGCAACGGTGACTCAACTGTTATTATTCTGTTAAATTTAACGGACAAGCAATGTATAACGGGAATAAGCAATAAACGGCGCGACTCTGCTTAGATGTGCCATTACGATTCGTTACAACCATTTTGGAGCGTTGCTGAATAACCATTCCGGTGCGTTATAGACATATTGCAGAGTTACAACCGTTGCAATCGTTGCATTGAACTGCAGAGTAAATATTATTCTCCACCTCCCCCCACCTCCTTTTTTTTACAGGAAGTGTTTCAATTATTTATTTTCGATGCATACTTTAAATACATTTTTAAAAAGATTTCTATATGTAGAGATGTATATGTTAATGTTACTTTTATCAGGCAAACATTTATAAATACCGTAGCTGAAATTCATGACATATTTTAAAGCTTCGTCTTAAATTAAAAGTTGACAAAACGAGATTAAATGTTTAAATCCCATATGTTGTACACCAAATTTCTTACTAGACTCAAATACTGAAAATAATATGAAACATGGGTGTGTGCTTACATGTGCACTGGAATATTATTAGTGATAGTAAATAGTGAAAAAGAAGGTGCTAAATCGTTATGAACTGAGGTAACAAATAAGCAAAGATATATGTTATTTCTATACTGCTGCATCTACCATTATAACAGCATCGAGAGACAACAACAGCAATAATAATAATAGAAACAACAAGAACATCAACGATAATAACGGCAAAAGTAATGACGACGATAACAATCATAAAAAATGATAACGACGACGATTGCCGACTACGGTAACGACACCGATGACATATATGTTTCGATGATAAAAATCATAGCAATTATGACGATGTGACAACAATAACGACTATGGTGACGACGACAAAGACTTTTCTTCTCATCTTGGTTCAGTTATTGCATTTTCTAAAATGCTTCTATTTTGACCAAGGAGGTATTATTCCCCACTTTACATTGAAGCAATATCTTTCTCTAAGCAATTATTAAATGTGAAAATATAATATACAAATTAAAAATATATTCTTACCTATTTTTCCCGCTATTTTCCACAAGAAAACTCGCAGTAAGAATGAAATACACTATTTCATTAAAAGCAGTGACTATACATTATAGTGATACCTTGTACTTACTCTGGTGCGACACTCACCACTCACTGCATATAACAGCTCGGGTACCAACACTGTCATTTATTTTCGCTGTTGCCTCGGCGTGTCGGTTAGTGAGAAATGTCCTGCGCACTAAACAAATAAGCCGATCTTGTTGACAGATACATACTTACGGAAATGTACAACCAATCTTACTGGTAGCGACTGCAGTGTACATCAGGTGGTGACTCTAGGAAGTAATTTGGTACATACAATTGTGTTTAAAATACCTTAGATTTTTAACATTTAATATTTTTAGGACAATAAAAGGTAATACAGCAAGGGATATTTTTCCTGGATAAGAACACACAGTGTTTCTACTGGTTTTTAATCGTTTTTATCCTAGACAGAAGATGCCGATCACGTAATACTTACCACTCTGAATTCAATAAATTAGTTCGTACACAATTTTATTATGGATTCAAAATAGTTTGTTCGATCAGACTTGTTACGTAGGTGTTAAACTACAATTATGACATACTTCAATAGTGTTTCCCTGTGAAACCAATGCCATCAAATCAGGTGTTTATGTTAGTATTGACACTAGTTTCTTACCACATGAATCTCGTACCGGTTCTTCGCTCACGAGAGGTAGATCGAACTTTACGATTTACCTTCATCAAAGCCTCTCGGGGTCCGATAGCCCTTGATTTAAAAACAAACGTGTTTATCTGGGACAATTGACACCTTGTGAGTATGATTAATTTCTTAAGTTATCAATGAATTATAAAGGAAACCATTTTTCATGCCAAGATCGAAGCTGTCATTCTGGTGTACGGCACATTTCAAGGATAGCTAGTGTCGTACACTTCCCTGAGACTGTGGTGTACATCTATGTTAAACCATTGGGCCATAACGTGAAAACGCTTCTCGAAACTCACGCAGTCGAGTTCTATATTTCGCGGAATCAAAACTCTCACTTCGCGTAATCGAGTACATGGCAACCAACAGGGTCATAACGTGAAAATATTTAGAGTTCTCGAGGTTCGAATGCGGGTATTCCTGGCTATAATGCGCGATCTCGAGAGAACCAATTGGAAAATTCGTTTGAATGATAATGTATTCGAGACAGTACTAATGCGCGTTCTCGAATCTTGAATACGCAATCTCGAAATAGTCAATCAAAGAAGTATTTTTATCAAATGATTTTTTTTATCTTGTTCGCGTATTCGAAGAGCGATTTACGTTTCTGAGGCTGGAATACACGATCGATCGATCTAGAGATCATGTGGTTAAACCAACTTTCTATTTGCTGTCTCGAGATCTCGTACTCGAGCTTCGAGAACGCATATTCCTGTTGTCTCTAATACGTGATAATGTAATTAAAACGCCTTTTCCGATTGGCTCTTTCGAGATCGCGTATTTGAGCTTCGAATACGTGCATTCGAGCTTCGAGAACGCGAAATATTTTCACGTTATGGCACGCTACCTACTTCGAATGCATGTTCCAATTTGCATGTGTTACTGCAAGAAACCTCTCAGATTGCAAGAAGTTTCACAGTATGATCACTAACATAAGGGCTAAAATGATTATCTTCTCTAAGTATGTTGATGACTTATAACTCGAGATAAATTCACCATCTCCTCGTGTGATAGGTGTATGAACATTCCTTTACATCAGAATTAAGAAACAAATCGTACGCATCAGTTGTCAATTGTCCCAGATAAACACCAGTTTTATGAGATCAAAGTGCATCTGAGCCAAAGGAGGCCTTCCCCAGCGCTTCTATTAAAAGCAGCCAATCAAAATTGTTCAAGTTAGCGTGTACTTGCAACTTCTAAGTGCAACGTTAATAGTGAATGATGTCTAGTCGACATAAAAAAAGTCGTTGTATCGTAGTTTAAATTTGTTATGAATTTAATGGTGAATTAGAGGTCTGAAGTGGAAAAAGTATCTAGAATGAGTCTTAACATAAAATGTGGCAGAGAGGTTAGAATGTGAGGAAATTGTGGCTTGAATTATGATCGGCTTCAATGTTCAAAGGAAACACGATAATGGATTGGCGTCATTTTTCTGTGCTTAAATCAGGTCATCGCTTATGGGATTATTAGTATTTAATGTGTTCAGTACCAAGATAAACTACCTCTGTCTCTGAAAATGTTCCAGTTGACTACTGGTAGAATTCCATGGATTCTCTCGATCTCGATCTCGATCTCGACTGACGACTATCAATTTTGGGGTCAATAGGTCAAATGCCACGGTCACTGTGAACGAAGGAATGAAATTGGTTTCCGCGCATTATCTTGAGTTCCCCGTCATCTGTGGTTACTAAACTTTGTGCATGGCTTGCTACAGGAAGAATCCTATCGATTTCGGGGTGAAAGGTCAAGGTGACTAGACTGAAAGAAGACAAGTGGTTTCCGCAAATAACGTTTGTTTTACAACACTTACATGGATCAAACTTTGTTGATGTATTACAATTGGGGTAAAGAAAAAGCCTATTGATTTGGGGGTCAAAAGGTCAAAGGCCAAGGCAATTGTGAATGAAAGAAGAAACAAAATTTCCACACAATAGGATTCGTTCTACATTACAGAACTGGACCAGTCTTTGTGTATAGCTTACGCTTGGAGTAAGGAAGAAGCCTATTGATCTTGGGGTGTAAATGTTAAAGGTTAAGGTTACTATGATTGAAAGAAGAAAAGTGGTTTCTACATAACAACATTTAGCTATCTGCATAGATTACTATTAAACACGTGGCGGGCGTAGGATGCACCCACCATTCACGGTACTCTTGTTAAACGAACGAGACGGTGCCTTTTGGACGTTTAGATTGTTGTTGTAGCGATAGCAAATAATATAATGATTGAGCGGGTAAAACAACGCGCCAGGCTACAATACACACAGTCATAAGATTCGGCAGACGGGAGGGCAAGCCTCAAACTTATGAATTGCCGAGAAGAAGAAGAAGAAGAAGATGATGATGATGAAGAAGAAAGTGATGATGATGATGATGATGATGATGAGCTATATCAATAATTATATATAATAGGCATGGTGATATATGAACCAAACAAGGGGTTACTAAGAAAAACAGTGAGTCCTTTATGATCTGTGTTTGCTTCACTTAGTGTTAGATTAAATGCAGTTAGAAATTACTTTAATAATAATTCTCTCCCACCCATCTACCCCCCCTCTCTCTCTCTCACACACACACGCACACACAGGTATATGGGGAATCAGTATGTATTATATACATATCAATTTTCAACTTAAGAATGAGCCAGAATTTTACCGTCAAATCCGAAAAGGAGGAAAAAGATACTTTCGTTTTCTGATTACGTATCACCATACTCTCAAACGAGGCTGAAAGTACTTTTTCCTGCACGTTTCCTGGTTACAACTGAACAAGCGTGAATAACTATGCCGTAGCCTCACCTGACATAACAAATGGAAATGAGTAGTATTCTCTTTAACAAATCTGTATCAGCAATTTCCAACAATTTGTCCAATCCCACTGTAAATAACTGTCAAAATAATGTTGTCATTCCCATGCCAAGTCACCACTTCCGTGATGCAAAATTTGACAACTGCACAATAGCTGTATATCACATATATGGGTCTGCTGCCTCCATGCGTCGAATAACTCGTGTTATTAACAGTGATAACAGTAGTGGTGAAAATGATTAACTGTTGTTACACACGCTTCATTCATAAAACTGATATTCATGCGCATATCAGCTGTTCATAAAAATGAAATTCAGTTTATGACTTAAGATGAAGTTCGTATCAGAAAGGTTGAAATGATTAGCAATTTCTTTTTTTTCCCCCGTTGCGTTTGGAGATTTTATTAATTTATCTAAAACTTGATTGGTATATCACAAAAATATCCTTATCATTAGTAATTCGATCTTGATTGCTAGATCACGTCTTGTTGTCAGCATCAGAAAATCCAGATCATAATTCGACGCTTTGCATCTCGTAGCGATCCGGATTTTTTTATGCTGATAACTCGACGTGATCTAGCAATCAAGATAGTCTTACAAAGATTATATATATATATATATATATATATATATATATATATATATATATATATATATATATATATATATATATGTGTGTGTGTGTGTGTGTGTATGTGTGTGTGATACGTGAAATATTATTTTTATTTACAGAAAACTCGTTAATTTCAAAATGTGTGGGTATGCTTAGATTACGAGTTCCGTTAGTGTATACTTTTTCATATAGATAGCGAGGGATGAAATTTATGTGACTTACATAAATGTGGATGATATATTAGTCACTTTCAGGGTGAACACACAGTAACTGCGAGAAATCCTTACCTTTTTCTGCAGTCATACAGGACAATCTATATTTACAAGAAACCAACCCTGATGGGGCAAGAAATGGCACGCACACTCAATGTTCCAATTATTTTCCAGGTATTATTCCTAAAGTTCTCCTTCACCTTCCTTTATTTCAATGGCCTGAGAAACTTTCAAATTAAAAAAAGCATAGAGAGAGATTTTAAAGTTAACGGTGTAATTTAAATTTTTACGAAAAATCCATACTTCTGGGTTATCCGTTCGCATATCCGCAACTAAAACGAAAATTCCGTATAATGCGGAAAAATCAGTACATGTTCTCAGCAAGAACTTATCGTCGCTGGGTTTAAATAAATATGAATTTTAAAAAAAAATTGTTTTATATTCGTATCAGTTATTGGCTTCCTGTCAAGTCTGTGTCCAATATAAGACGGGTATGGATAGTGGCTGCAAATTTGATGAAATCGAGTGGAGGCTAACACATTTTTCTAAAGTCCATGAATGACAGGGTCTTAATTGGAAATTTTATGTCAATCAGTTCTTTATATTTTTGTTTCCCAACTCATATGCATGTATTATTATTTAGAATCTAGTATTACTCCGAGATGTTTTCACGTGTTTTTTGTTTTTTTACACGTTCTGTCCACGGTTCAGACGCAGGAATGTAAATTTGATGTATTTGTCACCTCTTATGCCTTAGGCAATCTGAGCGGAGTAACATTGTCTTTTTGTATATTGTTTGTAAGTCATGTATGTTATTAAAACTAAGACTGAGCGTTAGATTCGCAAACATCGTCATGTTTACACATGTACTTTGCAATTCTGTAGTTTTTAAACATATACCGTAAAAGCCCGTATTTCGGGACGCGTTACGCATAGAACGTCACGTGTTTATTCTGTCTTTCTCCCTTTTCTTTCTTTCCTAATCCTGCTGCCAGATTAAAAAGGTATACAAAAATCGAGTCTTTTAATTTCCATGAAAACTGTTTATGGTGGATTTGATTTGTATTGTGGTAAGGTGCTACTGATATCATACACTGGAATTGCTTCTAAAATTAAATTTAAAAAAAAATGCTGGTAGGGCAATTACACTTAAAAGTAGAAGATGGAGAACATGAAAGATCAATATTTTATCGTAGAGTACGTGCAGTCATTTTCAATGCTTATTTGTTGCCTCAGTTCATACCACTTTTAGCACTCGATGTAACGAATTGTAATGGTTCCTCTCAGCAGAGTCGCGCCGTTACAATCATCCTCATGGACTCGCAACAGTAATGCGGCGTAAAGCAATGCAACGGTGACTCAACTGTTATTATATGCGTAAAACAATGCAACGGTGACTCAACTGTTATTATATGCGTAAAGCAATGCAACGGTGACTCAACTGTTATTATATGCGTAAAACAATGCAACGGTGACTCAACTGTTATTATTCTGTTAAATTTAACGGACAAGCAATGTATAACGGGAATAAGCAATAAACGGCGCGACTCTGCTTAGATGTGCCATTACGATTCGTTACAACCATTTTGGAGCGTTGCTGAATAACCATTCCGGTGCGTTATAGACATATTGCAGAGTTACAACCGTTGCAATCGTTGCATTGAACTGCAGAGTAAATATTATTCTCCACCTCCCCCCACCTCCTTTTTTTTACAGGAAGTGTTTCAATTATTTATTTTCGATGCATACTTTAAATACATTTTTAAAAAGATTTCTATATGTAGAGATGTATATGTTAATGTTACTTTTATCAGGCAAACATTTATAAATACCGTAGCTGAAATTCATGACATATTTTAAAGCTTCGTCTTAAATTAAAAGTTGACAAAACGAGATTAAATGTTTAAATCCCATATGTTGTACACCAAATTTCTTACTAGACTCAAATACTGAAAATAATATGAAACATGGGTGTGTGCTTACATGTGCACTGGAATATTATTAGTGATAGTAAATAGTGAAAAAGAAGGTGCTAAATCGTTATGAACTGAGGTAACAAATAAGCAAAGATATATGTTATTTCTATACTGCTGCATCTACCATTATAACAGCATCGAGAGACAACAACAGCAATAATAATAATAGAAACAACAAGAACATCAACGATAATAACGGCAAAAGTAATGACGACGATAACAATCATAAAAAATGATAACGACGACGATTGCCGACTACGGTAACGACACCGATGACATATATGTTTCGATGATAAAAATCATAGCAATTATGACGATGTGACAACAATAACGACTATGGTGACGACGACAAAGACTTTTCTTCTCATCTTGGTTCAGTTATTGCATTTTCTAAAATGCTTCTATTTTGACCAAGGAGGTATTATTCCCCACTTTACATTGAAGCAATATCTTTCTCTAAGCAATTATTAAATGTGAAAATATAATATACAAATTAAAAATATATTCTTACCTATTTTTCCCGCTATTTTCCACAAGAAAACTCGCAGTAAGAATGAAATACACTATTTCATTAAAAGCAGTGACTATACATTATAGTGATACCTTGTACTTACTCTGGTGCGACACTCACCACTCACTGCATATAACAGCTCGGGTACCAACACTGTCATTTATTTTCGCTGTTGCCTCGGCGTGTCGGTTAGTGAGAAATGTCCTGCGCACTAAACAAATAAGCCGATCTTGTTGACAGATACATACTTACGGAAATGTACAACCAATCTTACTGGTAGCGACTGCAGTGTACATCAGGTGGTGACTCTAGGAAGTAATTTGGTACATACAATTGTGTTTAAAATACCTTAGATTTTTAACATTTAATATTTTTAGGACAATAAAAGGTAATACAGCAAGGGATATTTTTCCTGGATAAGAACACACAGTGTTTCTACTGGTTTTTAATCGTTTTTATCCTAGACAGAAGATGCCGATCACGTAATACTTACCACTCTGAATTCAATAAATTAGTTCGTACACAATTTTATTATGGATTCAAAATAGTTTGTTCGATCAGACTTGTTACGTAGGTGTTAAACTACAATTATGACATACTTCAATAGTGTTTCCCTGTGAAACCAATGCCATCAAATCAGGTGTTTATGTTAGTATTGACACTAGTTTCTTACCACATGAATCTCGTACCGGTTCTTCGCTCACGAGAGGTAGATCGAACTTTACGATTTACCTTCATCAAAGCCTCTCGGGGTCCGATAGCCCTTGATTTAAAAACAAACGTGTTTATCTGGGACAATTGACACCTTGTGAGTATGATTAATTTCTTAAGTTATCAATGAATTATAAAGGAAACCATTTTTCATGCCAAGATCGAAGCTGTCATTCTGGTGTACGGCACATTTCAAGGATAGCTAGTGTCGTACACTTCCCTGAGACTGTGGTGTACATCTATGTTAAACCATTGGGCCATAACGTGAAAACGCTTCTCGAAACTCACGCAGTCGAGTTCTATATTTCGCGGAATCAAAACTCTCACTTCGCGTAATCGAGTACATGGCAACCAACAGGGTCATAACGTGAAAATATTTAGAGTTCTCGAGGTTCGAATGCGGGTATTCCTGGCTATAATGCGCGATCTCGAGAGAACCAATTGGAAAATTCGTTTGAATGATAATGTATTCGAGACAGTACTAATGCGCGTTCTCGAATCTTGAATACGCAATCTCGAAATAGTCAATCAAAGAAGTATTTTTATCAAATGATTTTTTTTATCTTGTTCGCGTATTCGAAGAGCGATTTACGTTTCTGAGGCTGGAATACACGATCGATCGATCTAGAGATCATGTGGTTAAACCAACTTTCTATTTGCTGTCTCGAGATCTCGTACTCGAGCTTCGAGAACGCATATTCCTGTTGTCTCTAATACGTGATAATGTAATTAAAACGCCTTTTCCGATTGGCTCTTTCGAGATCGCGTATTTGAGCTTCGAATACGTGCATTCGAGCTTCGAGAACGCGAAATATTTTCACGTTATGGCACGCTACCTACTTCGAATGCATGTTCCAATTTGCATGTGTTACTGCAAGAAACCTCTCAGATTGCAAGAAGTTTCACAGTATGATCACTAACATAAGGGCTAAAATGATTATCTTCTCTAAGTATGTTGATGACTTATAACTCGAGATAAATTCACCATCTCCTCGTGTGATAGGTGTATGAACATTCCTTTACATCAGAATTAAGAAACAAATCGTACGCATCAGTTGTCAATTGTCCCAGATAAACACCAGTTTTATGAGATCAAAGTGCATCTGAGCCAAAGGAGGCCTTCCCCAGCGCTTCTATTAAAAGCAGCCAATCAAAATTGTTCAAGTTAGCGTGTACTTGCAACTTCTAAGTGCAACGTTAATAGTGAATGATGTCTAGTCGACATAAAAAAAGTCGTTGTATCGTAGTTTAAATTTGTTATGAATTTAATGGTGAATTAGAGGTCTGAAGTGGAAAAAGTATCTAGAATGAGTCTTAACATAAAATGTGGCAGAGAGGTTAGAATGTGAGGAAATTGTGGCTTGAATTATGATCGGCTTCAATGTTCAAAGGAAACACGATAATGGATTGGCGTCATTTTTCTGTGCTTAAATCAGGTCATCGCTTATGGGATTATTAGTATTTAATGTGTTCAGTACCAAGATAAACTACCTCTGTCTCTGAAAATGTTCCAGTTGACTACTGGTAGAATTCCATGGATTCTCTCGATCTCGATCTCGATCTCGACTGACGACTATCAATTTTGGGGTCAATAGGTCAAATGCCACGGTCACTGTGAACGAAGGAATGAAATTGGTTTCCGCGCATTATCTTGAGTTCCCCGTCATCTGTGGTTACTAAACTTTGTGCATGGCTTGCTACAGGAAGAATCCTATCGATTTCGGGGTGAAAGGTCAAGGTGACTAGACTGAAAGAAGACAAGTGGTTTCCGCAAATAACGTTTGTTTTACAACACTTACATGGATCAAACTTTGTTGATGTATTACAATTGGGGTAAAGAAAAAGCCTATTGATTTGGGGGTCAAAAGGTCAAAGGCCAAGGCAATTGTGAATGAAAGAAGAAACAAAATTTCCACACAATAGGATTCGTTCTACATTACAGAACTGGACCAGTCTTTGTGTATAGCTTACGCTTGGAGTAAGGAAGAAGCCTATTGATCTTGGGGTGTAAATGTTAAAGGTTAAGGTTACTATGATTGAAAGAAGAAAAGTGGTTTCTACATAACAACATTTAGCTATCTGCATAGATTACTATTAAACACGTGGCGGGCGTAGGATGCACCCACCATTCACGGTACTCTTGTTAAACGAACGAGACGGTGCCTTTTGGACGTTTAGATTGTTGTTGTAGCGATAGCAAATAATATAATGATTGAGCGGGTAAAACAACGCGCCAGGCTACAATACACACAGTCATAAGATTCGGCAGACGGGAGGGCAAGCCTCAAACTTATGAATTGCCGAGAAGAAGAAGAAGAAGAAGATGATGATGATGAAGAAGAAAGTGATGATGATGATGATGATGATGATGAGCTATATCAATAATTATATATAATAGGCATGGTGATATATGAACCAAACAAGGGGTTACTAAGAAAAACAGTGAGTCCTTTATGATCTGTGTTTGCTTCACTTAGTGTTAGATTAAATGCAGTTAGAAATTACTTTAATAATAATTCTCTCCCACCCATCTACCCCCCCTCTCTCTCTCACACACACACACGCACACACAGGTATATGGGGAATCAGTATGTATTATATACATATCAATTTTCAACTTAAGAATGAGCCAGAATTTTACCGTCAAATCCGAAAAGGAGGAAAAAGATACTTTCGTTTTCTGATTACGTATCACCATACTCTCAAACGAGGCTGAAAGTACTTTTTCCTGCACGTTTCCTGGTTACAACTGAACAAGCGTGAATAACTATGCCGTAGCCTCACCTGACATAACAAATGGAAATGAGTAGTATTCTCTTTAACAAATCTGTATCAGCAATTTCCAACAATTTGTCCAATCCCACTGTAAATAACTGTCAAAATAATGTTGTCATTCCCATGCCAAGTCACCACTTCCGTGATGCAAAATTTGACAACTGCACAATAGCTGTATATCACATATATGGGTCTGCTGCCTCCATGCGTCGAATAACTCGTGTTATTAACAGTGATAACAGTAGTGGTGAAAATGATTAACTGTTGTTACACACGCTTCATTCATAAAACTGATATTCATGCGCATATCAGCTGTTCATAAAAATGAAATTCAGTTTATGACTTAAGATGAAGTTCGTATCAGAAAGGTTGAAATGATTAGCAATTTCTTTTTTTTCCCCCGTTGCGTTTGGAGATTTTATTAATTTATCTAAAACTTGATTGGTATATCACAAAAATATCCTTATCATTAGTAATTCGATCTTGATTGCTAGATCACGTCTTGTTGTCAGCATCAGAAAATCCAGATCATAATTCGACGCTTTGCATCTCGTAGCGATCCGGATTTTTTTATGCTGATAACTCGACGTGATCTAGCAATCAAGATAGTCTTACAAAGATTATATATATATATATATATATATATATATATATATATATATATATATATATATATATATATATATATATGTATGTGTGTGTGTGTGTGTGTGTGTGTGTGTGATACGTGAAATATTATTTTTATTTACAGAAAACTCGTTAATTTCAAAATGTGTGGGTATGCTTAGATTACGAGTTCCGTTAGTGTATACTTTTTCATATAGATAGCGAGGGATGAAATTTATGTGACTTACATAAATGTGGATGATATATTAGTCACTTTCAGGGTGAACACACAGTAACTGCGAGAAATCCTTACCTTTTTCTGCAGTCATACAGGACAATCTATATTTACAAGAAACCAACCCTGATGGGGCAAGAAATGGCACGCACACTCAATGTTCCAATTATTTTCCAGGTATTATTCCTAAAGTTCTCCTTCACCTTCCTTTATTTCAATGGCCTGAGAAACTTTCAAATTAAAAAAAGCATAGAGAGAGATTTTAAAGTTAACGGTGTAATTTAAATTTTTACGAAAAATCCATACTTCTGGGTTATCCGTTCGCATATCCGCAACTAAAACGAAAATTCCGTATAATGCGGAAAAATCAGTACATGTTCTCAGCAAGAACTTATCGTCGCTGGGTTTAAATAAATATGAATTTTTAAAAAAAATTGTTTTGATTCGTATCAGTTATTGGCTTCCTGTCAAGTCTGTGACCAATATAAGACGGGTATGGATAGTGGCTGCAAATTTGATGAAATCGAGTGGAGGCTAACACATTTTTCTAAAGTCCATGAATGACAGGGTCTTAATTGGAAATTTTATGTCAATCAGTTCTTTATATTTTTGTTTCCCAACTCATATGCATGTATTATTATTTAGAATCTAGTATTACTCCGAGATGTTTTCACGTGTTTTTTGTTTTTTTTACACGTTCTGTCCACGGTTCAGACGCAGGAATGTAAATTTGATGTATTTGTCACCTCTTATGCCTTAGGCAATCTGAGCGGAGTAACATTGTCTTTTTGTATATTGTTTGTAAGTCATGTATGTTATTAAAACTAAGACTGAGCGTTAGATTCGCAAACATCGTCGTGACTACACATTTACTTTGCAATTCTGTAGTTTTTAAACATATACTGTAAAAGCCCGTATTTCGGGACGCGTTACGCATAGAACGTCACGTGTTTATTCTGTCTTTCTCCCTTTTCTTTCTTTCCTAATCCTGCTGCCAGATTAAAAAGGTATACAAAAATCGAGTATTTTAATTTCCATGAAAACTGTTTATGGTGGATTTGATTTTGTATTGTGGTAAGGGGCTACTGATATCATACACTGGAATTGCTTCTAAAATTAAATTTAAAAAAAAAATGCTGGTAGGGCAATTACACTTAAAAGTAGAAGATGGAGAACATGAAAGATCAATATTTTATCGTAGAGTACGTGCAGTCATTTTCAATGCTTATTTGTTGCCTCAGTTCATACCACTTTAGCACTCGATGTAACGAATTGTAATGGTTCCTCTCAGCAGAGTGGCGCCGTTATAATCATCCTCATGGACTCGCAACAGTAATGCGGCGTAAAGCAATGCAACGGTGACTCAACTGTTATTATATGCGTAAAACAATGCAACGGTGACTCAACTGTTATTATTCTGTTAAATTTAACGGACAAGCAATGTATAACGGGAATAAGCAATAAACGGCGCGACTCTGCTTAGATGTGCCATTACGATTCGTTACAACCATTTTGGAGCGTTGCTGAATAACCATTCCGGTGCGTTATAGACATATTGCAGAGTTACAACCGTTGCAATCGTTGCATTGAACTGCAGAGTAAATATTATTCTCCACCTCCCCCCACCTCCTTTTTTTTTACAGGAAGTGTTTCAATTATTTATTTTCGATGCATACTTTAAATACATTTTTAAAAAGATTTCTATATGTAGAGATGTATATGTTAATGTTACTTTTATCAGGCAAACATTTATAAATACCGTAGCTGAAATTCATGACATATTTTAAAGCTTCGTCTTAAATTAAAAGTTGACAAAACGAGATTAAATGTTTAAATCCCATATGTTGTACACCAAATTTCTTACTAGACTCAAATACTGAAAATAATATGAAATATGGGTGTGTGCTTACATGTGCACTGGAATATTATTAGTGATAGTAAATAGTGAAAAAGAAGGTGCTAAATCGTTATGAACTGAGGTAACAAATAAGCAAAGATATATGTTATTTCTATACTGCTGCATCTACCATTATAACAGCATCGAGAGACAACAACAGCAATAATAATAATAGAAACAACAAGAACATCAACGATAATAACGGCAAAAGTAATGACGACGATAACAATCATAAAAAAATGATAACGACGACGATTGCCGACTACGGTAACGACACCGATGACATATATGTTTCGATGATAAAAATCATAGCAATTATGACGATGTGACAACAATAACGACTATGGTGACGACGACAAAGACTTTTCTTCTCATCTTGGTTCAGTTATTGCATTTTCTAAAATGCTTCTATTTTGACCAAGGAGGTATTATTCCCCACTTTACATTGAAGCAATATCTTTCTCTAAGCAATTATTAAATGTGAAAATATAATATACAAATTAAAAATATATTCTTACCTATTTTTCCCGCTATTTTCCACAAGAAAACTCGCAGTAAGAATGAAATACACTATTTCATTAAAAGCAGTGACTATACATTATAGTGATACCTTGTACTTACTCTGGTGCGACACTCACCACTCACTGCATATAACAGCTCGTGTACCAACACTGTCATTTATTTTCGCTGTTGCCTCGGCGTGTCGGTTAGTGAGAAATGTCCTGCGCACTAAACAAATAAGCCGATCTTGTTGACAGATACATACTTACGGAAATGTACAACCAATCTTACTGGTAGCGACTGCAGTGTACATCAGGTGGTGACTCTAGGAAGTAATTTGGTACATACAATTGTGTTTAAAATACCTTAGATTTTTAACATTTAATATTTTTAGGACAATAAAAGGTAATACAGCAAGGGATATTTTTCCTGGATAAGAACACACAGTGTTTCTACTGGTTTTTAATCGTTTTTATCCTAGACAGAAGATGCCGATCACGTAATACTTACCACTCTGAATTCAATAAATTAGTTCGTACACAATTTTATTATGGATTCAAAATAGTTTGTTCGATCAGACTTGTTACGTAGGTGTTAAACTACAATTATGACATACTTCAATAGTGTTTCCCTGTGAAACCAATGCCATCAAATCAGGTGTTTATGTTAGTATTGACACTAGTTTCTTACCACATGAATCTCGTACCGGTTCTTCGCTCACGAGACGAAGATCGAACTTTACCTTCATCAAACCTCCATGGGGTCCGATAGCCTTTGATTTAAAAACAAACGTGTTTATCTGGGACAATTGACACCTTGATTCATTTCTCCAGTTATCAATGAATTATAAAGGAAACCATTTTTCATGCCAAGATCGAAGCTGTCATTCTGGTGCACGGCACATTTCAAGGATAGCTAGTGTCGAACACTTCCCAGAGACTGTGGCGTTCATCTATGTTAGACCAACTGGGCCATAACGTGGAAACGCTTCTCGAAGCTCACGCAGTCGAGTTTCCCATTACGCACGATCGTGTTTTCCATTTCGCGGAATCAAAACTCTAACTTCGCGTAATCGAAGTTACTGACAAACCAACAGGGTGATAAAACGTGAAAAAAATTTGCGTTCTCGAGGTTCGAATGCGCGTGTTCCCGGCTTAAATGCGCGATCTTGAGAGAACCAATTGGAAAACTCGTTTAAATCACCACGTTTTCGAGACTGGACTAATGTGCGTTCTCGAGGCTCGAATACGCAATCTCGAAATAGCCAATCAGAGAAGGTTTTTTTATCACATGATTTTTATACTGATCGCGTATTCGAAGAGCGATTTACGTTTCTGAGGCTGGAATCGATTGATCGATCGATCGTTTGAAAGAATATGATTAAACCAACTTTCCGATTTGTTCTCTTGAGATCTCGTACTCGAGCCTCGAGAACACACGTTCATGTTGTCACGAATGCGTGATCACGTGATTCAAACGCCTTTTCCGATTGTCTCTTTCGAGATCGCATATTTGAGCTTCGAATACGCGCATTTCGGGAACGCGAAATATTTTCACGTTGTGACCCTGTTGGCTCGCTACCTACTTCGAATGCATGTTCCAATTTGCATGTGTTACTGGAAGAAACATCTCATATTGCAAAAAGTCTCCCAGTATGATCACTAACATAAGAGCTAAAAAGATTACCTTCTCTAAATATGTTGATGACTTATAACTCGATATAAATTCACCATCTCCTCGTGTGATAGGTATATGAACATTACATTACATAAGAATTAGGAATTAATCATACTCATCAGTTGTCAATTGTCCCAGATAAACAATAGTGTTATTAGATCAATGTGCATCTGAGCCAAACGAGACCTTCCCCAGCGCTTCTATTAAAAGTAGCCAATCGAAACTGTTCAGATTAGCGCGTACTTGCAACTTCTAAATGCAACGTTACGAGTGAATGATGTCAAGTCGACATAAAAATAAGTCGTTGAATAGCAGTTTAAATTTTTTATAAATTGTGCCATGGGCGAGCCTCTGGCTGTGTAGATTTCTGCTGTATAGCATCTGCTCCGGTTGCTTTGCCACTTGACAGCAGGTCGATTGCTCTCATAGTTCCAGCCTTATTGCTCATCTACGAGTCTTTGAACTCTCTGAATTTGTCTTGGACAGTCCTCTTGACGTTGTTGAAGGCTGCCTTCTTAGATGATGAAGTGCTGTCTTTGCCGATGTTTCTCATTCAGAAGTCTCTGTATGGCAGCATCGTTCTCATCAAAGCAATCTTGATGTTTACGTGTGGTGGGACCGAAGGTTTTAGATGCAGTCTTAATTACATGTTTCAGCACACGTACTGCATAAAGGAAACATCAGTTATGTGCCATTGATGAGGTAAAACAGGATGGTACAAGTTCGTCCATGGCAAAACTTTGCATTTGATCAATCCTACGTACTGGCGAATGTGTTTTAAGTCGATGTGCTCTGTCAACAATTCAGGATGACTGGTGGGGAATTGAACATATTTACACATCCAAGAATACAAAGAACACACGTCGATGTATTTAATTTGCTCTCCTTGAGATTCGTCCACTTCGTACAACAAGCGTGTTTTATTGGTTCGTCCTCAAAACAAACTGTCGCGTGGATTTAAAGGTTTGATGTCCACCACATCGTAATCTTCGACGATATGTTTAAATTCTGGATCGGTTTTCAAACGTCGATTGTAATCGTGTTCCAAAATGTCTCTCACTTGGTATCCTTGACTTTCTAAATTCTGGCGTCGTTAATATGTTTCCTCTTACAACTCCTCCATGGTGAACTATGAGAAAGGATTTTTTCAGGTCTCATTGAGGAAAACAAGTAGGGCATCCCTGAAATAAACATCACTGAAATTCGTAGACGATCTGTTGGTTTTCTAAATCCCACTGAAAGGATTCCAATCTTCTTTACTCCGCCTTTTCTAGCATGTTGTATCCACTTGTCTTCAGTTTCACACAGGTAATGGAGCCAGCGCAAAGCTTTGGCTGAATATAGATGGCACACAGAGGGATAGAAATTCCACAATTTGGTCATAAAACATCTTTTCTTTCCTGCACAAATGTGTGACTTTTGGTTATTCGTTCGAACAAGATGTCTACAAGTGGAGCACACTCTCAATAATTCGCAAAGACTTTTCCATTGTTGGAATCGATTCATGCAATGTCGCTCGTAACAGGTTGGACTGACAAATGTTAGCTGGCAAGAAGAACAATGAATTATTTCTTTTCCTTCAGGAATCCAAGGTCTTGAAGGTAAACTCTCACGACATCTATCTCCGCAATGAATATGTTGCTCCCAATTGGTAAATCCTTGGTCACATTTGTCGCAATAGTAACTGTATCCGAGAAATCACGTGACACTTGTAATAGCATCTAAATGATCTTGGTGATGATAAATATAAATGTATTTTCCGTCTGGAAAATCTTATTCTCGAAACAAGAGAGCTCTGCGAACGACTTAAGGGTATACTTTCAACGTATAACAAGGTGCAAACACATCTTGAAGTTTTGCATTTCACGAACGCCACAAACGGTCTTTTTTAGAAATGCCCGCTTGCTGCAAAAGAATGTCTGCTTCTCTTCGTTCTTGGGGTCTCTCCGATCGTCTAACCTTCTCCTATGATCGTTTCGTTGAGCCACACTGATGACATGGGCTAAAAATGTTTGATTTGGGTCGTTGTTAATCTGAACAATACTTCGTTTGGTATTGGGAAATTGATCTACCGATAAAACTTTTTTTTTGCGTTTTCCCCAGCCGCTGGTAGGTATAACGTGCGTCAAGTAAAGAGTCGCTTTTCCATCGGTGATGGCAAACACATCGTTCGATAGTTTGACGTGTTGGGTTTTGTCCAAGATTTTGGAAGATGTTAATTCTGACGATGTACTAAACTCAATCCACACAGGAGATTTCAGATTGTCGTGATTGATGGATAGTCACAAACGATCGTCATCTTGAGTTGGCACTGTCGTTTCAATGTCTCTAATAATGATTTCCATACATCTGTAATGAAACCCGCTGCTGCTTTCTGCAGTGGAACTTGAGACCTAAACTCTTTAAATTTCACCGTGTACGTGTAAGCCGTCGTTCGAAATTTTCTGGAAGTCACTTTTTGGGTAGGTCGAATGTAAAAATAATCTTCAGAAGCTACCAAACGACATTCTTTTTTTAGCTGATCTTGGCTCTTTCGGTCTTGTGGTAGAGGTAGATGGTATTGGCTCAGGATCACTTATGTCGTCCTCAAAATCGCAAGCATGAACTTGGGCTAACACTTCACTTAGCGCATGAGGCGTCACCGAAAGTCCCTTAGCTTCTTCTGGTTTCTCGTTGGAAAGGTTTGATCTTTTCATCTTGATTCAAAATTTGATTTGACTAGGGTACATACTCTCTGCCCTGTATAGAGAGACCCCCTCGCCCTAAGAGAATACACTCATTCAGTTTCAATCTGTGAAGATGTAAGAGTCACAACAGATCGCACTTCTCGTCAGAGATTTACAGTCATTCGAAAGTACACCACTTCCAACAAGACTTCCCACTACTCCACTTGAGATTAAAGTCAAGATACTTGCTATGTCTGTTAAGAGAAAGGACATTGGGCTCCAGAATGTCCACATCGTCAAAACAAAAGAACCACCAAGACAGGAAAAGAGAGACAAATGTAAATATATCTGTTATCAATGTCAGGAAAAAGGGCATTGGTCTTCGGAGTGTCCCAAGAAAAAAAGAGAACATAGAGGAGGAGCGTTCAGCAGAAACAGAAGAAGAGCCCATGCCAGTAAAGAAAATAAAAAGGCGAGACAAGTAGAAGAAAAAGGAGAGAAGAACCCATGCCGGTGCAGATTCAAAAGAGAAAGACAGTGAAAGAAAGAAGAAAATGGACTTTTGTGCTGTGTTATGAAATTTCATTGTGATTCTATTCAAGAGAATATATAAATATAAACGTACGTGAATAGTATGGATAAGATCTTCGCACACTCACACACACATATTTTATAATGCAAGGATTTAAGTTTTAATTGATTTTGGCAATCACTGAGTAATATCTCTTTTCTAATAGATATAGGTGGCCCTGTAAAGGCCTTTGGAGTTTTTTGAATAACAAGAAACTTATGGACTTGACATAATCAGTGGTGAACGTCTATGTATTTATAGAAGGTTTAGAAATCATGGATCATGAAGGGATCTTTCTCTTCGGTTTGGCTAAAGAAGTATGATACATTTGTCTCCGATATTTTAACTCCGCCAAAATGTCTTGTAACAGATTAACCATTTTTTTTTTCATTCCCTTCCTTCTGTTCACCGTTCAAAGTTTTCCTCTTCTCTTCTTCTTGTTGCTTTCTCTTTTCCTCTTGTAGTTGATGTTGTCGCTTTTGTTGAACAAATACTTCTTCTACTTCTTTCTGACGTTGCAAAAAACTCTCACACTCTTCCTTCGGTGTCTTACTGAAATCATCCATAGACTGGTAATGATGGAGAAGGCGGTCATGGTGGTATTCTCTTCTGGAGGAATACTTGCTACAGCAACAGTAATAGTAATAGTCGTACTATAGCTCCGAGTACTCACTGCAGTCGCACCTCAATACATCATCTTTATTATATCAGTCAGAGGTAATGTACGTGAACTCTTCAGCAATTGTACATCGTAGGTACGCTTGTGCATATATATATATATATATATATATATATATATATATATATATATATATATATATATATATATATATATATATATATATATACGAATAAATAATATTATCATACATGTTAGAGAATTTTAATTCGTGCTCTACGGAGGTTCGAACCTGGATCCGCGAGTTACGGCATCCATCGCCTTGCCTGTCAGCACCAAACCCATATACCATCTCGACCATGCACACATCACAATAAATGATGCTACACAGATGGTAGTATAGGCATTCGTGCGTAGCACACATACCCGCATGTCTACCCAGTAATTAATTCTCATCTAAGTACACAGTCCATCTGGATTCCTACTACAGAAATCAAGGTATATAGCAGTTATTATAGAGAATTACAAATATACACCAAACAGATCCGGGTTCGAATCTCCGTAGATTACGAAGTAAAATTCTCTAACCTGTATGAAATTATTATTTGTTCGTATTTAAAAATTCTGTTAATGTTATCAAGCATTCTGCTGTAGAGTCCAGGGATAGGACTTTCTGCTGTAGAGTCCAGGGATAGGACTTTCCGCTTTTAAGTAGGATTACGTGTTTTAACTGATGTATATACTTATGTAGCTTGAACACATTTTTATGAGGATGATATGGAAGATTAGTTTTAATGCTAAATATGCCATCCTCTTAAAATAAAGACATTCTTCTTATTCTTATTATTATTATATACATATATTTATATCTATATAACATGCAGATATATATATATATATATATATATATATATATATATATATATATATATATATATATATATATAATACAGAAATTCAAATTGTAATTACTTAAAAAATCTCTCACCCAATTTTTGTGACATTTTTCATATGTTCTAAAATGTCATTGTACTTTTATTGGAAGTATTATAGTGACATAATAAGACTTGGCTATACTAATAAGGAATCCCTAGTCATTTATCAATTCCCTGTATGACAGTATAATTGCTATACTAATAAGGAGTCCCTAGTGATTTATCAATTCCCTGTATGACAGTATAATTGCTATACTAATAAGGTGTTCCTAGTGATTTATCATTTCTCTGTATGACAGTACAATTGCTATACTAATAAGGGGTCCCTAGTGATTCATCAATTCCCTGTATGACAGTACAATTGCAATACGAATAAGGGGTCCCTCGTGATTCATCAATTCCCTGTATGACAGTATAATTGCTATACTAATAAGGAGTCCCTAGTGATTTATCAATTCCCTGTATGACAGTAAAATTGCTATACTAATAAGGGGTACCTAGTGATTCATCAATTCCCTGTATGACAGTATAATTGCTATACTAATAAGGAGTCCCTCGTGATTTATCAATTCCCTGTATGACAGTATAATTACTATACTAATAAGGGGTCCTTAGTGATTCATCAATTCCCTGTATAACAGTATAATTACTATACTAATAAGGAGTATCTGGTGATTTATCAATTCCCTGTATGACAGTATAATTACTATACTAATAAGGAGTCCCTAGTGATTCATCAATTCCCTGTATGACATTATAATTGATATACTAATAAGAAGTCCCCAGTGATTCATGAATTCCCTGTATGACTGTATAAGTGTTCGTCGTGATGCGAACATACCTGCGTCAAACGAGATGTGGAAAATCTCTAATCTTGCCCCCAAGATTTAATTGGAGTCAAATGCCCACTTTGAAGTAATTAATCCGAAATTCCTAATTAAGGAGCTGTTCATGTGGTGAGAATCAGAAATAAGGACCAAATCGTGTACTTGAAATTTATTGAAAAAGACCTATTGATGTACCCGACAGACTTTGAAATGATTATTAGATCTTGAACACAATACATTATACAAGTGCGTAATTTGTCATTTGAATCATTACCTGGATGGCAGAATTCTATAGTGTTTATATTGAACGTGGAGATATTTGCTTATTTTCATCGAAAACATTCAAATAAGTCTGTCAATTCACTAATAGATGCAAGCGATGCTTAAACTTTCTAGTTTGACAGAATGCATATAAATTAATATTTAAAACGTTATGAATATTTTAAAATTTATTTGATTTAGTCCCACTGCCCTTTGCGTCTCGCGTATACTTTGCCATCTACCCACCTGGCTGTGACGTCATTGACCGGTATAAATAAAATATATACAAATATCAAAATTATATTTTCTAAAAGCTCGAAACTGTAAAATCATTCACAGCAATATAAAATATAGCGAACATAAGAAACATAGATTAAAAAGGATTTTTAACTGTATTAGGATGAGAAAAATGAAGAAAAGTCAAACAGACAGTTTATCATGTTTACACTAGACTGTTTCAAGTTTCAGGTATTGCTTGATGCTTTGGTATTTTATTGGTGTTGTTTTAAAAAAAAAAAAGAAAAATGCAGCACAAATTTCATCAGTTCTCTGTACGACAGTATAATTGCTATACCATACTAAAGAGTCCCTAGTGATTCACAAATTACCTGTATGACAGTATAATTGCTATACCATACTAAAGAGTCCCTAGTGATTCACAAATTAGCTGTATGACAGTATAATTGCTATACTAATAAAGAGTCCTAGTGATTCACAAATTACCTGTATGACAGTATAATTGCTATACCATACTAAAGAGTCCCTAGTGATTCACAAATTAGCTGTATGACAGTATAATTGCTATACTAATAAAGAGTCCTAGTGATTCACAAATTACCTGTATGACAGTATAATTGCTAGACTATGTCTGTCAATTCTCTAATAGATGTAACTAGAAAGTTGTAATAAATATAACACTGTATTTGGGTCAACACTGGTATCTGCAAATAAAAAAAGAAACAAAGAAACAAACAACTAGTCTTTTTAAAACGAAACACTGTCACGTCAGACTTGACGAGATTAAATGTGTTCTCAGAACTGAAGGTAAAGGATATAGCAACGATATTAGCCACAGAAGGGCAAAGCGAGAACTAAGACAGGAATTACGTAAGCTGGCTGCACGGAATAGAGACCAGCTATATACTGACATCATGCTAGCAGATGAATTTAATCAGCATCTCTTCTATAGAATGGTCAATAAACAGAGGAAATCACTTTAAGTACAGACAGAGCTCCTCCTCATGGATGATTAAAGATTAGTACAACCAGAGCAACTATTACAGGGATGGAGACGCCATTTCAAGCGCCTAGCAACTCCACACAATAAAGGGAACTACGACGAGTCTCATTATGAAATGGTTTCCAGCGATCATTTCCTGCTTGAAAATGCGAGTTGTACCCTGTCTGAATCCCTCCCTATACTCGAAGTATCAGAAGTGGAGCATGCTATCAAGAAGCTGTCGAACAACAAGGCTCCAGATCACCTTGGAATGACCGCAGAACATCTTAAATATGGCGGCCTTCCCATGGCTATATACCTCACAAGACTTCTGAACCGCATCATCCAGAGTGCAAGTATCCCAGAAGTTTTAAAAGTTGGGATCATCACGCCAATGCAAAAAAAAAAAAAAAAGAGAAGGACCATACTCTACCCAATAGGCGCATCACAGTGACAACCGTTCTTAGCAAACTAATTGAGACATTGCTTCAACCCCTCCTAGACAGTAAACTGAACCCTACCCAAAATAAACTCCAAAGGGGTTTCACAAAAACACATCCCCTAATCACGCAGCACTGCTGGGATCGGAAGAAATCAACGAGGCAAGAGATACAAACAAGACACTCGCCCTAGCCACCATCTATGCTTAAAATGCCTTTGATGTTGTATGGTATGAAGGCCTCTCGTGAAAGCTGTATACATACATGGTATCACAGGCAATCTCTGGCTACTCCTAAAAGACTTGCAGACAGCATCAGTTAGCAAAGTTAAATGGTTAGACCAACTCAGCAACCATTTCCAGGTTGGACAGGGAATTAAGCAAGGCGCCAAACTATCTCCTACCCTTTACAAGTGCTTAACAACGACCTGTTAAATACAATCCAACTGAATAATCGGGGGGCATCAATTGGGACCACCTTCATAGGGTCACTGACAGTAGCCGACGATGTGGCAATCCTTGCTAACAACTTAGTAGACCTGCAAATCTCACTACATACAATCTGCAACTTCGCCAGTGCTGACCGCTCCTCAATCAACCCTCTCAAAAGCGACATCGTAATCTTCAACAGCCCTAAAAGAAGACCAGCACAATCCTGGGACATAGGGAAAATAATAATTAACGAAACAGATTCAATAACCCACCTTGGTATTTCCAGGAGAGCCGACATGAAAACAGATATAGAGGATAGGATACAAAAAGGGAGAAGAGCACTGTATTCCATCATGGGAGCAGGCATACACGGAAAGAATGGGGTGAACTCTATTT
The DNA here is from genome assembly GCA_029931535.1 of Margaritifera margaritifera. NCBI lineage: Eukaryota > Metazoa > Mollusca > Bivalvia > Unionida > Margaritiferidae > Margaritifera > Margaritifera margaritifera. The sequence goes on along the minus strand of JAQPZY010001676.1, from coordinate 6,179,342 downwards.
TATCTTACAATATGTATCGCATCTTCTCACGCCCATGAGCTGTCTATGGCCTAGAAGTGACACGGATCCCAACAGCAGACCTGGGAACACTGAAAAAGTCTGAATTAAAGATTCTTCGTCAGTTACAATATCTCCCAGAGCGATGTGTTACAGCCGTAGTCTATATACTTATTGGCGCTAACCCAATAGACACCCACATCAAAATGAAAGCCCTGGCACTCTTTGGCAACATCCCTAGGCAGCCGGAATCTGTGGAGTTTGAGACTGCAAGCAGGCAGTTGGCATTAAAAGATGAGGGTAGCAACAGCTGGTTTGCTTACATCAGGAAAACCCAACAGAAATACACCCTCCCATCAGCCTTCGATTTGATTGATAACCCACCTGGCAAACAACGATGGAAATACATGGTTAAGGAGGCATTTAATTCATATTGGCGCAAACCATGGGAAGAGACTAAACTAAACAAACCGTCACTCAGATTCCCCCACACCCAAGACAACTCTCTGCTGCAGGCACACCCTCTATGGACATCCGCCTGAACCAACACACGAGCGGTAGCAGAAGCATCCATCAAAGCAAGTGTTCTAACCAGCTCATACACACTGCAGTCCAACAGACACAAGTTCAATCAACACTCTGTCTCTCCTGTCTGCCCTCTCTGTAAAGGTGGGTCAGAAGAGAGAAAGTATTTAATTCTTCCTACAGTACAAACGTGCTAAACATCTCCAAAAAATCCTAGGATTCAGCCAGTCTTGTAGGGCAGGTGCAGCTGATATTCTGAGCCAAGACGTCGAACCCATGTTGCAGTGCATGATGGATTGCAGCTCTCCAATCTCCTTTAACCTAAGCACTGATCAAATCCAGGAAATTGAATGTCTCAGTAGAAGCCTCATTTACAACCTGCATCGCCTGAGAGCAAGAATTTTAATTTCTACTATTCCCGCCTGTACTTAAAAAAAATGTATTCTCAGTACAATATTCCTGCTACACACCCATTAACAATGTACATAATTCAAGTTCAAAGTATGAACACATTCACTTCAGCACTGCAACCAATCCCAATCATGAATACAAAGGGATCAACTTTATGTATATAATTATTTACATTCAGTAGATTACTCTATTATACTATGAAGTCGTTTATATTAGTTCTTGGGTGGAAAAGAAAGAACATGTGTAGCACCACATTAACCCTCCGCCACCATATTATTTTATATATCGTCTACCCTCCTAACTTCGTTCTCATAGTTGAATCGTGCGCCATGTTTCTCGCGACCTAAGGCGCTTGTTTCGAGATAATGACGCCATCAACCACTGTAACCAGCTTTCTTCACTTGGCAATCCGTCAAGGGTGAAATTAGTTTGGTTCCCTGCTTCATATGCTCCGTCATATAGCGGAGTGCAACGCAGGGATCATATGAAGCAGGGAACCAGACTAGTTTGAAATCTAAAACTAGCCGAATGCTAAACACATCATTTGGGCATGTATTTTCAATGTCTCCGAAATCAGCCAACAAGTGTCAACATTTCTCCAATATGTCATGAATTGAACGAGGTCTGTTGAGATGTTAAGAAAATTGATCCATTTTTGATTACAGCAAGCGTAATTTTTACATTAAGAGACGAAAATAGGACAAGCTATCAGGGTTGGAAATACCGACGGGTGAGGAGTCAGGTCTTCCCATGTGTTATATTGTTACAGGTTGCCCCCAGACCTCTATCCATTGACCAATACACCTAATTTTCTTTGTAAGGAACCCCTGTGGCTTAAAACGGCATCACGAATGTTATCCACTGGCTACAGATCAGCAGGATGCCCGTAAGGATGTTACTTGAAAAGGTAAGTTACGTGATGTGCAACAAAATAAGAGAATTCTTTAAACGTGTAGCAAATAGACTTAACACAAATTGTTTATCTTTAATTATACTCGTTTCTCCTATTCTCGCGGTATTGACTATTTCCGTTCTGATAGATACTTTGACCATCTGCCGGTCGTATCGTCCAACGGCCCGTTGTCGTATGACTCCTTCAATCGTGCGCCATGTTTCTCGTGATCTAACGCGCTTGTTTCGAGATAATGACGTCATCAGCTGTGTCACCAGCGTTCTTAAAGAGTGACCGGAATGAATTAAACAGTAAAATCAGAAAAATGAGCTTTAAACAGGTAATTTCATGTAATTTAAAAAAATCATAATGAAAATCTATGTTTTCACTAATGCATTTTTTATGTCAGACATTTTGGCCTTGAATTTTCTATTATATGCTAAAGATAGCGCGTAGATCACGTGTTGGCTTTGTTTACATATTTTGAACAGGATAATCCACTTTGGGAATTTCTACAACTGGATAGCCAATGTAAATATTTGGTTTTAATCATGTGGAGTTCTTATACAATGTAAGAAAAATTTACACTTGAAATGTATATTCACTACGGACTTTTTCATTTCAATATTATTTCATAACAAACATATATTCTACATCAAAAGACATTGAATCTATTATTATAAAATGTGTATCCATTCACCAGTGTCTATTTTTAAATTTATCTCTCCCTCTGTATGTCTGTCTGTCTGTCTCTCTTTCTCAGTCTATTGAGTCATGTATCTATATGATAAAGAATAAGCAAGCAGGAATGTAAGTGCACAAACTGCATATATAATTAACAGAAAAAAATTATTAATTTTTAAATTTAATTTTTTATTAATTTCAAAAACTTAGACTCGTAAACTAATAATATCCATACCTTGGTCTAACTGGCACGGTCCGGTCATATGCCACGTGACTTTTTAGTCAGTGTCACGAACCATGGATGTCACTTCCGGAAATAAGTAAACATACACACGCTCAGATAAACGGTAATTATGAACTAATGTACATGAATGCCAAAATGTTTTTCACGCTGATTAAATGAAGTAGATATAGTTGAACACTTTTATGGTTTATTTGAATAGATTATCATAATATTATAACGAACACATTAAAATTCATGTTAAGTGAACGAAAGGTGGTTACTCAAGGCTATATAACGGCAGTTTTGGTCAACAGAAGTGTTTGGTCTTAACCAATAACAAATTCTTTAAACAATGTTTCCTTTTTTTGGAAATAAATAAGAAAATAATGAATCAATAGAAAATTTATCAAAGACCTACTTTCCCTTTATCCCCTATCCAAATGCAAGTCGTCTACATCTCGTACTGTAAACCGAATCACGTCCCCCTGGCTGAGTAAGGTCATCGACTTGATGATGCTTTACGATGATACAAGCACTGCCACATAATTCACCTTGTTTACAAATCACTCATTGCCAACATCATGGTAGAGAATAAGGGTCGTTGTATTGAAACCTTGATATCATCCCGGAATGTTGCAATCGTGTATGACTATCTATTTATATAATTAATGATATGCCAGAATATATAGATGAAATTATGCCAGTAATCAGTATTAATTACTACATTATGAGAAAGCCTGTAATAAATACGTAATAGGCAATTAATTCTTATACTTAATAAAGAGGGAAGTAAAGGAGTGAAAATGGAAGAGGTATGTTTCTAGAAAACATCACAGCTACCTTTACAAAGTACAGGATCTATTACTTTGATACCATGTCAATAAAAGATGTGCAACTCAGTGAACCATACACCAAAATGTAGAAGACAAAATTTTGCAAAGAATTTTTGTTGTTGTTAATTAAGAAAGAAAAGCAACCCACAAAATCATGTATAAAACAAAAGGTGCTTTTTGACAAACACAATAGTGTATATGAGATCAGAGGTCTGAAAGAGTCCAAAGTCACCAATCCAGAGTTTATTAATTGCAAACAGCTAATGATTGTAAATTAGGGAAAATGTGGTTTACTCAATATGCTTAAAATACACGCATCGAGCAGAAAACATGTTTTCAGATGTTCGCACTACCTCTTCAGTGAATAACTTGATATATAATTGTATAGAATCACCACGATTGTAAATATTTAATATTTTAAAACTGTTAATTTTAAGTTTTCAGCTAAGCAGAATGATGTGGTGTGTTAATACTGACATCGTGTTAATTTCATACCCTGTTTGGGCCCCTGTAGAGCGATTACATCATTTACCGTGAGAATAGGAGAATCTTGTTTGATATTGCAGTAGACACAGTGTGTTGAATTGGAGGTCATTTATTGCATAATTGGCATCATTTACAATATTTCCTGAATACAGGAGTGGAGATATATGATAAATAAACAAATTAGGCAACTTTCATTAGCAGGTAAATTATTGTCTTTGAAGGCTGAGAAATTTTTTTTCCATCCACTTGTCCAGGACAAGTGGTTTCAGAAAATTAACTTGTCCCATATACCTTTTCACTTGTCCCAAAATTTAAATCACTTGTCAAGATATGATGAGATGTATGCACTTTAATCCATAGAAAGAACAAACAAAATAATGTACAACATATTTATTTCTTAAAAGAATTAAATTTTTCAAAAACATAGGTTGATATTATACATTTTGTTACATCAGAGGTTTTAAGTTGCTCTGATACGGTAGCATCAGTACTTCCGTCAGCAAGAATGGAAAGGAATTTGCTGGAATTCAGACTTTCCCTAACTTCTTTTCATTTTTTGTTGCCACAGAGCCTGGCTTACGTCTTTTTGGAGAAATAGCTATCTCACACTCAGTGCCAGTCTTACATTTTACTCCTCCACTTTCACATCAAGTTTCCTTCTCCGAATCTTATTAACTTCCTTGCAAAAATAATTTAGTAAAATCGCTTTATCCACATATTAAATATCACCTTGCTTGACAATTACTTCTAAAGTGATCATAACATACATTTTATCCCTTAAATATGAACAGAGACAGTTCCTTATTTAGTGTAATTGTTTCGCTTCAAATGCCATATTGGACATTAAAGTTAATCCTTTGTATAATCAATTAAAATTTAAAGAATCATCACTGCCATTTAATCACTTAATAAAAGGAACAGACACTAGTGTTGGTAAAGTGCCTTTCATTAATTTAATCATTCGCTGGATTAATATCAAATGGTGAGTCGTTCATGAGGATCTGGTTTAAGTAAACACAATATAAAGCAGCCTTTTAAAGTACTGTTAAATAATCATACTGGCTTTGTTTTGTTTCACATGTTTTGATTGGCCAATAATTTGGTCGCTTAGCCCAATATGCGTTCAAGTGGTAATAGAACGTGCTTCAACAGTTATCAATGACTACCGGCAGGTGTGAATAAATGCACGGAGAGGGGTAGATTCAAGCATTCAGTGCACCCAGAGGGCTTGAATGGCCAGATAAAGGTAGATAGAGTGATTATGGCATGAAAAGAAGCACTTGCCCAACTTTTTTTTTTAAAAAGGAAAAAATCACTTGTCCTGGACTAGTGACTTCGAAAATTAATAGTCCAGGACGTCTGGCGATGGGATTTGCTCAACCCTGTCTTTTATTTGTTATTTATTTCTTGTTTAGTACCACGAGAATACAGTACACCAGTATATATGATGACCATTGATTAAATGAAAGAATTCAACGAGGAATCATCAGTATTTGCTCTGCACTCTTTGAAATGATGATTTCTGACTGACTTCGAAATCAACCTCACTTAACTTTTATGGAGCTGAAGTGTCAGTCCATGTTATGTTGTGTATTTTCATTAAACTGCTGTAATGTTAAGAAAGATAACTTAAATTATTTACTGATTTACCAAATTTACAAGCCTGAAATTAGACTTCATATTGACATTCGGCACTCTGTATGCATTACATTCAGGTTTCTTTTGACCGACCTGTGTCAATCTCACCTAACATTTACAGAATGGAATGACAGCCAAAGTTACGTGATTCTTGTGTATTGTTGTTGTAAGAGGATAGTACGGACAATAATTGTTTATGTACCAAAACCTCATTAAACTGACATGAAATAAATATTGCATTGCAAAATAAATGATTGTTTATAATCTGATAATTATTTTTGTATATTTTATCAACACAGTATGGATGGAACTTGGGGGGGGGGAGTAAATGTTACATGAATAAAATGTTTGTGTTCTGTTAATTTTCTCGTAAAATATGAAATTTTTAAAAGGCTTGTATTTATATCAACCCCATTAAGATCGACTACTACGTATACCTTGTTTAATTCATTTATTTTATCATGTATTTGCAAGTTTCTTGTGCATGTGATATTTCATGAAATGATAAATCAACACTGTATAAATATAGAATTATATCAATACTTGAAAGTACAAATTATTAGTAAAAGATATCAGAATAGTTTCATACAACATAAATTGAAGCAAAGACTAAAATATTAATAAATTACAGACCCAACATGCTAAATAATTAATACACTGTAAATATTCTGTTTTCAGATTACATCAGAATTTCCATCGGGGGCACTCTTTTTCAAGAAAATCAACAAAACAAGTAAATTATGGGTCATGAAGAAGCTGAATATGAAATACTTATTATTGTCTGATGTCGAGCAGATACTCCCTGAACCAAACCTGTCCATTGCATGCTCCAGACCCTTATATGAATTTAAAAAGGTAGAATAAAAATTTGTTTGTCCATCCTTGTTACATGAGTTACATTTTCTACCTTAATATAGTTTTAATACTATTTAATGGAACATGAAACAATGGTGTGTCGTTTGTATTTTAACAAATTTTTTGCTGATTGCAAATAGTCACTAAATTTTTAAAATATATTTTAAAAATGTTTCACATGAGAATATTTGTAAAATCCTAATGTAATGTTGGAAGTTTTGTAAAATCCAAATGTAATGTTGGAAGTTTTGTAAAATCCTAATGTAATGTTGGAAGTTTTGTAAAATCCTAATGTAATGTTGGAAGTTGTGTAAAATCCTAATGTAATGTTGGAAGTTTTGTAAAATCCTAATGTAATGTTGGAAGTTGTGTAAAATCCTAATGTAATGTTGGAAGTTTTGTAAAATCCTAATGTAATGTTGGAAGTTGTGTAAAATCCTAATGTAATGTTGGACGTTGTGTAAAATCCTAATGTAATGTTGGAAGTTGTGTAAAATCCTAATGTAATGTTGGAAGTTGTGTAAAATCCTAATGTAATGTTGGAAGTTTTGTAAAATCCTAATGTAATGTTGGAAGTTGCTAGTTGCTGGATTATGAATACATGATATATGGACCCATTTTATATATATCTAAACCATATTGATGTAGCTGGTGATACTGCTTTTATTCATTATGAAGTTGTAACTGATATATATCCACATAGCAAAACAAATCATCAGTTGAATATCTAATTTGTCCGTCCTGTTACATGAGTTGCAAGTATATGAGAGCAATGATTTGACAAGCAATATTTTGAAAGGAAAACTGACAGTTATCTCCAACCTGTTTTTTAACACAAGATGGGATACTAGACCATTGATCCATAGCAAAGTTAATGTGAAAATCAAGCATTTAAAATTTGGGGTATTTGTCCCATAGGATCGGCTGAAAAGCATATTTTTTGTCACATGTATTTTATTCCTTTATTTTTGCAGTTCAAACCTGTCATGGAGAAAACTCCTTATGCAATGGATGGTTTAGCAAGCATAGAATTGGAACACAGCTTGAGAAGAAGACAAAGGCATAATTGTCCCAAAAATGTGATTCTAGAATATGCAGAAGGAGGGGTTAACCAAACTCAGGAGAGCAGTATTCAATCGGGTGATGAAGAAGACTCTAAGGTTGCTGAAAAAATACAGTTCTCTAAGTTGGGCCAACTAGAAAAGATGGGCAAGCTGGAAGAGGGGAGCAGGACTAATGTTCCATCCCACAAATCGGACCATGACAAAAGAAGTCAAGAGTCCTATAGAAACACAGGACAGTTTGTTACTGAAGAGATTGCTGAAGATGATAATGACCATGATGTAAAAGCTGAAGAGGAAAATCCAGTGAATGTTAAAATAGAAAGGTCTGAAAAGGAGTCTCAGCCTGGTTGTGTTGAACAAAGGACTTACCCTCAGCAGAATGATGGAATTGAGGTGCAAGAAGGGGGAAACCAAACTCTGGAGAGCAGTATTAAACAGAATGACAACTGGGACTCTAAGGATGCTGAAGAAGATGCACAATACATGAGTACTCATAATGACAGGGTAATCACCAAACCTACAGATCATTTCCATTTAGGCATTATTGAATTGCAGACTACATGCAAGATTTACTAACCTCCAAAACTGAAAAGCTTGACAATATGCAAAAACTATACATCACTGACACTGAAGATTTGACATCGAAAGTGCTTCAATGAGCATCGTCAACTTTAAGTTTTGCAAAAACACATATTAATACCTTTTATGAAGAATTTTACTTTGTTCAGATTACAATCAAGAAATATATTAGATTGACTTTAGCAAGTCATCACAACAAAATACACAATAAAGGGGCAGAGTGTCTGGAACTATTTTGTTAGACTCCTAACATACATACTGTACATGTTCATCAAACTGGTGAGCATAGGGATAATGTCCAAAACAAGATAGTAAATTGCCAGGTAGCAGAGGTGCTTATTAAGTGTGATAGTGCAGAGTGAACAGGTTATAAGAAAAACAAAAAACTCTAGCTGGGAAAAAAGATACATGAACAGAAATTAATTTTTATATTCCAAAAGTGTAGAAGATTAAGTGAAACTTTAAATGAGATAGAAAGATAGAAATAATGATACCTAATAAAATTGACCCTAGCGAAATTTGTTGATTTTGCTTCAATGTAATGATTTTATACCAGCTAATGGCCTCCGGTCCACACATGGACCCCCTGTTGTGCTATCAGAACTCCCAGTTTAACTGAGGGTCCTCAGACTCAAAGTGTTAAAAACTTATAGAGAGCCCTGGCTACTATAGAAACTACACTTGAGAAGATTCCAGAAGTTTTATGATTCCAACTTGATCCGAGTTGCTGAACATGAATATTATGGGACTTTTGAACTCAAATTTCTTGTTCAAAAGGCCTTGTTAATATGGGATCTGATGTAGAAAGTTCATGCAGCAAACCATCAATAAGTGTACTTGACCATTTTAATTCAACCTTTTCAGGTGCATATACATGTATTTTATTCCTTTATTTTTTCAGTTTAAACTTGTCATGGTGAAAACTCCTTATGCAATGGATGGTCTAGCAAGCATAGAATTGGAACACAGCTCGAGAAGAAGACAAAGGGATAATTGTCCCAAAAATGTGATTTCAGAATATGCAGAAGGAGGGGTTAACCAAACTCAGAAGAGCAGTATTCAACCTTTTGATGAAGTAGACTCTAAGGTTGCTGAAGAAATACAGTTCTGCAAGTTTGGCCAGACGAAAAAGATATGCAAGCTGGAAGAGGGGAGCAAGACTAATGTTCCCTCCCACAAATCGGACCATGACAAAAGAAGTCAAGAGTCCTATAGAAACACAGGACAGTTTGTTACTGAAGAGATTGCTGAAGATGATAATGACCATGATGTAAAAGCTGAAGAGGAAAATCCAGTGAATGTTAAAATAGAAAGGTCTGAAAAGGAGTCTCAGCCTGGTTGTGTTGAACAAAGGACTTACCCTCAGCAGAATGATGGAATTGAGGTGCAAGAAGGGGGAAACCAAACTCTGGAGAGCAGTATTAAACAGAATGACGATGGGGACTCTAAGGATGCTGAAGAAGATACACAATTAGTGAGTACTCATAATGACAGGGTAATCACCAAACCTACAGATCATTTCCATTTAGGCATTATTGAATTGCAGACTACATGCAAGATTTACTAACCTCCAAAACTGAAAAGCTTGACAATATGCAAAAACTATACATCACTGACACTGAAGATTTTACATCGAAAGTGCTCCAATGAGCATCGTCAACTTTAAGTTTTGCAAAAACACATATTAATACCTTTTATGAAGAATTTTACTTTGTTCAGATTACAATCAAGAAATATATTAGATTGACTTTAGCAAGTCATCACAACAAAATACATAATAAAGGGGCAGAGTGTCTGGAACTATTTTGTTAGACTCTTAACATACATACTATACATGTTCATCAAACTGGTGAGCATAGGGATAATGTCCAAAACAAGATAGTAAATTGCCAGGTAGCAGAGGCACTTATTAAGTGTGATAGTGCAGAGTGAACAGGTTATAAGAAAAACAAAAAACTCTAGCTGGGAAAAAAGATAATTACATGAACAGAAATTAATTTTTATATTCAAAAAGTGTAGAAGATTAAGTGAAACTTTAAATGAGATAGAAAGATAGAAATAATGATACCTAATAAGATTGACTCTTGCAAAGTTTTATTGAATTTGCTTCAATGTAATGATTTTACACCAGCTAATGGCCTCCGGTCCACAGATGGACCCCCTGTTGTGCTATCAGAACCGCCAATTTCTGGAAACTGAGAGTCCTCAGACTCCCAGTGTTAAAAACTTACAGAGAGTCCTGGCTAATAGAGAAGCTAGACTTGAGAAGATTCCAGAAGTTTCATGATTCTAACTTGATCCAAGTTGCTGAACATGAATTTGTTGGGACTTTTGAGCTTGAGTTTCTTGTTCAAAAGACATTGTTAATATGGGATCTGATGTAGAAAGTTCCTGCAGCAAGCAACCAATAAGTGTACTTGACCATTTTAACCCTACTTTTTCATGTACATATACATGTGTTTTATTCCTTTTTTTTTTGCAGTGTGAACCGGTCATGGAGAAAACTCATTTTGCAATGGATGGTCTAGCAAGCATAGAATTGGAACACAGCTCGAGAAGAAGACAAAGGCATAATTGTCCCAAATATGTGATTCCAGAATATGCAGAAGGAGGGGTTAACCAAACTCAGGAGAGCAGTATTCAACCTTTTGATGAAGAAGACTCTAAGGTTGCTGAAGAAATACAGTTCTGTAATTTTGGTCAGATGGAAAAGTTGGGCAAGCTGGAAGAGGGGAGCAAGACTGAAATCATCACGCCTGATGTTCTGTACCACAAATCAGACCATGACAAAAGAAGTCAAGAATCTTATGGAAACACAGGACAGTTTGTTACTGAAGAGATTGCAGAATATGATAATGACCATCATGTAAAACCTGAAGAGGAAAATCCAGTGAAAGTTAAAATAGAAAGGTCTGAAAAGGAGTCCAAGCGTGGTTGTGTTGAACAAAGGACTTACCCTCAGCAGAATGAAGGAATTGAGGTGCAAGAAGGGGGAAACCAAACTCTGGAGAGCAGTATTAAACAGAATGACGATGGGGACTCTAAGGATGCTGAAGAAGATACACAACTAGTGAGTACTCATAATGACAGGGTAATCACCAAACCTACAGATCATTTCCATTTAGGCATTATGGAATTGCAGACTTAATGCAAGATTTACTAACCTTCGAAATTGAAGAGCTTGACATCGTGCAAAAACTACACTCCTCTGAAACTGAAGATTTGACATTGGAAGTGCTCCAATGAGCATGGGCAACTTTAAGTTTAGCAAAAACACATATTAACACATTTTTATGAAAAATTTTACTTAGTTCAAATTACAGTCAAGAGATATATTAGATTAACTTTAGCAAGTCATCACAGCAAAATACATAAAGGGGCCAAGTCTAATGAACTAGTTTTCGCTACTACTCATGAACAGAAAGTTATATCAACATGGAATTATCATTAAAAAAGACTTCCTATGATGTCTAGTTGGTCTTGAATGACAATTGTGCAGATTTGACATCCAATATGGCTACCACATGGCCGTCTTGAAAGTCATTTTTATCACTACTTCACCTAGATGGAAAGTCATATCAATGTTGGGTTTTCACAGGAAGACTTTCTGTGATATCTGGTTGGTCTTAAATGAAAATGGTGCCAATCTTACATCCAATATGGCCACCATGGCAACCATTTTGAAAATCTTGCTATGGCAAGTCCTGAATGGATGGTTATATTAGCATAGGGTTTTCACTAAAAGACTTCCTATGGTGTCTAGTTTGTCCATAATGGAAAATGATCTGACATCAGTATGGCCACCACAGCAGCCATCTTAATCATCTTGTTTTTGCTACTACTCATAAAACGGAAAGTCATATCAACATGGGTTCTTTACCAGAAGACTTCTTATGGTGTCTAGTTGGTCCTAAATGAAATGGTGCTGATCTTACATCCAATATGGCAACCATGGCAGTCATCTTGAAAATCTTGTTATTGCTACTTCTAAACAGAAAGTCATTTCAACATGGGTAACAAAAATGAAAGAGCAAGTTGCCAACTTAAATTTTGAATAGTAGACATTACTTTGTACACATTATCATTAAATGATAACATGTCAGCGATATACATGTAAACTGCAGTAATTACAGTAATTATAAAGTAATAAAAAATATTTATTAGAGAACAAAGAAAATATTCTAGTTCTAATTAAATTCCTACTACCAAGAATTTACATGGTATCTTAATAAAAAGTTCTCTGTCAATATAATTTATCATATTTGACTAAATAAAAATAATCAACTGTACAAGTGCCCCCTTTTTTAAAACAAGTTTGGTGACAATGTTCAGACAATAGACTTAATTTCCATCTTAAAGGTTAATGGATGTATTTGCCATTGAAATATTTTTTTATGAAATATGCATTTTATTAATAGGTTTCTATGTTGATTTTTCATTAGTATGTATATGCTTTGATATGTATGGTAGAGTGGACTAGATCTGGTACTGCTTTTATATACTCTTACAGTATTTTCTGACGTAGCAGACTACGGACAAAAAAAGAAAGTGTCAATCCAAATACACTCATGTGTGTAGTGTAAACACTGTTCTGACTTATGTACTTGTCACATTTGTTACATGTATCAGATGTGCAAGAGAGGAGGGGGGCATTTAAAAACGACACTTTATGTAAAGTATTTACTCAAATAATGAAATAGCCCTACAAGTCCAGTATGAATACTTCTTGAAGATGAAGAAAAAGAGAAAAAATGGTAGGGTGTGTGCAGCACCTTATTTATCAATAACAAAACTAGGGAAAGTTGTACAATAGCATAATAGGCATTTGCATTACACAAGAAGTATTCTTTACTCAGAAATGTCAACTATACTGTCAAAAATTACAACATACTATGATCGTAAAGAAGAATAATTTTTTGTGGAGTAAGTGACATGCTTCTTATTCTTGATGGGGTTTATTTTACATGTATCTCCAGCTTCACAGTAATTTTTCTTTATATTTATTGATATAATATGTCCTATTATACTCAGCAGTACATATACAGTCTCTCATTAATTATTAATTCCACATCAAAATGAGGCTGACCACAGGATCCTGTATCGGGTATTACTGCAGATAGTGATAAACAGCAACAGCATTAATTTTACACAGACATTAAATTATTGCAAAAAATGCATTCATGGATCCATGGAAGAGCTCTTGTTTGCCAAAATGGGGGTTATTAAATGGTTGTGCTTTGCAACGTTTCTTTCCTCAAATCCACCCATTTTTGTACTGAGAATTATTTCTAAATTAAGCAATCAATTAATAAGAGCTAAGTTTTCAAGTAAACACACAGGTTTTACGGGTAAGGCAAACAAATTACTAGATTGTGAGACCGTTAATTGCACCTTTTGCATGAAAACGGATAAATCTAAAATATTTAGAAGCACATTTACATGTACTACACGTAATGTTATTTACTTACTCATCTTCCATCTCCATGGCAAACAATATATAGGTGAGACTAAAAGGGAATTCCAAGTGAGAATAAAAGAACACCTAAGGGATATCTGTAATAAGGAGACCCAATGTCTAAACACTTTAACCAACCAAACCACAACATAAATTGTGTTCAGTTTATGATAATAGAAATCATCGAATCTGATCTAGAGCTCTCTAGTAACAACATTAATTGGAAAGATAGAGAACTTTATTGGATACACCAATTACAAACTCTACAGCCGGCAGTGATCAACATCTCTGTTTAAATGGGAGTCCAGGCATTTCTAACCAGATAGGATTTTGCTCAAACTTGGTAAAAAAGCTTATACCATCATAACTGAGACAGTTTCTATAATACGTGAGATCAGTGCATATTTATGAGGTGATCTTGCACCAGATTGGCAGAGATTGTTACTGCTCTAGAGACTATATTTCTCATCCAATTTCAACAAAACTTAATCAATAGGTTTATAAGATCAGTATCTTGGATGACTTCATTTATGAATGAGATTTATGCATATTAATTATTCCTTTATTTTTGGAAATAAATTTTATCAGGTAAAATGACATGACTAAAGGTTAGAAGATAGTTTTTATAGGATTGTGTTTGTACAATAATACATAAGACTTTGTATTTAAATGGTCAACTATTAAAAATTATGTATGCCAGGTGAGCATTATCAGGCCCTACTTGGACCTCATGTTCCTAGTTTGATTAACATCTATGGTCCAGAGAAAAGAATCTCTCAGATGCATCAAGTTGTAAAATCGTTACTGACCTCAGAATAAGTGTACATATCTCCAACAATGTATTCTAATGGAATACAATCTTAGAATTACAAGTTATACACTTGAAAAGTTGCAAAGTAACATTGTAAGCTGTTCTTCTGCCAACCCATAGTTGTTAAAAAAATCAGATGTGAGGATCAAATCAGTGTTGAATAATTAAAATTTAATTGAAATTTACTATAATTATTGCAGTAATTGACATTTACTATAATTATTGCAATAATTGAAATTTACTATAATTTACTATAATTATTGCAGGCAGGATCATGGAACATGATATGGAGGAAATTGGTTGGTTTTTTGTTGGTGTTTTGGAATGTGTGCAAGGAGAGGGAACGATGGAGGACCTCTCAGAAACCACTTCCGTATGAGCAGGCAAAGAATACATGTAGCACCAGTCAGCTACCAGACAATGAGGATGAACTTTACACTGAAGAAAAGGTCAGAGATCCAAGTTATCTGCAAAGAGGACATCATGTAACTATGCAAGGACAAATACCATTAGTTAAAAAAATATTTGCTTATAGACATCATGCTATTGTACTGGATGTTTTTTTGTTTTCTGATCAGCAGGTAGAGTTAAAATTGAGACATTATCAAAAGGTACCCTTTATGCATATGCAAATTGTGACAACATGTAAGGTTTATGACCTAGCTAAATGTGATATACATATCATCAGCTATACAAATCCAAAGTTTTCCCCTGATGAAATTGTTGAAAGGGCATTGAACTATGATAAAGAAATATTCAAACGTTTTAGTATAGATTGTTTGAATTGTGAAAGTTTCTGTAACTGGTGCTCAGTTGGAAGTACAAGAAGCAAACAGTATGAGAGATTTATTAATCGTTTTCGGAAATCCATTTAGCCCATCCACTAGTAAGATCAGTCCCATCCCGACTTGAAGAGCTTAAGGATGGGGACAATCCCAATTCCACATCACTCTTTCCTTGGGAAGATATCACACCCCGAGGATGTTCCTTTATAATTTATAATTTTCCTTTGTCATCTTCGAATAATCATTTTTTTTCATTAGAAGTAAAAGGTTGGACAGATAATGACAATATAATATTGGTAGTCCTTCGAGTCCGAAGAGTACAGCATCTGTGCAATCATCTGTGGACACGGAGATGGCTCTGCAGTCCCAGTCTTGACTTGTATTGTCGATGACAGATGGAACATTGGAATTCCATTGTTGTTGCAGTGACGGACACTGACCCGTGGTGACGTTCCTGGACTGCTGCCATTTGGCTCCTTTTTTTCAGTCATGATTTGTTGGGGATGTTAAAAGTTATTACAAATTATGTTAAATTGTTTTAGGTCTATATTATGATTATTAAACTTAAATGCTTGTTCATCAGATAAAGGTAATGCACATTCAGATAGTAGTTTTTGTATTTTAAAGTAGAATTGAAACCTATATACCAATTTTACTAACTCTGGAATTCTTTTCTCTGTCAAATGCCCATACAATTTCAACATCCAGCTGTAGTCATCCATACTGCCCAGTTCATTTCATTTTGCAAAAATTTGATGTTACACTGTGCTTAGTGGGGGCCCCAGGTGTCCAAGTGGTCTAGGCACTTACCGTTATGGATTCTTGACACATTTCACCTCTGTCCATGTGAGTTAAAGTCTCAGCTCGACCAACATACCATGAGAAAACTTGCAAGTAGCTTTCCATGGGCTGGTGGTACTTTCCAGGGTCTTCCCTGGTTCTTCCTTCACGAAATATCTTGGCTGCAATGTATATCCTATGCTGAAATAGGGAAGTAAAGCCCACAAAACAAAACACTGTGCTAAGTATCCATTAACAAAGTCATCACTGTCGAATCTTAAAATGTAATTATTAAAAATGTTTCATGGTTTGTACATGAAATAATTGCTTTTTGGTGTAGCACACTTTTTTATCTGTAAATATTTGTGCAATGTCTTGTTAACTGGAGAGTTCAGCTGAGTTGCAGGGCAATGATAAGGTGCTGTACTTGTCAGTTTCCTGAATCTGAAGTCCATTGAATTATTTAATATTGTACACATCTTTAATATTAATACCATTAGGATCAGGATCATTATCATCATTGTCATCAATATAATAAATTTGTTATAAACCATTATTTAAAAATAAAGAAATTAATATTAACTAATTCTGTTTGCTTTTCTGAAAATCAGGTTAACTATTTCGCACAACAAGCATACCAATCTCACAAATGTTACCACATGATTTAAATTCTACATTGGATAGGGATATTGAGTATAGATCTGGCCATTACTACTAGGCTTTGGTGGAGACAAAAAGGCAGACATGCATTTTTCATTTATAGTTTGCTCAAATTGATACCATTCGCATTCCATTCCTCATTACACGGGAATTTCTACTTCGTATATTAATCGGAACGTCAACACGTGTAAAAAAAAACGACAAAACACAATTAGGTCAAACATAGGTGAACAATCAACTACTATTCAACGTTTTACAAAAGACAGATACTAGATTGGATAGGTGAATATATCAGTTGTTGTTGATTGATATTTAACGGCACATCAACAAATGAAAGACTATCAAATACGGAGGCAATTGGAGAAAAGTGTCTCACGCAGAGACACAAGTTGGTCTGCAGGATTCGAGCCTGTAATCCATTGCTTGTGAGTCTAGAACTCTAACCACTGTGCCTTTGCGGCTCAATGTATGCAGTGTATGGATTTACTGGCACATCAGCACAATACTGGCTAGATGGTGCCGATTAAAATATAAGTTCTAAAAATGCAAAGATAAAGAAATTGCAAACCAGCAATTTTTTTAGGAAAATAAAACCTTCCAAATAAACATAAACATGTAGTACTACAAGATGAAAAATAAAGAGTAAAGATGTCAAAATATTTCAAACGTATATAAATAAAGAATAAAGGTGAAAAAAATTTTTTAAAATATATTGAAACCGCATTCCTCATCATAGAGTCTCTTAATTGAGTTCACATAAAAAAATCCCGTGTCATAGTCAAGATAGCACACCTGCGTTGGACCAATGTTGGCAGATAATCGTATGGTCGGCGTTGGGTATATGACGTTAGGCCAATGTCTGACCATTCTCAATTGCCGACTTTGGAAAAGTACTAGTTGGGCCAACATTGTTCAGCGCTTGTAATTCTGATGTTGGAAAAACACTAGTTGGGCCAGCATTGTCTTGTGGTTGTAATGCCGACGTTAGGATATATCCGTTGGGCCAAGTTTTTCCAAGTTGAATATTTCCTACCTGTAAAATAAATCACCTGATGCCCCTTCAAACTAGATCTGTAGAACCCGTACGCGATGCGAAGTCCTTGTTTGAACTGTTCAGTAAGCGATCGTTTTTTTAAAAATATTTTTCTATTTTTTTAAATTTTACTCTATAATTATAGGAATATTTTTCATACTGTATCATGTAAGTAGATTTGTTTTCATGAATTTAGGATTTTTAAATTTACATATATTTGATAATTGTATTCGGCACAGAAATTACAAAAATATTCAAACATGGCATGACCGGGGTAGTTCATTTGACCAATAATTTTATAATTAGATCTAACTAAGATTATGTTGGTTTTTTATAGCTTACTTGTTGTTTCTTTGGAGGATTAAATCAGCCGGAATAAAAGCTTTTTTTAGAGCATTACACACATCGATCCGTGTAAAATGTCACGTGACGTTACACATGACTTTCAAACATCATTTGCTCATTGGCCCAATGGATGCCAACTTGTATCCAACATTGGCCCAACTTGGCTCAATGATGTTGGCCCAATGGATCATCAACAAATTGTGACTTTGGGCTGACGGTTCAACAATGCTCACTGTTGGGCCAATGTTGGCCTGACATTTTGGCCCAACAGACGGCCAATGAGGAAAATGATGTTGGATCGATGTTATTTAGCCATATGTGTGCTATCTTTATGGGTTGAAGTCGATACACTCGACAAGAATGTATTCCACTGTCAGTGAACACTGGCAAGATATGTACTTGGGTCAAGGTTCACTCTAAAGTATGTATGTACGACTCGGGTATGTGTGTCCTATACTCAATCGACACAATACCAACATATCTCTGCGATTTGTTGTATATGAGGGATGCCACTCTTCAATGGTGGGTTTGAAGTTCTGAAATTTGTGGAGTTTTTTTTCACAAAGTTTACCCAAATATATAGAACTTGTCGATTTATATAATATTTGAAGTCAGTATATGGAATCTTTCATTCAGAAATGTGTGGCTGCGTGGCAGCTTTATTGGCCCTCTCATTACCCTTAATATCAATGTGATGTGACAGCCAACAAAACAGAATGCTCTTGTTAGATTATATGAGCAAATGTTTTGTAAGATCTGGGATATTAAAGGGTTGTCAAATTTAAGGTTTTGCATGGCTTTCAGTGTGAAAAGTGAATTTAAAAGCTGATGAAATTTGTTTTCTCAGAGGTTTTAATGTAGTCTAAATGTTTGGGCATGGCTTTAATCTCTGTGGTAAAAATGGAGACTTTATCAGGTAACCAGTTTGAGATGGTGCTGTGGTGTGTTGCAAATGCATATCAAACTTGTCTCCATCTTTTGAACCGTCTGTATACAGGAACGAGGGTCAACGTGAAAATGATAAGTAAATATGTACATGTTGCATTGTTGTACATTAGGTATAACATGTATATTGTGAACATTCTGGCATATGCTTATATCTTTCTGCATCTACCCATATGTTTTTGATACTACCTGAAGGGGCATCATAGCAAGAGCACAAAATAGGTGGAGAGTTTGGATGACTCGCGGATGCGTTAAAGATCCAACAGAACACGATACTTTACCGTGAACTTCAGCAGGATTAAGTCGTCAAAGTCATGCTTATACCTCTGAAGTAGCCTTTGGAAATCTGAGTGAAGTAGTTATTATTGACGCTTATCTGTTGCAAATAAACGATTTATTTTCAAATAGAGCGGGATCATTCGCAGACAATTACTAATGTGTGGCTGTTGACAATCGGCAGAGTAATTTCCTAGAGATCGCCGATCATAATGATTTGTAAAATCCGTCACGTGAACAATGAATATATGAGTTATAGAATATTCAAATTCACCAACTTTTGAAGAATCCCTTATGGAAAACAGCTGCCATGGATTCATAGTTTTCTCTCTCCTTTAATAAAAAAAAAAAAAAAGTGCTCTGTTGTTAATGGATGACATAGCAAAGGACAAAAACTTAGGGCACTTCATCCACTTGTGTGCTCTTCAGTCCGACTATTTACAAATATCACTATCTGTTTAGAAATATTTTCTTCTCTGATGGTTGTCAGGCAACCTTTAAATTTTCAGTGTGTAACTGAAAACGCCTTACGAAAAACTGGAGAAAGATTCCTTGCTACTCTTGCTACAGTGCAAAGATGTTTCTCTATTTTGGGGTACTGAAATTTTGAGGAAAAATGAAATTATACATCTATAAAAGATAAGGTAATTCTTTCCCGTAATTCCAGCTTTCCTATCTCTGAGACAGAATTTATTGCACATTAAAACAGCTTCTGGTTTTGCTATCTATGAGGAGGAAATAAAAGATAAACAACCCTCCTTCAAAAGAATTTGATCATTTGCAGAAAGGAGAAAATGCAACCATCACAAGTATAGTAGTTTTCTGTAATCCGATGCTTTTCACGTCTTCGGCATGATAAAATGGTAGTAGTATAAGTATGCCTCTTAAGGAAGGGGGGCTCCTATGTTAGACAGGGTAAAAGGTTTCGAGCCTCGAGGGGAATTTAACATTGAGCCGCCATGTTGTGAGTTTATAGTGTCAAGATGCAATGTCTAAAACTTGGTTCATAGGTCTTCACGGGTTGAGTCTGTCTGGTTGGAAATGTAACATGCGGCTTTGTCTGCCTTCTATCTGAAATGTATATTACGTCGTAGGTTTATCATGTGTGAACCTGTATGGTCTTAGCGGAAATGTATTGAATCCAATCACACACAAAAATCGCAACGCATGTTACAGAGAGTGAATTTACAAAAAACATCATTGATTTTTTTTGTTTTTGTTTCAGTTGGGGAGACAAATTTACCACCTTTACTTGCAAACTGTTGTTTTTAGCTGGTTTTTTAAATTTTATTTTATTTTATTTATAAAAAAAATTCAAAAGGTTGACAAACTTTTCATTTATCAGCTTCTGAAGTGTTATATTGCAAAATTGTCGAATTAACACAGTACGAGTTTGTGTGTGCCAAATTTAGGGTCCTAAATGTGTTACAATTCTGTCAGCCTACAATGACTTGACCTAACCTTACGATTTGGCGAGAGCCAGAGAGAATTCTCCCTAAGACCATCAGAACAAAGTTCGTCCAAAAACAAAAAAGAAAATCATTCGCTAACCCCTAAGGATTTGTCTTCACATTCAAACCACTCACAAAAAGTGACTTCCAGAGAATTTAGAATGACTGCTTAACCTTACACGGTGAAAGTTAAAGAGTTTAATGTTCAAGTCACTGCAGAGAACAACAACAACAACAAAAAACTCTTACATTCATTATGGACATAGCAGAGTTTGTTTGCTTTAATTAAAATGGCAGTGTCGGCCAAAAGCGATAGACAAATGTGTTGCCAGTTTTATCGATCGATAGAATTTTATGTCCAATCCATAGAGTGAGAGAGAGAAGTTTACATGGAGCGGGTAGGTGTCTGTGTGTGTGTGTGTGTGTGTGTGTGTGTGAGAGAGAGAGGGGGGGTGGCGCGGTAATCCATAGAATCAAAATATTTCATCTTTGTCATGTTTGGTACCTTTCTTGTACATTTGAACATAGTGACTTTTAACTAGAGGGGAATGCGAGAGAGTCCATAAAAATCGAAAAAAAAGGGGAGATAAAAAAATCTTGAGCAAAAGGGGTGACCGTGTATTTTCTCGCTTTATTCATCGCAGTTTTTGACAATTGTACACACTCTTTGCAGGACTTGACCGTAGCTTTTAATGAGTCTGGCCGTATTCATATTTCCGAGAGTCTGTCACCCAAAGATTGAGAGAAGGAAAAAAAAGAGAGAATTAAACATGGTAGGTGTCTGAGAGAGAGAGACAGAGAGAGAGAGAGATGTACCTTATAAAATGTGTGAATATCTTTTTCATACTTAACAAATAACAAATCAAAACAGACACTTACTGGTTTTTTTTGGTATTTTCCCGTGAATAAGAATTACAATGAAATTTTTTTTAAAAAACCCATCACATCCAAAACAAGTCGGTACATATTCCAATACACATCATATTATCGACACGAATTACAGGAAACCCGATTTTTGTAAAATCTCACATAACTGGATTACGTGGTCACTATGATCGTTCTATCTTCCAAGCATAGATGTAATGTTCTCACAAAAATTCTATTTTACTGTTACTCCGTTGAGTTTTTGCAAAAAAAAAAAAAAAAATACAGTGTCAACCACATTTTTCATTCATCCATTTCTTACAAATCTACTATATGCCAGTTGCTAGTTTTGTTGGAAACTGACTGACTTCGGCTTACTAACGCGCAGAATGAACATCTCTCTTTCTCTCTCTTTCTCTCACTCTCTCGTTCGCATGCTCCCTCTCTCGCGACGCCATAAAAGCAAATGAGACAGATTAAGGTCGTAAGTCGTTACGCATTGTTTTAAGCAATCGGGTACCAGGCACTGACCGACTTTTTTTCTCCAAAACTTATGTTTTTGCTTAGATTGAAGACACGCAGTATTAAATATTACCTATGTACTGTTTTGGGAACAGCAATATTTTGCTACATTTTTTTCAAATTAACTAATTTCACCGTTATGAGGTTAAGATTGTTTCCTTTAATCACACGTTTGACACGTGTCAAATATGCCAACATGGCGGCCGAATGGGATATTGTGAAAGATATTCAGGCCAAATCCAAGTTTTGGAAATATTTCGGATTAAAAAAAGAACAAAATGTCCTTTGTTTTCGTTATTTACTAGCGTATGTATTACTTTGTAAGACCAAGAATCATCCTAAGATTTTCAGGAGAGCACTTGTTTCCTGTTTGAATCTTATGTAATTTCTGTAGTCCACTAAATAATTTCTCTTGTCCACTAAACATTTTCTCGTTTGTCGGGTCAGTGTATTTTATGTTTGCTGGCTCTCTCTGATAAACATCTTGTCCCGGGTGTTAGCATCCCACTCAAAGTTTTCCTGGCTAATATATCGATAGTGTAGCAGTTAAATTGTCAGCTTCGTTGTCAATACTTCCTATTTTTATCAACAAGCTTTGTAATGCCAGCACAATATCTTTTACAGGGTGTCAGTTATAGTGTAAGCTTAATCATCCCACTTTAGGTACAGTTTTTATATGACAACTTATGCAAATTCATCTACTAACCATTTAATGTTCTGGGGGGTGGGGGGTGGTGCGATTTTCTATTGAGCCAAGATAGTTTATTTTCTTTTATCTCAAGATAATCATTTTTTTAAAAAAGTAATAATGGATACAATACGGTGTTATTTTGCTTTAAATCAGATCAAGATATTTCTTTGGCTATTTGAGAGCCGGAAGTATAACAAAAAATCACATGCCCGTGGCCCAGAAAATTAAATTGTTGGTCCCTATACGTATCGCGGTATGTTCAAAAATACCGCTGTACCAAATTTTTCGTAGTACTGGCTCTACTCTGTAGACTAATGTACTTTTTCTTCACAATGATAACAGGTACGTTTACGTTTGTCTCTTTTTTCTCCCGTCTTAGAGGTTCCTTTTCATTGACGTTGTGGACATTCTGGAAACCAGTGTCCTTTCTCTTGACAGACGTAACAAGTATCTTCTGAGGAGTAGTCTAGAGTTTCTCAAGAAGGCTTGTTTAAAGTTTATTTTCAAATGACTCTGTAGATCTCTGACCAGAAGTGTCCTCTGTTGAGGTTCTTCCATCTTCACATCTCTCTCTCTCCACAGACTTATGACATATACGGATTTTTCCGTATTATCCGGTTTTCTCATCAGAGTTGCGGATATGCGGATGTATAATGCAAAAGTGCAGAATTTTTCGTAATCCAAATGTACATGTTTACACTGACAATTTATTTGAAATTTCTTTATTTATAGCTGATTTTTCTGGTCAAATTGCCCTTTGATATGAAAATATTGCAAGCTGGAGGAGGTAAGAAATACGACAAAATAACGTACATAACAGCAATCTCGATTTTTTAAATTCTTATTTCCACCGATTTCGTAAATGATTTTCATTATATGTAAATTTCACTTCTAACTAAGGATAACAGTGAGGACTTTTTTTTAAGAAACCTGTGTGGTAGCCCATTTCTCTATCTCTTGATTGTTGAATATGTCTGCAATCTACTGTACTATGTACAAAACTGAGTCAAGTGGGCAGGGCACATTGGAATACGTACAAGGTCAAGCGAAGGTTGCATATTGTTAAAATTTTAATTTGTAAGCGCTAGAATCCCCTCCTTCTCTCTCTGGGTTGTGATCGCTACACTATCGCGATGGAGTTAAATCGATAGGCTCGATCTTGCGTTCGTGAACGAAGGCCGGCACGAGATTCACATGGTAAACACCTGATTTGATTCAATATTGGCTTAATAGGGAAACACTTTTGAATAAACACCTGATTTGATTCAATATTGGCTTAATAGGGAAACACTTTTGAATAAACACCTGATTTGATTCAATATTGGCTTAATAGGGAAACACTTTTGAAGTATATTAGAATAAACCAATGGCATTATTACCTTCCACGTTTCTAAAGACCAGAGTGCATCCTTTAAGTGACTAAGATCAATTTTGTCCTAGTTTTCTTACCGTTCCCACCTCATGTTAAATATAGCAGTCACAGCTGGACAGTAACCTTATGCGACCGACCCCATCGTTACAGTTCAACATAAGTATCTACCACGGCATGGGAAGGGTCAGAGGAACTCATACTAAGATACATTGAACGTGACTTCTCTTAAAGTGTAAGTTAATTAAGGGGAAAATCACCTAAAGAAAATTGAAATGGCATACAAATTGTGCGCAAAAATCTATGGAACTCTAATATACTGACTTTTGTATACTTTCGAAAAAATTGCAGGGGCGAAACGAGATTATCCGCAAAGTCCAAACTCAAAATGATATTATGTGCAGAGTCCAAAATCAAACAAGATTTATAAAGCACTTTACATTTACCAATTTACCTTCATGATGACCTTTCTAGCAAAGTACTGATGTAAAGAGACAGAAAATGGAGAAGAAAGAAAGGCGAAAGGATGAGAGAATAAATGTATAAATGAGTGAACGAATCAATAAATAAATTAATGAATCATTCAGTTATTGAACGAATGAATGAATGAAAACCGAAGAATACACTGCTTTTTTGTACCAACTGGAAGCAGACGTTGCATTTTTGTTCATCCATAACCAAATGCGAGAAGGGTGGGAGTCCGAATATAGGGAGGACGATAATCATTGTCGCTGTTAACTGTAGGTCCTTACTCTTTTACCATCCTTTGAATCTTAAAATTTGTCCTAGATTTAAGTACGAAAGTTTGATATATTCTTTGGTTATAACATTTTTGTAATACAAATACACAGTTTTATCACAGCTGTTTTAGCTGTAGCAAAATAGAAGGAATTTTTTTTTCTCCTCTAAGGATCTGCAATTTGAGGATTGTTCGAACGCATATTGTTATCATGGGC
This sequence comes from Margaritifera margaritifera, assembly GCA_029931535.1. NCBI lineage: Eukaryota > Metazoa > Mollusca > Bivalvia > Unionida > Margaritiferidae > Margaritifera > Margaritifera margaritifera. The sequence continues at coordinate 6,154,212 of JAQPZY010001676.1, read as the reverse complement.
AGAGGAAAGGATAATTAAAAGTAATGAAGCACGGATGGAAGGAAATCATTGTAATCATTTTGGGGTTTGCATAAATTATCTTTGGATTCAGTGTCGTGTATAAGACTCAATACGATTTGAAACAAACTGCAGTACATGTTCCATAGACTGGCTCATTTTGAAAGCTAACTGACTGATAGTTCTAGATAGGTCAGTTTACATTCAGTGACCTAAAATGACCAATCGGAATATCGCTCAGCCATTTCCGTCAAGTCGAGAAATAATCTCGGATGTAGTTGTAGGAATACACATAAATTTGATGAGTTTTGGTGATTTGCGTCTGGCGGTGTGCACCACATTTGTGGTGACAGAAAAGGCCGACAATGTTCACGATTGTGACTGTCTCTTTCCACCGCCATATTCTGCAATGCAAAGAAAAGTAGTTCCGAATATAATTCTCAATGGTGGCAAATTACATCCGAGGTTTCTCTCTCGACTTTACATAAAAGGCAGATGATGTTGCGATTGCTAAAATGACTTAATAGTTATTGGCTATCACAAGGAACTTTGAAGTCGGTAGTATTACAACCATTTACAATCATCTTAGGTGTCTAATGATTGTTCTTTTGAGTTAGTTTTTCGCTTGGCAACTCTGCGGTTATAAACTTTTGTACCCATTTTTTTTGTACATGCATGCAACATGCGGATTGAAAACTGCAAACATTCGCAAACCTGAGACGTTACTTGTCGTACACCGCCGAACCGAAGTAGCTGGAGGGAATATGACTATCGGTACAGGTAAATTTGGGTCCTAAATTCAAATGCGAGTCATTACTTCTCATTAGAAAAGGAAATGACACCTATCTGTTTTAGAGTAACAGATGATTACATGACATTTATAAATTGTTGTAGTAGACAAATATCTTACCCAGAATATCATAAAGTACAATTTTTAAGATTGAAGACACGCAGTATGAAATATTAATTATGAACTGTTTTGGGGAGCAGCAATATTTTGCTACATTTTTTCAAACTAACTAATATGACCGTTATGAGGTTAAGATTGTTTCAGGTAAAGTTTTTTGTTGTGTGTTTTTTTTTGTTTTTTGTTGTTTTTTTTTTGACAACCGCAGATCTAATGTCAAATTCATGTTGTTGTAACACATAGGTCAGAATTTTCTTTCACCAAGCTAAACATTTAACATTATGCCGTTATGTCATAGGTTTAACACTTGTGGAAATGCATCGAATAAAACAGAGAATTAACATAACGTCGTAGGTTTAACAAGTGGAGGACTTTATAGGGTCTAACGGGAAATTATTGTTAAAAATGTCTATAGGATTAACATTTGTGACCCTCTATACGGTCAAACTGGAATTTAACATTACGCCGCCATGTTGAAAAATGTATAGAGTAAAACGGAAATGTAATAATAAAAATATTCATAGGTTTAACATGGGTGGCCCTGTATAGGGTCAAAAAAGGAAATGTAATGTTAAAACTTCATCTACTATCCAACACTCAGTTATCTACAATTCAAATCATAGTTATCTAGTATCCAACACTCAGTTATCTAATATTCAACACCCACATTTACTATTCAACACGCCATTTGTAGTGACCATCATTCAGTTATTTACTATCCAAGACCCAATTATCTACTATCCAACACGCCGTTTAGAGTGACCATCACCCAGTAAATTAGTATCCAGCACTCAGTTATCTACTATCCAACACCCACACAATACAAACAAAGTTTGACAGAGTAGTACAGTGTCATTTTACCATCGATACACACCGCATTTCTGTGCTTAAAAAATAAATACTACTTAAAGGACTGTCTAAGGAAACAAAAACCAACTACCTCTATTATAAAATGATTGTGTGTGTGTGTGAATATCTTACCCATACATAAAACAAATCAAAAGAAAGAGACTTACTTTTCTGGTATATTCTTGCTAACAAGAATAGCAATGAAATTTCAAAACACCTCACAAAAGCCCATTTTGCTGTCTCTATTTCTTTTTTTAATTTCTTTACTGGAATGAGTTCTTCTGTTTCTCCTTATGCTGCTGCTTCTGAAGTATTTTTCTTTTTTCTCTTATTTCACTGTTGTTTTTTTTTTGGGGGGGGGGGCGGAGGAGACAATCTGTGGTGGAGGTGCGCGGTATTTCCGGTATACTCATTTACAGTGGTATTTATTTCCTGTGGTACGTACCACGGTACTTTTTCACTGAACTGGTACTTTGGTAGTTTCCGTCAGTAAGAAATATACGGAAATTACCGTGTAATCCTGTTACGAATTGAATGATATTGCGCATGTTTTCATTTTTCATGACAAAAAAATTGCAAAAATTATTTTTAAAAAAAAAAAGTTGTATTTATCACAAATTAATTTCGACTATTACAAATATAATTATATTTATGAACCTTTAATCACATATTTGACACGTATCAAAGATGCCAATATGGCGGCCGAATTGGATGTTGTGAAAGATATTCGGGCCAAATCTAGGTTTGGGAAATATTTTAGAAATATTTCGTATTAAAAAAAGAACAAAATGTTATTTGTTTTCGTTATCTATTAGCGTATGTATTCCTTTTGTAAGACCAAGAATCATCCTAAGATTTTCAGGAGAGCACTTGTTTCCTGTTTGAATCTTACGTAATTTCTCTAGCCCACTAAATAATTTATCTAGTCCGTTAAATATTTTCTCTAGTCCACTAAATATTTTCTCGTTTGTCGGGTCAGTGTATTTTATGTGTGCTGGCTCTCTCTGATAAACATCTTGTCCCGGGTGTTAGCATCCCACTCAAAGTTTTCCTGGCTAATATATCGATAGTGTAGCAGTTAAATTGTCAGCTTCGTTGTCAATACTTCCTATTTTTATCAACAAGCTTCGTAATGCCAGCACAATATCTTTTACAGGGTGTCAGTTATAGTGTAAGCTTAATCACCCTACTTTAGGTACAGTTTTTATATGACAACTTATACAAATTCATCTTCTGACCATTTAATGTTCTCGTTGTGTGTGTGTGTGTGTGTGTGTGTGTGTGGGCGCGATTTTCTACTGAGCCGAGATAGTTTATTTTCTTTTATCTCAAGATAATTCTTTTTTAAAAAGTAATAATGGATACAATATGGTGTTATTTTGCTTTAAATCAGATCTAGATATTTCTTTAGCTATTTGAGAGCCGGAAGTATAATAAAATAGTACAGGCCCTTGGCCCAGAAAATTAAATTGTTGGTCCATATACGTATCGCGGTATGTTCAAAAATACCGCTGTACCAAATTTTTCGTGCTACCAGCTCTACTCTGTAGACTAATGTACTTTTTCTTGACAATGATAACAGGTACGTTTACGTTTGTCTCTCTTTCTTCCGTCTTAGAGGTTCCTTTTCATTGACGTTGTGGACGTTCTGGAAACCAGTGTCCTTTCTCTTGACAGACATAACAAGTATTTTGACTTTTATCTTCAGAGGAGTTGGAGTTTCTCCAGAAGGCTTGCTTAAAGTTTTTTTTCAAATGACTCTGTAGATCTCTGACCAGAAGTGTCTTCTGTTGAGGTTCTTCCATCTTCACATCTGTCTCTCTCTCTTTCTCTCTCTCTCTCTCTCTCTCTCTCTCTCTCTCTCTCTCTCTCTCTCTCTCTCCACAGACTGACGACATATACGAATTTTTCCGTATTATCCGGATTTCTCGTCAGAGTTGCGGATATGCGGATGGATAATGCAAAAGTGCAGAATTTTCCATAATCCAAATGTACATGTTTACACTGACAATTTATTTCAAAATCCTTTATTTACTGTTATTTTTTCTGGTCAAATTGCCAGTGCATATGAAAATATTGCAAGCTGGAGGTAAGAAGTACAAAAAAATAACCTACATAATAGCGACCTCCATTTTTTAAAATTCTTATTTCCACCGATTTCGTAAATGATTTTCATTATATGTAAATTTCACTTGTAACTAAGGATAACAGCGAGGACCTTTTGTTTACGAATCCTGTGTGGTAGCCAATTTTCTATATCTCTTCTCAGAAAAAAAGCAAAGGATACGAGAAGCTTGGTTGTGCAAAATTTATAATTTTTAATTCTCCGTCAACACACCATAAAATCCAAACGTCTGCAATCTACTGTACTGTGCACAAAACTGAATTGAGTGGTCAGGACACATTGGAATACGTACAAGGTCAAGCGAAGGTTGCATATTGTTAACATTTTAATTTATAAGCGATAAAATCCCCCCCCCCCCTCTCTCTCTCTCTGTTGTGATCACTACTCTATCGCGATGGAGGTAAATCGTTAGGCTTGATCTTGCGCTCGTGAACGAAGGCCGGCGCGAGATTTATACGGTAAGAAATTGTGTCAATACTCTAATAAACACATGATTTGATTCAATATTGGCTTAATAGGGAAACACTTTTGAAGTATATTAGAATAAACCAATGACATTATTACCTTCCACGTTTCTAAAGTCCAGAGTGCAAACACGCACAATGCATCATATTTTAGTCCTGTCAATGTTGCTAAGGTGTATAAATACTTGTGAACCACATAATTCCGAATGCAGGAAATCATGTGCAATTATGCACAAGAGAAGGAAAAAAAAGTCAAACCATGCCTATCATTAACATTTCCATGTCTGTGAGGAGATGGTGAGCGAAATAATGCATATAATTTAATATCTTCTATGTAGTATTCTAAGTGACAGGTGTATCCTTTAAGTGACTAAGATCAATTTTGTCCTAGTTTTCTTACCGTTCTCACCTCATGTTAAATATAGCAGTCACAGCTGGACAGTAACCTTGTGCGACCGACCCCATCGTTACAGTTCAGCATAAGTATCTACCACGGCATGGGAAGGGTCAGAGGAATTCATACTAAGATACATTGAACGTGACTTCTCTTAAAGTGTAAGTTAATTAAGGGGAAAATCACCTAAAGAAAATTGAAATGGCATACAAATTGTGCGCAAAAATCTATGGAATTCTAATATACTGACTTTTGTATACTTTCGAAAAAAATTGCAGGGGCGAAACGAGCTTATGTGCAGAGTCCAAACTCATAACGAGATTATCCGCAAAGTCCAAACTCAAAACGATATTATGTGCAGAGTCCAAAATCAAACGAGATTTATAAAGCACTTTACATTTACCAATTTACCTTCATGATGACCTTTCTAGCAAAGTACTGATGTAAAGAGACAGAAAATGGAGAAGAAAGAAAGGCGAAAGGATGAGAGGATAAATGCATAAATGAGTGAATGAATCAATAAATAAATTAATGAATCTTTCAGTTATTGAATGAATGAATGAATGAAAACCGCAAAATACACTGCTTTTTTGTACAAATTAGAAGCAGACGTTGCACTTTCGATCATCCATAACCAAATGCGAGAAGGGTGGGAGCCCGAATATAGGGAGGACGATAATCATTGTCGCTGTTAACTGTAGGTCCTTACTCTTTTACCATCCTTTGAATCTTAAAATTTGTCCTAGATTTAAGTACGAAAGTTTGATATATTCTTTGGTTATAACATTTTTGTAATACAAATACACTGTTTTATCACAGCTGTTTTAGTTGTAGCAAAATAGAAGGAATTTTTTTTTCTCCTCTAAGGATCTGCAATTTGAGGATTGTTCGAACGCATATTGTTATCATGGGCAGAGGAAAGGATAATTAAAAGTAATGAAGCACGGATGGAAGGAAATCATTGTAATCATTTTGGGGTTTGCATAAATTATCTTTGGATTCAGTGTCGGGTATAAGACTCAATACGATTTGAAACAAACTGCAGTACATGTTCCATAGACTGGCTCATTTTGAAAGCTAACTGACTGATAGTTCTAGATAAGTCCGTTTACATTCAGTGACCTAAAATGACCAATCGGAATATCGCTCAGTCATTTCCGTCAAGTCGAGAAATAATCTCGGATGTAGTTGTAGGAATACACATAAATTTGATGAGTTTTGGTGCTTTGCGTCTGGCGGTGTGCACCACATTTGTGGCGACAGAAAAGGCCGACAATGTTCGTGATTATGACTGTCTCTTTCCGCCGCCATATTCTGCAATGCAAAGAAAAGTAGTTCCGAATATAATTCTCAATGGCGGCAAATTACATCCGAGGTTTCTCTCTCGACTTTACGTCAGATGATGTTGCGATTGCTAAAATGACTTAATAGTTATTGGCTATCACAAGGAACTTTGAAGTCGGTAGTATTACAACCATTTACAATCTTCTTAGGTGTCTAATGATTGTTCTTTTGAGTTAGTTTTTCGCTTGGCAACTCTGCGGTTATAAACTTTTGTACCCATTTTTTTGTACATGCATGCAACATGCGGATTGAAAACTGCAAACATTCGCAAACCTGAGACGTTACTTGTCGTACACCGCCGAACCGAAGTAGCTGGAGGGAATACGACTATCGGTACAGGTAAATTTGGGTCCTAAATTCAAATGCGAGTCATTACTTCTCATTAGAAAAGGAAATGACTCCTATCTGTTTTAGAGTAACAGATGATTACATGACATTTATAAATTGTTGTAGTAGACAAACATCTTACCCAGAATATCATAAAGTACAATTTTTAAGATTGAAGACACGCAGTATGAAATATTAATTATGAACTGTTTTGGGGAGCAGCAATATTTTGCTACATTTTTTCAAACTAACTAATATGACCGTTATGAGGTTAAGATTGTTTCAGGTAATGTTTTTTGTTGTGTGTTTTTTTTTTTGTTTTTTGTTGTTTTTTTTTTGACAACCGCAGATCTAATGTCAAATTCATGTTGTTGTAACACATAGGTCAGAATTTTCTTTCACCAAGCTTAACATTTAACATTACGCTGTTATGTCATAGGTTTAACACTTGTGGAAATGCATCGAATAAAACAGAATTAACATAACGTCGTAGGTTTAACAAGTGGAGGACTTTATAGGTCTAACGGGAAATGTATTGTTAAAAATGTCTATAGGATTAACATTTGTGACCCTCTATACGGTCAAACCGGAATTTAACATTATGCCGCCATGTTGAAAAATTTATAGGGTAAAACGAAATGTAATAATAAAAATATTCATAGGTTTAACATGGGTGGCCCTGTATAGGGTCAAAAAAGGAAATGTAATATTAAAACTTCATCTACTATCCAACACTCAGTTATCTACAATTCAAATCAGAGTTATCTAGTATCCAACACTCAGTTATCTAATATTCAACACACACATTTACTATTCAACACGTCATTTGTAGTGACCATCATTCAGTTATTTACTATCCAAGACCCAATTATCTACTATCCAACATGCTGTTTAGAGTGACCATCACCCAGTAAATTAGTATCCAGCACTCAGTTATCTACTATCCAACACCCACACAATACAAACAAAGTTTGACAGAGTAGTACAGTGTCATTTTACCATCGATACACACCGCCCTTTCTGTGCTTAAAAAATAAATACTACTTAAAGGACTGTCTAAGGAAACAAAAACCAACTACCTCTATTATAAAATGTGTGTGTGTGTGTGAATATCTTACCCATACATAAAACAAATCAAAAGAAAGAGACTTACTTTTCTGGTATATTCTTGCTAACAAGAATAGCAATGAAATTTCAAAACACCTCACAAAAGCCCATTTTGCTGTCTCTATTTCTTTTTTTAATTTCTTTACTGGAATGAGTTCTTCTGTTTCTCCTTATGCTGCTGCTTCTGAAGTATTTTTCTTTTTTCTCTTATTTCACTGTTGTTTTTTTTTGGGGGGGGGCGGAGGAGACAATCTGTGGTGGAGGTGCGCGGTATTTCCGGTATACTCATTTACAGTGGCATTTATTTCCTGTGGTACGTACCACGGTACTTTTTCACTGAACTGGTACTTTGGTAGTTTCCGTCAGTAAGAAATATACGGAAATTACCGTGTAATCCTGTTACGAATTGAATGATATTGCGCATGTTTTCATTTTTCATGACAAAAATATTGCAAAAATTATTTTTTTTAAAAAAAAGTTGTATTTATCACAAATTAATTTCGACTATTACAAATATAATTATATTTATGAACCTTTAATCACATATTTGACACGTATCAAAGATGCCAATATGGCGGCCGAATTGGATGTTGTGAAAGATATTCGGGCCAAATCCAGGTTTGGGAAATATTTTAGAAATATTTCGTATTAAAAAAAGAACAAAATGTTATTTGTTTTCGTTATCTATTAGCGTATGTATTCCTTTTGTAAGACCAAGAATCATCCTAAGATTTTCAGGAGAGCACTTGTTTCCTGTTTGAATCTTACGTAATTTCTCTAGCCCACTAAATAATTTATCTAGTCCGTTAAATATTTTCTCTAGTCCACTAAATATTTTCTCGTTTGTCGGGTCAGTGTATTTTATGTGTGCTGGCTCTCTCTGATAAACATCTTGTCCCGGGTGTTAGCATCCCACTCAAAGTTTTCCTGGCTAATATATCGATAGTGTAGCAGTTAAATTGTCAGCTTCGTTGTCAATACTTCCTATTTTTATCAACAAGCTTCGTAATGCCAGCACAATATCTTTTACAGGGTGTCAGTTATAGTGTAAGCTTAATCACCCTACTTTAGGTACAGTTTTTATATGACAACTTATACAAATTCATCTTCTGACCATTTAATGTTCTCGTTGTGTGTGTGTGTGTGTGTGTGTGGGCGCGATTTTCTACTGAGCCGAGATAGTTTATTTTCTTTTATCTCAAGATAATTCTTTTTTAAAAAGTAATAATGGATACAATATGGTGTTATTTTGCTTTAAATCAGATCTAGATATTTCTTTAGCTATTTGAGAGCCGGAAGTATAATAAAATAGTACAGGCCCGTGGCCCAGAAAATTAAATTGTTGGTCCATATACGTATCGCGGTATGTTCAAAAATACCGCTGTACCAAATTTTTCGTGCTACCAGCTCTACTCTGTAGACTAATGTACTTTTTCTTGACAATGATAACAGGTACGTTTACGTTTGTCTCTCTTTCTTCCGTCTTAGAGGTTCCTTTTCATTGACGTTGTGGACGTTCTGGAAACCAGTGTCCTTTCTCTTGACAGACATAACAAGTATTTTGACTTTTATCTTCAGAGGAGTTGGAGTTTCTCCAGAAGGCTTGCTTAAAGTTTTTTTTCAAATGACTCTGTAGATCTCTGACCAGAAGTGTCTTCTGTTGAGGTTCTTCCATCTTCACATCTCTCTCTCTCTCTTTCTCTCTCTCTCTCTCTCTCTCTCTCTCTCTCTCTCTCTCTCTCTCTCTCTCCACAGACTGACGACATATACGAATTTTTCCGTATTATCCGGATTTCTCGTCAGAGTTGCGGATATGCGGATGGATAATGCAAAAGTGCAGAATTTTCCATAATCCAAATGTACATGTTTACACTGACAATTTATTTCAAAATCCTTTTTTTACAGGTAATTTTTCTGGTCAAATTGCCAATGCATATGAAAATATTGCAAGCTGGAGGTAAGAAGTACAAAAAAATAACCTACATAATAGCGACCTCCATTTTTTAAAATTCTTATTTCCACCGATTTCGTAAATGATTTTCATTATATGTAAATTTCACTTGTAACTAAGGATAACAGCGAGGACCTTTTGTTTACGAATCCTGTGTGGTAGCCAATTTTCTATATCTCTTCTCAGAAAAAAAAGCAAAGGATACGAGAAGCTTGGTTGTGCAAAATTTATAATTTTTAATTCTCCGTCAACACACCATAAAATCCAAACGTCTGCAATCTACTGTACTGTGCACAAAACTGAATTGAGTGGTCAGGACACATTGGAATACGTACAAGGTCAAGCGAAGGTTGCATATTGTTAACATTTTAATTTATAAGCGATAAAATCTCCCCCCCCCCTCTCTCTCTCTCTCTCTCTCTCTGTTGTGATCACTACTCTATCGCGATGGAGGTAAATCGTTAGGCTTGATCTTGCGCTCGTGAACGAAGGCCGGCGCGAGATTTATACGGTAAGAAATTGTGTCAATACTCTAATAAACACATGATTTGATTCAATATTGGCTTAATAGGGAAACACTTTTGAAGTATATTAGAATAAACCAATGACATTATTACCTTCCACGTTTCTAAAGTCCAGAGTGCAAACACGCACAATGCATCATATTTTAGTCCTGTCAATGTTGCTAAGGTGTATAAATACTTGTGAACCACATAATTCCGAATGCAGGAAATCATGTGCAATTATGCACAAGAGAAGGAAAAAAAAGTCAAACCATGCCTATCATTAACATTTCTATGTCTGTGAGGAGATGGTGAGCGAAATAATGCATATAATTTAATATCTTCTATGTAGTATTCTAAGTGACAGGTGTATCCTTTAAGTGACTAAGATCAATTTTGTCCTAGTTTTCTTACCGTTCTCACCTCATGTTAAATATAGCAGTCACAGCTGGACAGTAACCTTGTGCGACCGACCCCATCGTTACAGTTCAACATAAGTATCTACCACGGCATGGGAAGGGTCAGAGGAACTCATACTAAGATACATTGAACGTGACTTCTCTTAAAGTGTAAGTTAATTAAGGGGAAAATCACCTAAAGAAAATTGAAATGGCATACAAATTGTGCGCAAAAATCTATGGAATTCTAATATACTGACTTTTGTATACTTTCGAAAAAAATTGCAGGGGCGAAACGAGCTTATGTGCAGAGTCCAAACTCATAACGAGATTATCCGCAAAGTCCAAACTCAAAACGATATTATGTGCAGAGTCCAAAATCAAACGAGATTTATAAAGCACTTTACATTTACCAATTTACCTTCATGATGACCTTTCTAGCAAAGTACTGATGTAAAGAGTCAGAAAATGGAAAAGAAAGAAAGGCGAAAGGATGAGAGGATAAATGCATAAATGAGTGAATGAATCAATAAATAAATTAATGAATCTTTCAGTTATTGAATGAATGAATGAATGAAAACCGCAAAATACACTGCTTTTTTGTACAAATTAGAAGCAGACGTTGCACTTTTGATCATCCATAACCAAATGCGAGAAGGGTGGGAGCCCGAATATAGGGAGGACGATAATCATTGTCGCTGTTAACTGTAGGTCCTTACTCTTTTACCATCCTTTGAATCTTAAAATTTGTCCTAGATTTAAGTACGAAAGTTTGATATATTCTTTGGTTATAACATTTTTGTAAGACAAATACACTGTTTTATCACAGCTGTTTTAGCTGTAGCAAAATAGAAGGAATTTTTTTTCTCCTCTAAGGATCTGCAATTTGAGGATTGTTCGAACGCATATTGTTATCATGGGCAGAGGAAAGGATAATTAAAAGTAATGAAGCACGGATGGAAGGAAATCATTGTAATCATTTTGGGGTTTGCATAAATTATCTTTGGATTCAGTGTCGTGTATAAGACTCAATACGATTTGAAACAAACTGCAGTACATGTTCCATAGACTGGCTCATTTTGAAAGCTAACTGACTGATAGTTCTAGATAGGTCAGTTTACATTCAGTGACCTAAAATGACCAATCGGAATATCGCTCAGCCATTTCCGTCAAGTCGAGAAATAATCTCGGATGTAGTTGTAGGAATACACAAATTTGATGAGTTTTGGTGATTTGCGTCTGGCGGTGTGCACCACATTTGTGGCGACAGAAAAGGCCGACAATGTTCGTGATTATGACTGTCTCTTTCCGCCGCCATATTCTGCAATGCAAAGAAAAGTAGTTCCGAATATAATTCTCAATGGCGGCAAATTACATCCGAGGTTTCTCTCTCAACTTTACGTAAAAGGCAGATGATGTTGCGATTGCTAAAATGACTTAATAGTTATTGGCTATCACAAGGAACTTTGAAGTCGGTAGTATTACAACGATTTACAATCTTCTTAGGTGTCTAATGATTGTTCTTTTGAGTTAGTTTTTCGCTTGGCAACTCTGCGGTTATAAACTTTTGTACCCATTTTTTTGTACATGCATGCAACATGCGAATTGAAAACTGCAAACATTCGCAAACCTGAGACGTTACTTGTCGTACACCGCCGAACCGAAGTAGCTGGAGGGAATACGACTATCGGTACAGGTAAATTTGGGTCCTAAATTCAAATGCGAGTCATTACTTCTCATTAGAAAAGGAAATGACTCCTATCTGTTTTAGAGTAACAGATGATTACATGACATTTATAAATTGTTGTAGTAGACAAACATCTTACCCAGAATATCATAAAGTACAATTTTTAAGATTGAAGACACGCAGTATGAAATATTAATTATGAACTGTTTTGGGGAGCAGCAATATTTTGCTACATTTTTTCAAACTAACTAATATGACCGTTATGAGGTTAAGATTGTTTCAGGTAATGTTTTTTGTTGTGTGTTTTTTTTTTTGTTTTTTGTTGTTTTTTTTTTGACAACCGCAGATCTAATGTCAAATTCATGTTGTTGTAACACATAGGTCAGAATTTTCTTTCACCAAGCTTAACATTTAACATTACGCTGTTATGTCATAGGTTTAACACTTGTGGAAATGCATCGAATAAAACAGAATTAACATAACGTCGTAGGTTTAACAAGTGGAGGACTTTATAGGTCTAACGGGAAATGTATTGTTAAAAATGTCTATAGGATTAACATTTGTGACCCTCTATACGGTCAAACCGGAATTTAACATTATGCCGCCATGTTGAAAAATTTATAGGGTAAAACGAAATGTAATAATAAAAATATTCATAGGTTTAACATGGGTGGCCCTGTATAGGGTCAAAAAAGGAAATGTAATATTAAAACTTCATCTACTATCCAACACTCAGTTATCTACAATTCAAATCAGAGTTATCTAGTATCCAACACTCAGTTATCTAATATTCAACACACACATTTACTATTCAACACGTCATTTGTAGTGACCATCATTCAGTTATTTACTATCCAAGACCCAATTATCTACTATCCAACATGCTGTTTAGAGTGACCATCACCCAGTAAATTAGTATCCAGCACTCAGTTATCTACTATCCAACACCCACACAATACAAACAAAGTTTGACAGAGTAGTACAGTGTCATTTTACCATCGATACACACCGCCCTTTCTGTGCTTAAAAAATAAATACTACTTAAAGGACTGTCTAAGGAAACAAAAACCAACTACCTCTATTATAAAATGTGTGTGTGTGTGTGAATATCTTACCCATACATAAAACAAATCAAAAGAAAGAGACTTACTTTTCTGGTATATTCTTGCTAACAAGAATAGCAATGAAATTTCAAAACACCTCACAAAAGCCCATTTTGCTGTCTCTATTTCTTTTTTTAATTTCTTTACTGGAATGAGTTCTTCTGTTTCTCCTTATGCTGCTGCTTCTGAAGTATTTTTCTTTTTTCTCTTATTTCACTGTTGTTTTTTTTTGGGGGGGGGGCGGAGGAGACAATCTGTGGTGGAGGTGCGCGGTATTTCCGGTATACTCATTTACAGTGGCATTTATTTCCTGTGGTACGTACCACGGTACTTTTTCACTGAACTGGTACTTTGGTAGTTTCCGTCAGTAAGAAATATACGGAAATTACCGTGTAATCCTGTTACGAATTGAATGATATTGCGCATGTTTTCATTTTTCATGACAAAAATATTGCAAAAATTATTTTTTTAAAAAAAAAGTTGTATTTATCACAAATTAATTTCGACTATTACAAATATAATTATATTTATGAACCTTTAATCACATATTTGACACGTATCAAAGATGCCAATATGGCGGCCGAATTGGATGTTGTGAAAGATATTCGGGCCAAATCCAGGTTTGGGAAATATTTTAGAAATATTTCGTATTAAAAAAAGAACAAAATGTTATTTGTTTTCGTTATCTATTAGCGTATGTATTCCTTTTGTAAGACCAAGAATCATCCTAAGATTTTCAGGAGAGCACTTGTTTCCTGTTTGAATCTTACGTAATTTCTCTAGCCCACTAAATAATTTATCTAGTCCGTTAAATATTTTCTCTAGTCCACTAAATATTTTCTCGTTTGTCGGGTCAGTGTATTTTATGTGTGCTGGCTCTCTCTGATAAACATCTTGTCCCGGGTGTTAGCATCCCACTCAAAGTTTTCCTGGCTAATATATCGATAGTGTAGCAGTTAAATTGTCAGCTTCGTTGTCAATACTTCCTATTTTTATCAACAAGCTTCGTAATGCCAGCACAATATCTTTTACAGGGTGTCAGTTATAGTGTAAGCTTAATCACCCTACTTTAGGTACAGTTTTTATATGACAACTTATACAAATTCATCTTCTGACCATTTAATGTTCTCGTTGTGTGTGTGTGTGTGTGTGTGTGGGCGCGATTTTCTACTGAGCCGAGATAGTTTATTTTCTTTTATCTCAAGATAATTCTTTTTTAAAAAGTAATAATGGATACAATATGGTGTTATTTTGCTTTAAATCAGATCTAGATATTTCTTTAGCTATTTGAGAGCCGGAAGTATAATAAAATAGTACAGGCCCGTGGCCCAGAAAATTAAATTGTTGGTCCATATACGTATCGCGGTATGTTCAAAAATACCGCTGTACCAAATTTTTCGTGCTACCAGCTCTACTCTGTAGACTAATGTACTTTTTCTTGACAATGATAACAGGTACGTTTACGTTTGTCTCTCTTTCTTCCGTCTTAGAGGTTCCTTTTCATTGACGTTGTGGACGTTCTGGAAACCAGTGTCCTTTCTCTTGACAGACATAACAAGTATTTTGACTTTTATCTTCAGAGGAGTTGGAGTTTCTCCAGAAGGCTTGCTTAAAGTTTTTTTTCAAATGACTCTGTAGATCTCTGACCAGAAGTGTCTTCTGTTGAGGTTCTTCCATCTTCACATCTCTCTCTCTCTCTTTCTCTCTCTCTCTCTCTCTCTCTCTCGCTCTCTCTCTCTCTCTCTCTCCACAGACTGACGACATATACGAATTTTTCCGTATTATCCGGATTTCTCGTCAGAGTTGCGGATATGCGGATGGATAATGCAAAAGTGCAGAATTTTCCATAATCCAAATGTACATGTTTACACTGACAATTTATTTCAAAATCCTTTTTTTACAGGTAATTTTTCTGGTCAAATTGCCAATGCATATGAAAATATTGCAAGCTGGAGGTAAGAAGTACAAAAAAATAACCTACATAATAGCGACCTCCATTTTTTAAAATTCTTATTTCCACCGATTTCGTAAATGATTTTCATTATATGTAAATTTCACTTGTAACTAAGGATAACAGCGAGGACCTTTTGTTTACGAATCCTGTGTGGTAGCCAATTTTCTATATCTCTTCTCAGAAAAAAAAGCAAAGGATACGAGAAGCTTGGTTGTGCAAAATTTATAATTTTTAATTCTCCGTCAACACACCATAAAATCCAAACGTCTGCAATCTACTGTACTGTGCACAAAACTGAATTGAGTGGTCAGGACACATTGGAATACGTACAAGGTCAAGCGAAGGTTGCATATTGTTAACATTTTAATTTATAAGCGATAAAATCTCCCCCCCCCCCTCTCTCTCTCTCTCTCTCTCTCTGTTGTGATCACTACTCTATCGCGATGGAGGTAAATCGTTAGGCTTGATCTTGCGCTCGTGAACGAAGGCCGGCGCGAGATTTATACGGTAAGAAATTGTGTCAATACTCTAATAAACACATGATTTGATTCAATATTGGCTTAATAGGGAAACACTTTTGAAGTATATTAGAATAAACCAATGACATTATTACCTTCCACGTTTCTAAAGTCCAGAGTGCAAACACGCACAATGCATCATATTTTAGTCCTGTCAATGTTGCTAAGGTGTATAAATACTTGTGAACCACATAATTCCGAATGCAGGAAATCATGTGCAATTATGCACAAGAGAAGGAAAAAAAAGTCAAACCATGCCTATCATTAACATTTCTATGTCTGTGAGGAGATGGTGAGCGAAATAATGCATATAATTTAATATCTTCTATGTAGTATTCTAAGTGACAGGTGTATCCTTTAAGTGACTAAGATCAATTTTGTCCTAGTTTTCTTACCGTTCTCACCTCATGTTAAATATAGCAGTCACAGCTGGACAGTAACCTTGTGCGACCGACCCCATCGTTACAGTTCAACATAAGTATCTACCACGGCATGGGAAGGGTCAGAGGAACTCATACTAAGATACATTGAACGTGACTTCTCTTAAAGTGTAAGTTAATTAAGGGGAAAATCACCTAAAGAAAATTGAAATGGCATACAAATTGTGCGCAAAAATCTATGGAATTCTAATATACTGACTTTTGTATACTTTCGAAAAAAATTGCAGGGGCGAAACGAGCTTATGTGCAGAGTCCAAACTCATAACGAGATTATCCGCAAAGTCCAAACTCAAAACGATATTATGTGCAGAGTCCAAAATCAAACGAGATTTATAAAGCACTTTACATTTACCAATTTACCTTCATGATGACCTTTCTAGCAAAGTACTGATGTAAAGAGTCAGAAAATGGAAAAGAAAGAAAGGCGAAAGGATGAGAGGATAAATGCATAAATGAGTGAATGAATCAATAAATAAATTAATGAATCTTTCAGTTATTGAATGAATGAATGAATGAAAACCGCAAAATACACTGCTTTTTTGTACAAATTAGAAGCAGACGTTGCACTTTTGATCATCCATAACCAAATGCGAGAAGGGTGGGAGCCCGAATATAGGGAGGACGATAATCATTGTCGCTGTTAACTGTAGGTCCTTACTCTTTTACCATCCTTTGAATCTTAAAATTTGTCCTAGATTTAAGTACGAAAGTTTGATATATTCTTTGGTTATAACATTTTTGTAAGACAAATACACTGTTTTATCACAGCTGTTTTAGCTGTAGCAAAATAGAAGGAATTTTTTTTCTCCTCTAAGGATCTGCAATTTGAGGATTGTTCGAACGCATATTGTTATCATGGGCAGAGGAAAGGATAATTAAAAGTAATGAAGCACGGATGGAAGGAAATCATTGTAATCATTTTGGGGTTTGCATAAATTATCTTTGGATTCAGTGTCGTGTATAAGACTCAATACGATTTGAAACAAACTGCAGTACATGTTCCATAGACTGGCTCATTTTGAAAGCTAACTGACTGATAGTTCTAGATAGGTCAGTTTACATTCAGTGACGTAAAATGACCAATCGGAATATCGCTCAGCCATTTCCGTCAAGTCGAGAAATAATCTCGGATGTAGTTGTAGGAATACACAAATTTGATGAGTTTTGGTGATTTGCGTCTGGCGGTGTGCACCACATTTGTGGCGACAGAAAAGGCCGACAATGTTCGTGATTATGACTGTCTCTTTCCGCCGCCATATTCTGCAATGCAAAGAAAAGTAGTTCCGAATATAATTCTCAATGGCGGCAAATTACATCCGAGGTTTCTCTCTCAACTTTACGTAAAAGGCAGATGATGTTGCGATTGCTAAAATGACTTAATAGTTATTGGCTATCACAAGGAACTTTGAAGTCGGTAGTATTACAACGATTTACAATCTTCTTAGGTGTCTAATGATTGTTCTTTTGAGTTAGTTTTTCGCTTGGCAACTCTGCGGTTATAAACTTTTGTACCCATTTTTTTGTACATGCATGCAACATGCGAATTGAAAACTGCAAACATTCGCAAACCTGAGACGTTACTTGTCGTACACCGCCGAACCGAAGTAGCTGGAGGGAATACGACTATCGGTACAGGTAAATTTGGGTCCTAAATTCAAATGCGAGTCATTACTTCTCATTAGAAAAGGAAATGACTCCTATCTGTTTTAGAGTAACAGATGATTACATGACATTTATAAATTGTTGTAGTAGACAAACATCTTACCCAGAATATCATAAAGTACAATTTTTAAGATTGAAGACACGCAGTATGAAATATTAATTATGAACTGTTTTGGGGAGCAGCAATATTTTGCTACATTTTTTCAAACTAACTAATATGACCGTTATGAGGTTAAGATTGTTTCAGGTAATGTTTTTTGTTGTGTGTTTTTTTTTTTTGTTTTTTGTTGTGTTTTTTTTGACAACCGCAGATCTAATGTCAAATTCATGTTGTTGTAACACATAGGTCAGAATTTTCTTTCACCAAGCTTAACATTTAACATTACGCTGTTATGTCATAGGTTTAACACTTGTGGAAATGCATCGAATAAAACAGAATTAACATAACGTCGTAGGTTTAACAAGTGGAGGACTTTATAGGTCTAACGGGAAATGTATTGTTAAAAATGTCTATAGGATTAACATTTGTGACCCTCTATACGGTCAAACCGGAATTTAACATTATGCCGCCATGTTGAAAAATTTATAGGGTAAAACGAAATGTAATAATAAAAATATTCATAGGTTTAACATGGGTGGCCCTGTATAGGGTCAAAAAAGGAAATGTAATATTAAAACTTCATCTACTATCCAACACTCAGTTATCTACAATTCAAATCAGAGTTATCTAGTATCCAACACTCAGTTATCTAATATTCAACACACACATTTACTATTCAACACGTCATTTGTAGTGACCATCATTCAGTTATTTACTATCCAAGACCCAATTATCTACTATCCAACATGCTGTTTAGAGTGACCATCACCCAGTAAATTAGTATCCAGCACTCAGTTATCTACTATCCAACACCCACACAATACAAACAAAGTTTGACAGAGTAGTACAGTGTCATTTTACCATCGATACACACCGCCCTTTCTGTGCTTAAAAAATAAATACTACTTAAAGGACTGTCTAAGGAAACAAAAACCAACTACCTCTATTATAAAATGTGTGTGTGTGTGTGAATATCTTACCCATACATAAAACAAATCAAAAGAAAGAGACTTACTTTTCTGGTATATTCTTGCTAACAAGAATAGCAATGAAATTTCAAAACACCTCACAAAAGCCCATTTTGCTGTCTCTATTTCTTTTTTTAATTTCTTTACTGGAATGAGTTCTTCTGTTTCTCCTTATGCTGCTGCTTCTGAAGTATTTTTCTTTTTTCTCTTATTTCACTGTTGTTTTTTTTTGGGGGGGGGGGCGGAGGAGACAATCTGTGGTGGAGGTGCGCGGTATTTCCGGTATACTCATTTACAGTGGCATTTATTTCCTGTGGTACGTACCACGGTACTTTTTCACTGAACTGGTACTTTGGTAGTTTCCGTCAGTAAGAAATATACGGAAATTACCGTGTAATCCTGTTACGAATTGAATGATATTGCGCATGTTTTCATTTTTCATGACAAAAATATTGCAAAAATTATTTTTTTAAAAAAAAAGTTGTATTTATCACAAATTAATTTCGACTATTACAAATATAATTATATTTATGAACCTTTAATCACATATTTGACACGTATCAAAGATGCCAATATGGCGGCCGAATTGGATGTTGTGAAAGATATTCGGGCCAAATCCAGGTTTGGGAAATATTTTAGAAATATTTCGTATTAAAAAAAGAACAAAATGTTATTTGTTTTCGTTATCTATTAGCGTATGTATTCCTTTTGTAAGACCAAGAATCATCCTAAGATTTTCAGGAGAGCACTTGTTTCCTGTTTGAATCTTACGTAATTTCTCTAGCCCACTAAATAATTTATCTAGTCCGTTAAATATTTTCTCTAGTCCACTAAATATTTTCTCGTTTGTCGGGTCAGTGTATTTTATGTGTGCTGGCTCTCTCTGATAAACATCTTGTCCCGGGTGTTAGCATCCCACTCAAAGTTTTCCTGGCTAATATATCGATAGTGTAGCAGTTAAATTGTCAGCTTCGTTGTCAATACTTCCTATTTTTATCAACAAGCTTCGTAATGCCAGCACAATATCTTTTACAGGGTGTCAGTTATAGTGTAAGCTTAATCACCCTACTTTAGGTACAGTTTTTATATGACAACTTATACAAATTCATCTTCTGACCATTTAATGTTCTCGTTGTGTGTGTGTGTGTGGGCGCGATTTTCTACTGAGCCGAGATAGTTTATTTTCTTTTATCTCAAGATAATTCTTTTTTAAAAAGTAATAATGGATACAATACGGTGTTATTTTGCTTTAAATCAGATCTAGATATTTCTTTAGCTATTTGAGAGCCGGAAGTATAATAAAATAGTACAGGCCCGTGGCCCAGAAAATTAAATTGTTGGTCCATATACGTATCGCGGTATGTTCAAAAATACCGCTGTACCAAATTTTTCGTGCTACCAGCTCTACTCTGTAGACTAATGTACTTTTTCTTGACAATGATAACAGGTACGTTTACGTTTGTCTCTCTTTCTTCCGTCTTAGAGGTTCCTTTTCATTGACGTTGTGGACGTTCTGGAAACCAGTGTCCTTTCTCTTGACAGACATAACAAGTATTTTGACTTTTATCTTCAGAGGAGTTGGAGTTTCTCCAGAAGGCTTGCTTAAAGTTTTTTTTCAAATGACTCTGTAGATCTCTGACCAGAAGTGTCTTCTGTTGAGGTTCTTCCATCTTCACATCTCTCTCTCTCTCTTTCTCTCTCTCTCTCTCTCTCTCTCTCTCTCCACAGACTGACGACATATACGAATTTTTCCGTATTATCCGGATTTCTCGTCAGAGTTGCGGATATGCGGATGGATAATGCAAAAGTGCAGAATTTTCCATAATCCAAATGTACATGTTTACACTGACAATTTATTTCAAAATCCTTTTTTTACAGGTAATTTTTCTGGTCAAATTGCCAATGCATATGAAAATATTGCAAGCTGGAGGTAAGAAGTACAAAAAAATAACCTACATAATAGCGACCTCCATTTTTTAAAATTCTTATTTCCACCGATTTCGTAAATGATTTTCATTATATGTAAATTTCACTTGTAACTAAGGATAACAGCGAGGACCTTTTGTTTACGAATCCTGTGTGGTAGCCAATTTTCTATATCTCTTCTCAGAAAAAAAAGCAAAGGATACGAGAAGCTTGGTTGTGCAAAATTTATAATTTTTAATTCTCCGTCAACACACCATAAAATCCAAACGTCTGCAATCTACTGTACTGTGCACAAAACTGAATTGAGTGGTCAGGACACATTGGAATACGTACAAGGTCAAGCGAAGGTTGCATATTGTTAACATTTTAATTTATAAGCGATAAAATCTCCCCCCCCCCCCTCTCTCTCTCTCTCTCTCTCTCTCTGTTGTGATCACTACTCTATCGCGATGGAGGTAAATCGTTAGGCTTGATCTTGCGCTCGTGAACGAAGGCCGGCGCGAGATTTATACGGTAAGAAATTGTGTCAATACTCTAATAAACACATGATTTGATTCAATATTGGCTTAATAGGGAAACACTTTTGAAGTATATTAGAATAAACCAATGACATTATTACCTTCCACGTTTCTAAAGTCCAGAGTGCAAACACGCACAATGCATCATATTTTAGTCCTGTCAATGTTGCTAAGGTGTATAAATACTTGTGAACCACATAATTCCGAATGCAGGAAATCATGTGCAATTATGCACAAGAGAAGGAAAAAAAAGTCAAACCATGCCTATCATTAACATTTCCATGTCTGTGAGGAGATGGTGAGCGAAATAATGCATATAATTTAATATCTTCTATGTAGTATTCTAAGTGACAGGTGTATCCTTTAAGTGACTAAGATCAATTTTGTCCTAGTTTTCTTACCGTTCTCACCTCATGTTAAATATAGCAGTCACAGCTGGACAGTAACCTTGTGCGACCGACCCCATCGTTACAGTTCAACATAAGTATCTACCACGGCATGGGAAGGGTCAGAGGAACTCATACTAAGATACATTGAACGTGATTTTACTTAAAGTGTAAGTTAATTAAGGGGAAAATCACCTAAAGAAAATTGAAATGGCATACAAATTGTGCGCAAAAATCTATGGAACTCTAATATACTGACTTTTGTATACTTTCGAAAAAAATTGCAGGGGCGAAACGAGCTTATGTGCAGAGTCCAAACTCATAACGAGATTATCCGCAAAGTCCAAACTCAAAACGATATTATGTGCAGAGTCCAAAATCAAACGAGATTTATAAAGCACTTTACATTTACCAATTTACCTTCATGATGACCTTTCTAGCAAAGTAATGATGTAAAGAGACAGAAAATGGAGAAGAAAGAAAGGCGAAAGGATGAGAGGATAAATGCATAAATGAGTGAATGAATCAATAAATAAATTAATGAATCTTTCAGTTATTGAATGAATGATTGAATGAAAACCGCAAAATACACTGCTTTTTTGTACAAATTAGAAGCAGACGTTGCACTTTTGATCATCCATAACCAAATGCGAGAAGGGTGGGAGCCCGAATATAGGGAGGACGATAATCATTGTCGCTGTTAACTGTAGGTCCTTACTCTTTTACCATCCTTTGAATCTTAAAATTTGTCCTAGATTTAAGTACGAAAGTTTGATATATTCTTTGGTTATAACATTTTTGTAAGACAAATACACTGTTTTATCACAGCTGTTTTAGTTGTAGCAAAATAGAAGGAATTTTTTTTCTCCTCTAAGGATCTGCAATTTGAGGATTGTTCGAACGCATATTGTTATCATGGGCAGAGGAAAGGATAATTAAAAGTAATGAAGCACGGATGGAAGGAAATCATTGTAATCATTTTGGGGTTTGCATAAATTATCTTTGGATTCAGTGTCGGGTATAAGACTCAATACGATTTGAAACAAACTGCAGTACATGTTCCATAGACTGGCTCATTTTGAAAGCTAACTGACTAATAGTTCTAGATAGGTCAGTTTACATTCAGTGACCTAAAATGACCAATCGGAATATCGCTCAGCCATTTCCGTCAAGTCGAGAAATAACCTCGGATGTAGTTGTAGGAATACACATAAATTTGATGAGTTTTGGTGCTTTGCGTCTGGCGGTGTGCACCACATTTGTGGCGACAGAAAAGGCCGACAATGTTCACGATTGTGAGTGTCTCCTTCCGCCGCCATATTCTGCAATGCAAAGAAAAGTAGTTCCGAATATAATTCTCAAAGGCGGCAAATTACATCCGAGGTTTCTCTCTCGACTTTACGTAAAAGGCAGATGATGTTGCGATTGCTAAAATGACTTAATAGTTATTGGCTATCACAAGGAACTTTGAAGTCGGTAGTGTTAGAACCATTTACAGTCTTCTTAGGTGTCTAATGATTGTTCTTTTGAGTTAGTTTTTCGCTTGGCAACTCTGCGGTTATAAACTTTTGTACCCATTTTAAAACTTTTGAATTTTTATCTACTTTGAAACCAAGGCCTATGCAAGAATAGCTCTGAAGGAAAAGTGTCTCATGAGTCCCATCATAAACATTATTATCTGATCTTTTAATCATAGGGAAGAAAGGAAATACTTGGATATTTGCCGCAACTCTGCTGTGGTGGGATCTATATATAGTACGAACAATTTGTTTTTCCTGTGAGTATTGAAGATATGATAGGCGATAACCGATCATGTGTCGTTACAGGTAAAAAAAATTATAAAAAGTATTGTTTTTGTAGCTACTTTAATGCAACACATTTCCAGTCTATCGCATTAAGTGTTGATGTTCTTAAACGCTAAAAACATGCATGCAACATGCGGATTGAAAACTACAACTATTCGCACACTTGAGGCGTTACTTGTCGTACACCGCCGAATCGAAGTAGCTGGAGGGAATACGACTATCGGTACAGGTAAATTTGGGTCCTACATTCAAATGCGAGTCATTACCTCTCATTTGAAAAGGAATGACACCTATCTGTTTTCACAACAGATGATTACATGACATTTATAAATTGTCTGAAAAAAAAATTTGTTGTAGTAGACAAACATGTTACTCAAAATATCATAAAGTACAATTTTCAGCGAAATATTACGTGACACCGTGAAAGTTTCCATTTTTTTCTTCGGTTTTACACTTCTATGATTCAACAATCGGCTTAACGTGTAGAGTTTTCTCTTGCGATTAAATATAGTTTATATTTGTCTCTGTTTGCTCTTGATCTGAAATATCCCATATCTAATGAAAGCAAATCATGCATAGGCCATTTTTTCAGTCAGTACCTGTCGTAGACTGGAGTCTATAGCAACAAGACTGATAGTGCATGTTCCGGGTTTGAAGAGATGTATGTAATTTAAATGGTCAACTGTCGCATACTGAGTATATGCACTAAGTATATGTAGGTCACTCGCCGAATACAGGAAGTGAAAAATTTATATAAAATCCTTGATTAATTCAGATTTCCTTTATAGGATCTTAAAGATATATTTTTTTAACGAGGATTGGCGTTTCAAAAGTGTCACCATTCTTCACGTTACAGAATATTTGTTTCATTCAGATTATCTCCATTCTTCCATCAATTTAACAATCGAACACACACTTTCCTCCATTAATCCATCCATGCATTCGTCCGAACATCTGTCTATCTATCTATATATATCCTTTCCTCTCTACCTACCCACCTACATGTGTACACACCAACCTACCAATCCACCTACCGATACATACTTGCCTGTCTAAATTCCTTCTCTCTACCGCTTATATGTTTACCTGTTTACCTATGTTTCTTTGGAAGACATCAATCCATTCATGAATGATATTTAAAAATTGCTTTATCCCCAATCTAACAAAGAGATTGAGCAAAAGATGACTTCTGCTTTTGTAAGGTGTGCGGTCCCGACAATGCACACATAACTATTTCTGTGACAACATATGAGAATGTTTTTTTTTTCGTACATGCAAACAAAGATTTACATAAAAAGAACGAAAACTAAGGGCAGATCTTGAAGGCCCCCCCCCCCTTTTTTCTCTCAGACATTTTTTATTTCTTCTAGTAGATTCGAATTTTCTGAACTTTTAATCCATAACATGAGGTGAAGAAATGGGAATGGGGTGGGTGGCTGGGGTGCGACGGTATCCGCCGCACCTTCCCTGGCTGCCCGCGGGATATAAAGTTGTGGTGTATGCATTTTGTATATACATGTAGAGGCGTAAATGTGCAACGTGATGAAACTCACCCGGAGTTCGCAGTCATTTTCGGACATTCAACCACACCTGCGCTTAATATTCATTTTGTATTATTATATAGCTTCCGAATAATTCTTCCCTTCACAGTTTTGCTCACTCTAAGATTGCCGTTTTCCACCTGTACCTTCACTCTTCTCCCCACCTGGACTTCACATCCCGCCTAAAGGAAATTTAGCATATTCCTACAACCAACGTAGCAAAAATAAGATATTTAAGGGAGTGATGAGGTACGAGATACAAAATCGACGTAAATGGCCGAATGGCCGCACACGTCGTTAATCAAACGAACGAACGAACGAGATACAAACAGACATTGACGTTCAAACAACGAAATAAGAGTACGTTAACAAAGTTTGTTTTGTTGAGGTTTAGCGTTCTACCGAACACACACACACGTGCACACAGACAACTAGACTGGTTTTCTCCCATTGTTTCAAGAAACAAAAGTTAAATTAATTCGATGGGGCGAATAAATGCAGTTATTTGATTTTTAAACATAAATGTGTGACTGTGTGTATATTTGTGTGCCTCAGAAAGAAACCATGGTAGTGGAAAATTGTTCGAGTTGTTGATAAAAGAGATAATTACATGTAATAACGCCGTTTATATCAACTTCCATACCTGGGTCTTTCGAACTCTCATGGCCCTCTGCCATAAATAGTTGTAAATTCATGCATAAGTTTGAAAACAAACAAACTATTGATGGTGATGATGATGACGACGACGACGACGATGATGATTATGACGACGACAACGACGATGATGATTTTGTTATAAATCAGAGCATTTTATGTGGAATGTCAGATTTTCCTCTACTAACTGAATAAAAACATAAGGTAAATTTAATTCTTATTTTCCAAAGAAGCAACTGTTTGGAGATTTTAATTTACCAATACTTCTTTGCTTGCCACATTTTTCATATGCTCAGTATCACGGTGTGATAGAAATATTTTTCCCCCGCATATTGACGCATTTTGGACTATTTAATCCACAAAGAAGAAGAAGAACATAAATATAATAAGTGAGAAAAAAGAAGTTCACGTACATCTTTCTCTTAAAACTTTACCATTTAAATTTTTTTACCTCTGCGGTAAAAGTCTAAACATTTATTAGACGGCATTTTTCTGTTGAACCTTGTGCAGCTTGTGTATGGTAAATATTGCAATACGAATATTTACGCTCTGTATATGGTAAATATTGCAATACGAATATTTACTCTCTGTATGGTAAATTTTGCAATACGAAAATTTACGCTCTGTATGGTAAATATTGCAATATGAATATTTACGCTCTGTATGGTAAATTTTGCAATATGAATATTTACGCTCTGTATGGTAAATATTGGAATATGAAAATTTACGCTCTGTATAGTAAATATTGCAATATGAATATTTACGCTCTGTATAGAAAATATTGCAATATGAATATTTACGCTCTGTATAGTAAATATTGCAATATGAATATTTACGCTCTGTATAGTAAATATTGCAATATGAATATTTACGCTCTGTATAGTAAATATTGCAATATGAATATTTACGCTGTGTATGGTAAATATTGCAATATGAATATTTACGTTCTGTATAGTAAATATTGCAAAATGAATATTTACGCTGTGTATGGTAAATATTGCAATATGAATATTTACGCTCTGTATAGTAAATATTGCAAAATGAATATTTACGCTGTGTATGGTAAATATTGCAATATGAATATTTACGCTCTGTATAGTAAATATTGCAATATGAATATTTACGCTGTGTATGGTAAATATTGCAATATGAATATTTACGCTCTGTATAGTAAATATTGCAATATGAATATTTACGCTGTGTATGGTAAATATTGCAATACGAATATTTACTCTGTGTATGGTAAATATTGCAATATGAATATTTACGCTCTGTATAGTAAATATTGCAATATGAATATTTACGCTCTGTATAGTAAATATTGCAATATGAATATTTACTCTGTGTATGGTAAATATTGCAATACGAATATTTACGCTCTGTATGGTAAATATTGCAATACGAATATTTACTCTCTGTATGGTAAATATTGCAATACGAATATTTACGCTGTGGGGAAAATAGAAAATCCTAAACATATCATTTCTTTATACATATGAGGATAGATTTGGCTTGTTCGAATTCAGAGGGAAGATTAACATTAAAAACGCATCTGCCTATTAGCATGCATGCCAGACTTTACAATATTTATGTATTATTCATCGTTACTCTTGAAATTTAAATTTTATTTAAAGGTACTACGTTTTATGATCTCAGGTTGCCATGGCGAACTTACTCGTGCATCCTCACCTCTCTAAAAAGCAAATTAAGCTTCTTAATGCATGAAATCACAGCAATCAAATTTGACTGTCGTTAATATGTTTGTACATTTATTAAATCCGTGTCTTCGAGGAGAAATCTATTTACTATGCTATACTGCACAAAGTAACGAAATCAGTCAGCTATATAAATACACATAACTGGAGTCTAGATGCAGATAACATACGTGTCCAAATGTCTCTATTTGAAAGGGTCAATTTGATGTTTAAAACTATGTTTTCAACGGTTATTGAGTAAATCTTAAACACAGATGTTGGTGGTCTTCAGATCTGGATGAAAGAAGTACGTATATACATTTACAAAAAAAGAAAATGAATAATTGAAAAAGGTACATTGATAGTGCATCGACTATCATTGGTGTCAATACAGTAAAATGTCTTTGAATGCAAACGGTGATTTACATTTAAAGTTTATTTCTATTGGTGTAGGGAATAATTGGTTAAAGCATTTTCATAGCCTAGCAACCGACGTTACTAGTGGGGTGGAGAAAATCAAAGTTGCAACGTCTGATGGCATCCTTAGAACAAAATGGCAGCCATACTAAAGTTGATGCCCAAGTCTCAAATGCTACATATATAAGTTAGGGTGGATGCCATTCTAGAAATAATCTGTTAAGGATTTTATGGGGCTCTAAAATGGAAATTAAAAATATTAGGTGAGAATAGCAACAAAAGTAAGATAAAACAAAACAACAATAAAAACATAAAAAAATTTAATAAACTCTCTTGATTTTTTAATATGGCAATAAACCTCTGTGGAGCATTCCTTCACAGCAAATGCATGGTTATTATTATTCCCACTGAGTATGTGTCTGCGCCTGCGTCAGAACCTGCCTTGTCTATAGCAGTTTGGTTGACAGAAAATAGTTTTTTCAATCTTTCCTGTTGGCAACACATTTTGATCTTTCCACGTGATTGGTTTCATAATTTATGTATATTTCATTTTACATTATTATATTCCATATGTTTACATGTTAGTTTCACCATGCCTGTCCTTGTAACGAGGTCAAGGTCGTTAAAATGATGGTTTCTTTCCGGTTCATTTGTTAATATTATATTTTCTATTTGCTAATCACTATGATTCCGTTTGAGGATGTTTTATATTTATTGTATGGTCCTAAAGAGCATAACCTTTTCAAACCAAACATCTGTTTGATGTGCCTTATAAAAGAGAAAGGTCAAGGTCATGTGAATGTGCTAAATGTGCTAAAATGGTCCTAACACGTGACCCTACGTTTCAGGCTTAAATTAAAATTACACTGAAATAGAAGATAACCTAATGACTGATAAAACAGTTACCATACTACGCCGTATAATTTTTATTTGTCTATTTATACGAATTTGAAGTATCTGTCTGTATGCAGAAGAAAGTAAAGATTGAAGTCAATTTTATTACAACAGTACAGCGTCATGATAGCATGTTGTGTTCTACATGAAATATCACCAAAGATGAGATAAATAACGAGGTCTAAGATGTATATGGCGTGTGTATTTGTGTGAGTGGATGGGGTCAGGGACAATGTAGTCAAGTTGAGAAGAAAATTTTTTTTTTAGCGATGTGTGATCCCTGTATAAAAGTCTACTAGTTTCCAATATACCCCTCCCCTACCCCCCACCCTTGTAGAATAATATTATTGACAAATGTACACAAAGAAGAACAGATTGGTATGGACGGTACATACCTCATTTCTAGCAATATATTTTACTGCACTTTTGCTTTCCAAACTAACTTTCCACCACTAGACTTCTTGGGAGTCCCAATGCATGAAGTCCAATTTCTTAAACATAAGAAAAGCTTCCAGACAAGGTAGATAAGTCGCTCTGAATCAGATCGACCCTAACAATTATAATCTAAGCACATTCACATTTCACAGCTAGGTGTAAGGACCTTTTAAGCTTTTATATTTTGCAACACCTTTTGTCATAGATTTGGCAACACCCTTTGTCACAGATTTGGCAACACCTTTTGTCATAGATTTGGCAACACCCTTTGTCACAGATTTGGCAACACCTTTTGTCATAGATTTGGCAACACCCTTTGTCACAGATTTTGCAACACCTTTTGTCACAGATGTAAAATGGCTTCAATGAACCTACTGAAACCTGCCAATGATTCCTATTTTTTTAATGACAGCAGACACTTTCATGGAGTGAAAAACGAAGAGACGGCAGTCTGAAAGTGACCGAAAGGTATAATGATAGGCATTATAAATCACAATTAGACCCTTTGTTGGGCTATGTTAACATTTAGCCAAAGGAGAACATTTCCGGGAGTATATCTTGAGAATGCCCTAAAGGGCGGTAAAAGTTATAGGTTGGACACTTGACACAACGTCAATATAAGTCATAAAAAAGGCTATCTGTAAAAAATATTATTGGTCGGCCACTGGTAATTTTACTGCAGCAATGTTTTACAAGCTCACATTATTGAAAAAAATAAAATAAAAAAAGGATGAAAAACAATTTTATTTAATGGAATTGTCGAACAACGTGCATGCCTCATTACTGTCAATCAAATCAATAAATCCCAATAAATGCCTTGTGGTGCCTACCTCAGAATTTAACATCGAGGAAAAGAAATTTGACAGAATGTCTTGAGTCGACTGCTTTCTATTAGACAGTTGACCGAGAGGCATACAAATGAATATGTAATGTGCTTGTTTTGGAAGGACAACATGTTATATTTGTACAAATGGCCAAAGGCAAGTGTTTTTGCGTTGAATGGGAGTGTCTTGAGCATAAAGCACTTGCTGTAATGTGAGAATCTGAAGTGTCTTATCAAACACCTCCATACAAACTTTTTGAGACATGCACGTGAAAATAATAAGAAATATTTTTTTCTTAAGAGCGTCGAATACCTTAGTGGATAAAAGTGGTTTTATTGTGTCAACAAGAATCCATAAGCAAAGTTATAATTGGTATATATAAGATAAATGATTTTGTAAAAACCTCTTTTAGTACTGAATTTAAAAAAGAAACTGCCGTTTGACAATATGTACACATGTATCCAGGTAATAATGATATTACTGCTATAATTAGATGATTATTTCTCTTTGGGACATTCCAAGATATTTTAGGTGAGTTGTTTAATATGATTTTGTATGGGGAATCTACATAATGAAAATTGGGTTGAAAAAGATACTTTCTCTAAAATATGAAATTGTCTACAAAGTTAGAATTTATGATGCACTGTGTTTATACCAAAATACTTCTTGTTTTCATTGGACTTTTCTTTTTTATTTTTACCAATAACTATGTGAATATTATGAAATGTTATTATTATTTACTCACTGAAGCGTTAAAATCATTTTACAGATACTTTGATGGTTTGATATTTTTAATTATTGTGCAGATAATCTAATAGCTTGATATTTTAAATTATTATGCAGAAACTCTGATGGCTTTGGATTTTGTATTATTATGCAGATACTCTGATGGTTTGATATTTAAAATTATTATGCAGGTACTCTGATGGCTTGATATTTTAAATTATTATGCAGATATTCTAATGGCTTGATATTTTAAATCATTATGCAGAAACTCAGATGGCTTGGGGTTTTATATAATTATGCAGATACTCCGATGACGTGATATTTTAAATTATTATGCAGATACTCGAATGGCTTGATATTTTAAATTATTATGTAGACACTCTGATGGCTTTGGATTTTATATAATTATGTAAATACTCTGATGGCATGATATTTTAAATTATTATGCAGATACTCTGATGGCTTGATATTTTAAATCATTATGCAGATACTCTGATGGTTGATATTTTAAATCATTATGCAGATACTCTGATGGTTTGATATTTTAAATCATTATGCAGATCCACTGCGACCAAACATCATTTCTACCATGGATGCCATATTGTACTAAAAATGCTGTCAGAGGTCTTATGTATTGGACATTTCAAAATTGTGCCACCCCACTAGTATAAAGTACTATTCTCTTTCTGAGTGTGTGCATGTTATATAATATCTTCATAGCAATTCAAAAATCTTTTTTTGAATAAAAAGCTTTGTGTATCAAGTTGGTTTTAAATATATTTTTTTTTGTTCACAACATCAGTAACCTCATTCATTATTCTTCACAAATTATTTTCATATCCCATACATTCAATGATTGCTCTTTTTTTTTCTTCTTTCTGATATGTATCTGTCATTTTATAATTGCGTTCACTACATGTGAGCATTTTTTTGTAACCTGTTGCGTTATTGTGTCATTGTTAAGTGAACTAGGTACATGTAGAACTTTGTGTATTTTACTTGGTGCCCAATTATCGAATCTTTGCAGTAGATTAACTTGGTACCAAACTTTGAAGTAGGTTAACTATTCTAACGACAGAGCCAAACAACATCGAGTCTGGTAATTTAAGACTGACAAAATGATAGAGATACTTCACCAGCGAAAGCAAGAGAGAAAAATGGACCTAGATGTGATTAATGGTCATGAAAACATATGTATTACCTTCAAACCAGTTTACCACAAGTGCTGATGTACACGATACAGAGTTGAACTGACCTCTAGTATTTTAGAAGAATGCTTCGCCCACTAATACGCGTAGCTATATAATTAATTGAATCCTTTTTATCTTTCAAAACTTCATGGAGGTTGGCAGAATATATTTAAGTAAGCTGTGAAAATTTAATGAAAATTGGACGGAAACGTTTGGTGTTATAAAGATTTGAAATTGTACATATCATATATCCAAAAGTGTCCTCGTGACCGACTCGCTAGGACAAACTCTTGTAAGACCACAAAACGTATACCTGTAAAATTCCAAATGGGTAAACATTGAAACTTATTCTGGGTGATAAGACTGGGCAACGGTTCACTTAAATATTTCTTATTTCTATACCTGATTGATATAGGCCGCGCTCAGTCGAAGGCTAAATTGTCAAATGTCGTCATGAGTTGAGTTAAATTCGTAATCTCAGCTTGATATATGTGACTGTCCTACGTATCATGGACAGAGTAAGAACACTAATTACAGTTAAATAATGAAGTAATTATACAACTAGAACTTTGATCGACAGTAACCGGTGTATTGCAGACCAAAGATGCAGAATTGTATCTTTGAGATTCCTATCAGAAAACTAGAAGGCTCTGTTATATTACTAGTACAAATACTGGAAAAAAATACGGTACAAAAGCTTTTCACTGAACAGTTTCTACAAGCTAGGCATAATAACACAAATTACTTTTATCAAGGTGTGATTTTCAGAGTAATTTGAAAAACTTTATATTTGGTTTTTGGAGAAACCAAAATATCTGTAGAGTATGTTACGCCGTAATGTTTATTAGGTATCTTTTATTAGTAATTATAAATCCTAAGGTAACCTTATTGATTTTGAATTTTGTATATTAGTAATTATAAATCCTATAGTAGCCTTATTGATTTTGAAATTTGGTATATTAATAATTAGAAATCCTATAGTAACCTTACTGAGTTTGAATTTTGTACATTAATAATTAGGAATCCTGTAATAACCTTATTGAGCTTGAATTTTGTACATTAGTAATTAGGAATCCTATAGTAACCTTAT
Source organism: Margaritifera margaritifera (assembly GCA_029931535.1). Lineage (NCBI taxonomy): Eukaryota > Metazoa > Mollusca > Bivalvia > Unionida > Margaritiferidae > Margaritifera > Margaritifera margaritifera. Next base: position 6,121,314 of record JAQPZY010001676.1, on the reverse strand, counting down.
TGATTTTTAATTTTGTATATGTTTTGCAAACTTATCGGTGTTCTTATTTATTCTCTACATATTATTTACGTATTTCTACATTCAGTAAAAGCCATCTTGTCTGGACAAACTGCATTTTGTAACTTTAGAAGCGAATTCACAGCTTTTGTGCGTTTATAAGTATATGTCACCAGTAAATTAAGTATAATGTTGTGTATTTTAAATAAGTTTAAGAGATGTATAACTTTGTACATTGCATTTAGTACCCATATGTGTGACCTTTGAAGTATGTTTGAGGATAGATAACTCTCAAACTTCTGAGCCCCCACCCCACCCCTAAAGCATGGTTTCTCGAGAGTGACATAATGATAGATATTTCACTTGTAAAAACAAAGGAAGTTGAAGGAAGTATTCTGCTTGCTTATTCCTAGCACAGGATATTTGAAAAATACGGTTTTCAATTATTTAACTGATCAACTTTTACTAGCTTGCTATTAGTACGATGAACGGCTTTTCTAATGGTATGATTTACAGTTATTTAAGAAAACATTTGGCCCTGAAATGTATCTGAAAAATATTTATCCAATTAATTAATTAATTAATTAAGACTAAAATGCAGCAGGTTGATACAATTAACAATCGGTCAGTGTTCCATACAAGGCGAGTAAAAATGACATTAAAATCAATAAGATGTACAAATAAATAACACGAACTAATAAATAAATAACATTCTGCACATCAAACCAAAGATGGTAGGGAAAGAAAATGACTTAAAGAACATGTTGAATATATTCGGATGGTGCTTTTAGGGACCAGCACAAATGCATCTTAATATGCTAAAGTACCTACATGAGGCAAGAAGAGTATTTTGTAAACGACTCTTGAAAGTTCAACTCCTTTTTAATACTCTTTACGTTTATGCTTGCAAAAAAAACGTGTATTTATGAATCTGTTACGACGTCAGAGTTTAACGTGTTGCTTTCATCACCTTGCTTTTGTATTTAGTTTTGGTATTGTACACCTTTAATGAATCGTGTTTTTATGTATGTTCTTGTTATTTTCTCACATATGATCTGTACATGTATTTCATCTATAGGTTCTCGTAAAAAAATATACAAGACTTTCCAAGGTATGATGTGTCGTGCCTGCTCCCTTGCATGATGCAAATGATTTCACGTACAAATGACCTTTACCTTTCCTGATGGTCAGTGGGAGGGTAGTGGTGCACGAATATATAGGCAGTAATTAATGATTCTACAGTCCAAGTATAATAGTTATCCCTGGCAGGGTTTGGGACTTATGAAATAAAATTCCTTTAACCTAAGTCTTAACAAAGATTTGCAAATGACTGTGACCTTGCATGGGGCTGTGACCTTGCATGGGACTGTGACCTTGCATGGGACTGTGACCTTGCATGGGGTTCAGAGGTAGGACAGGAGTGCATGGATTTAAAAGGACAGAGTTTGATAATTTACAGTCTAAGAATGATAACTATCCATCCCAGAGTTTGACAATTGTGACCAAACAGAAAAACTTCAACCTAACACTTGGCCAAGATTTTCAAATGACTTAAACCTTGCATTACGGCCAGGAGGAGAGTAAGAGTGCATGGATATAAAAGGTCAGATCTGCCTCATTCCACAGTCCAGATATAAATGCCATCCATCCCAGGTTTTGGGGCTTATGACCATGCAGACCATTTTTAACAAAACCTTCACCAACGTTGACGCAGCCGCCGCCAGTGGAATGAGTGACATATATTTCTCAAAAAATGTTGTCAAGAGGAAAATGTACAGCAAAAGTACCCTATACTAATAGAACTGATAGGGTGTTGGATGTGTTATACTAATAGAACTGATAGGATGTTGGATGTGTTATACTAATAGAACTGATAGGGTGTTGGATGTGTTATACTAATAGAACTGATATGGTGTTGGATGTGTTATACTAATAGAACTGATAGGGTGTTGGATGTGTTATACTAATAGAACTGATAGGGTGTTGGATGTGTTATACTAATAGAACTGATAGGGTGTTGGATGTGTTATACTAATAGAACTGATAGGGTGTTAGATGTGTTATACTAATAGAACTGATATGGTGTTGGATGTGTTTTACTAATAGAACTGATAGGGTGTTGGATGTGTTATACTAATAGAACTGATAGGGTGTTGGATGTGTTATACTAATAGAACTGATAGGGTGTTGGATGTGTTATACTAATAGAACTGATAGGGTGTTGTATGTGTTATACTAATAGAACTGATAGGGTGTTGTATGTGTTATACTAATAGAACTGATAGGGTGTTGTATGTGTTATACTAATAGAACTGATAGGGTGTTGTATGTGTTATACTAATAGAACTGATAGGGTGTTGGATGTGTTATACTAATAGAACTGATAGGGTGTTGGACGTGTTATACTAATAGAACTGATAGGGTGTTGGATGTGATATACTAATAGAACTGATAGGGTGTTGTATGTGTTATACTAATAGAACTGATAGGGTGTTGGATGTGTTATACTAACAGAACTGATAGGGTGTTGGATGTGTTATACTAATAGAACTGATAGGGTGTTGGATGTGTTATACTAATAGAACTGATAGGGTGTTGGATGTGTTATACTAATAGAACTGATAGGGTGTTGGATGTGTTATACTAATAGAACTGATAGAATGTTGTATGTGTTATACTAATATAACTGATAGGGTGTTGGATGTGTTATACTAATAGAACTGATAGGGTGTTGGATGTGATATACTAATAGAACTGATAGGGTGTTGGATGTGTCATACTAATAGAACTGATAGGGTGTTGGATGTGTCATACTAATAGAACTGATAGGGTGTTGGATGTGATATACTAATAGAACTGATAGGGTGTTGGATGTGTCATACTAATAGAACTGATAGGGTGTTGGATGTGTCATACTAATAGAACTGATAGGGTGTTGGATGTGTTATACTAATAGAACTGATAGGGTGTTTGATGTGTTATACTAATAGAACTGATTGGGTGTTGGATGTGTTATACTAATAGAACTGATATGGTGTTGGATGTGTTATACTAATAGAACTGATAGGATGTTGGATGTGTTATACTAATAGAACTGATAGGGTGTTGGACGTGTTATACTAATAGAACTGATAGGGTGTTTGATGTGTTATACTAATAGAACTGATAGGGTGTTGGATGTGTCATACTAATAGAACTGATAGGGTGTTGGATGTGTTATACTAATAGAACTGATAGGATGTTGGATGTGTTCTACTAATAGAACTGATTGGGTGTTGGATTTGTTATACTAATAGAACTGATAGGGTGTTGGATGTGTTATACTAATAGAACTGATAGGATGTTGGATGTGTTATACTAATAGAACTGATAGGGTGTTGGATGTGTTATACTAATAGAACTGATAGGGTGTTGGATGTGTTATACTAATAGAACTGATATGGTGTTGGATGTGTTATACTAATAGAACTGATAGGGTGTTGGATGTGTTATACTAATAGAACTGATAGGGTGTTGGACGTGTTATACTAATAGAACTGATAGGGTGTTTGATGTGTTATACTAATAGAACTGATAGGGTGTTGGATGTGTCATACTAATAGAACTGATAGGGTGTTTGATGTGTTATACTAATAGAACTGATATGGTGTTGGATGTGTCATACTAATAGAACTGATAGGGTGTTAGATGTGTTATACTAATAGAACTGATAGGGTGTTGGATGTGTCATACTAATAGAACTGATAGGGTGTTGGATGTGTTATACTAATAGAACTGATAGAATGTTGGATGTGTTATACTAATAGAACTGATATGGTGTTGGATGTGTGATGCTAATAGAACTGATAGGGTGTTGGATGTGTTATACTAATAGAACTGATATGGTGTTGGATGTGTTATACTAATAGAACTGATAGAATGTTGGATGTGTTCTACTAATAGAACTGATAGAATGTTGGATGTGTTATACTAATAGAACTGATAGGGTGTTGGATGTGTTATACTAATAGAACTGATATAGGGTGTTGGATGTGTCATACTAATAGAACTGAACGGATGTTGGATGTGTCATACTAATAGAACTGATAGGATGTTGGATTTGTTATACTAATAGAACTGATATGGTGTTGGATGTGTTATACTAATATAACTGATAGGGTGTTTGATGTGTTATACTAATAGAACTGATAGGGTGTTGGATGTGTCATACTAATAGAACTGATATGGTGTTGGATGTGTTTTACTAATAGAACTGATAGGGTGTTGGATGTGTCATACTAATAGAACTGATAGGGTGTTGGATGTGTTATACTAATAGAACTGATATGGTGTTGGATGTGTCATACTAATAGAACTGATAGGGTGTTAGATGTGTTATACTAATAGAACTGATAGGGTGTTGGATGTGTCATACTACTAGAACTGATAGGGTGTTGGATGTGTTATACTAATAGAACTGATAGGATGTTGGATGTGTTATACTAATAGAACTGATATGGTGTTGGATGTGTGATGCTAATAGAACTGATAGGGTGTTGGATGTGTCATACTAATAGAACTGATAGGGTGTTGGATGTGTTATACTAATAGAACTGATAGAATGTTGGATGTGTTCTACTAATAGAACTGATATAGGGTGTTGGATGTGTCATACTAATAGAACTGATAGGATGTTGGATGTGTCATACTAATAGAACTGATAGGATGTTGGATGTGTTATACTAATAGAACTGATAGGATGTTGGATGTGTTATACTAATAGAACTGATAGGGTGTTGGATGTGTTATACTAATATAACTGATAGGGTGTTTGATGTGTTATACTAATAGAACTGATAGGGTGTTGGATGTGTCATACTAATAGAACTGATATGGTGTTGGATGTGTTTTACTAATAGAACTGATAGGGTGTTGGATGTGTCATACTAATAGAACTGATAGGGTGTTGGATGTGTTATACTAATAGAACTGATATGGTGTTGGATGTGTCATACTAATAGAACTGATAGGGTGTTAGATGTGTTATACTAATAGAACTGATAGGGTGTTGGATGTGTCATACTAATAGAACTGATAGGGTGTTGGATGTGTTATACTAATAGAACTGATAGAATGTTGGATGTGTTATACTAATAGAACTGATATGGTGTTGGATGTGTGATGCTAATAGAACTGATAGGGTGTTGGATGTGTTATACTAATAGAACTGATAGGGTGTTGGATGTGTTATACTAATAGAACTGATAGAATGTTGGATGTGTTCTACTAATAGAACTGATAGAATGTTGGATGTGTTATACTAATAGAACTGATAGGGTGTTGGATGTGTTATACTAATAGAACTGATATAGGGTGTTGGATGTGTCATACTAATAGAACTGAACGGATGTTGGATGTGTCATACTAATAGAACTGATAGGGTGTTGGATGTGTTATACTAATAGAACTGATAGGGTGTTGGATGTGTTATACTAATATAACTGATAGGGTGTTTGATGTGTTATACTAATAGAACTGATAGGGTGTTGGATGTGTCATACTAATAGAACTGATATGGTGTTGGATGTGTTATACTAATAGAACTGATAGGGTGTTGGATGTGTCATACTAATAGAACTGATAGGGTGTTGGATGTGTTATACTAATAGAACTGATATGGTGTTGAATGTGTCATACTAATAGAACTGATAGGGTGTTAGATGTGTTATACTAATAGAACTGATAGGGTGTTGGATGTGTCATACTACTAGAACTGATAGGGTGTTGGATGTGTTATACTAATAGAACTGATAGGATGTTGGATGTGTTATACTAATAGAACTGATATGGTGTTGGATGTGTGATGCTAATAGAACTGATAGGGTGTTGGATGTGTTATACTAATAGAACTGATAGGGTGTTGGATGTGTTATACTAATAGAACTGATAGAATGTTGGATGTGTTCTACTAATAGAACTGATAGAATGTTGGATGTGTTATACTAATAGAACTGATATGGTGTTGGATGTGTTTTACTAATAGAACTGATAGGGTGTTGGATGTGTTATACTAATAGAACTGATATGGTGTTGGATGTGTGATGCTAATAGAACTGATAGGGTGTTGGATGTGTTATACTAATAGAACTGATAGGGTGTTGGATGTGTTATACTAATAGAACTGAGAGAATGTTGGATGTGTTCTACTAATAGAACTGATAGAATGTTGGATGTGTTATACTAATAGAACTGATATGGTGTTGGATGTGTTTTACTAATAGAACTGATAGGGTGTTGGATGTGTTATACTAATAGAACTGATAGGGTGTTGGATGTGTTATACTAATAGAACTGATTGGGTGTTGGCTGTGTTATACTAATAGAACTGATAGGATGTTGGATGTGTTATACTAATAGAACTGATAGGATGTTGGATGTGTTTTACTTATAGAACTGATTGGGTGTTGGATGTGTTTTACTAATAGAACTGATAGGGTGTTGGATGTGTTATACTAATAGAACTGATAGGTTGTTGGATGTGTTATACTAATAGAACTGATTGGGTGTTGGATGTGTTTTTCGTAGCTCTATTCGTCTATGTACGTATCGGTATAATGTATACTTTAAGAATTTTGGCTACTATACATTTAGCGTCAGGAATGATTTCTGTGATGGCTGGTAAAGGATAAAGTATACAAGATTTAGCTTCAAGGCCCTTTTCAGTGATAAAATTACTCATAATGAAATGTAAATTAAATGAGACTTTCTCTTGGTAAAGAGACGTAAACATTGGTGAAACCCTATGAATTTTTGTTATGAGTATTGAAATTATGTTTAAATATTATCAGATAGAAGTATGAAAAACGGTATCTGATTAATGAAAACATCATTCTTAAGACTCCAAAATCCACCAAAATATTACGTAGCTTCTAACAGGCCCGCCGAGGGGGAGGGGGGGGGCAGGGGGCAATTGACCATGGGCCTGGAGATTTCTAAGGGCGCGCTGTCAATTCAGTTCTAAAAAAATATTGATCTTTGCAGTAAATATTAAAATTTATTCCTTGCAATAGTCAAAGTTATGGTAGATTACTACAGGTTTTATATGCAAAACTGCAAACTAGTTTTGGGGCCCATGACTGCTCTACTCAGGGTCCCGGAATTTCTGTCAGCGGGCCTGGTTCTAAACCATACTTTGCCATCCCTGTGGGCTCATAAGCGATATAACAGTTTGATAAACAATCAATTAATGTCACGTATTCACATACAGTCACAGATAGACAGTCACGTGATTGTATCAGAACGTTCAATGACCAATGGGCAGTCTATCTGTATCGTGTGGAGTATATATTATGCTTATTTGAAGAAAAAAAACACAACTTTAAATCAAATGTTCGATAAAGGTAAGTAATTAATCATATTTCGTACTGAACATCACTATACTGTTACGTATTCATCATGCCATAATTTCCAAATGAATATTTCGTAGCTGCTTTATGCATAATGTGACCAATTCATCATTAAAAAAGTCATGCCATGATTTTCTTACATTATGCAATCCAATGAAAATTGGAAATATACGAGAAACGTGACAGGAATAAAGTTCAAGAAAATTAAATGACAATCATAATTTGCGCTTTTCGTAATCACACGTATTCTTGAATAAAGTTTGTCACTATTTAGCTATGCCACAACAATATTATTGCCTGTTACTCTATCAACACATTCTTTGGTATCTGTTTTCGTACCTGTTTTTAATTGTTCCTTTTAGCAGTAATACAATTGCTTAGGATTAGTAAAGTCTAATCATTTATCATTTATATCGTTTTGAATCATTATTACATAAATCGTAAGTCGTAAGTCGTTCTGTTAGTTTTGATCCCACTTTATTTTTATTTTCCGCAACTTCTTTTGGTTATATCTTTTATATCATTCCTCTTTTTGCAACTATGATAAAGTATTAGTGTTAGAAGCCACATTATTGTTGAAGTGAGTAATTCTTGTGGTAAAATAATGTAATAAGTTTGTAATCTCTTGATCTATTTATTTAACTTCTTTGTTTAAGACATTTTGTAGTTGTTCAAGTTGTGATTATTAAGTACTATAGTTTTCTAGAGATTTCTTTATTTCTTACATGTCAATCTCTAATTCATCTATCTCAAAGTTTATCCTTTGCCAAATTGATTGTAAGAATTGCTTAATGTTTGGTATTATATCTCTGTTTGAACAAGTCTTTTGCATCTAAAATTTTCTTCCTGTTGTCTTTAATCGGTTGTTGTAGCTTGTATATATTAGTGGGTCTTTTATTAGCACTCTGTTCAATTTAATATATTTTTGTTATCTACCTGTTCTCACCATGTCTTTATATCTTTCAAATAAATTATTATCCTCCAAAGACTTTCGTGCCAAATAGCAGCATTATTTAATTTTACTAGATAACTTAAATTTGCCATACGGTGGTTATTAGTGTTTTAATAAGTGTTTAACGTTTGACGTATACTTGCTTTTTTTTAAAATCTGCTTTTTATTATGATTTGAAACTTATTGCACTCTGAACTCTTCAAGATATTTCTGTTATTATGTTAACCTGTTTACCTAACATAAAAAACGTATGTTACAGATATTCCGTAAAAGTCTATAACTTTTCCATGTTCGTCTTTTATACTGATATTTAATCTGTTATTTGTAATTGCTTGTAACGACCTTTAACAGGTTAAGAAACAAATTGTCAGTGAAAAACATTTGTAAGAAAAAAAATTTAAGAGATAGTGACCAGCAAATATGAATAGTAACAATTGCAGTAATTGTTTGTGTGATTGAGTTGATGTAGACAAATGTATAAATTTTTAGGTTTTAAAAAATCCACAATCTGTATCAGATTCAGTATATATATATATATATATATATATATATATATATATATATATATATATATATATATATATATATATATATATACATACAGAGGAGCCTCGTTAATCCGGACACCTTCGTTCCCAGTGAATATTTCCGGATTAATGAGTTTTCCGGATAATTGAATCATGCACGTTTTTATTTTACCGTATACATGTACTGTACATGTACATGTATTTGATAGCCATAATACTATAAAAAGTACAATGAATACAAACTGATATCTCGCAGTTAAATGCGTAATTGTAAACTAATAAAATGCAGTCATTTTTATAAGTCGTATTTTACAACTGTTAAAGCTGCTAATGAGCCGATAATTGACGTCCTCCTTTATCCTGAAATGAAGCCCTATACTGTCCACAGCATAAGTCAATCAACTTTGTTTGTTCAGCCATCAACAAACTGTGATTATTACATACAATTGGTGAACAACAAAGAGACTTAATGACACACTTAATTTATTAATCATATGTTACGTCAAAAACTGTCGACGATTTGATCCCAGTGTGTTTATTTAATTATTAACACACCCGTCGGCGACTAGCTAAAACAGACATTGTTTATACAATCACTCGTTACAATACGGTCACGCTACTTGAAGTGTTTCCACACACATGATCACGTGATCGATTTATAACTTTAACGTGCCACTAGAATTTGACCAATCAGAGAGATTATTTCCGGATTATCGAGGCAAGTTTTATAGTAATTTTACACTTTGGTCCCCGATTTTGATTTCCGGATCCGGAACGCCGTTCCCGTTGAACTCTGTCCAGATAGCGAGGTATCCGGATAAACGGAGTCCGGATTAACGAGGCTCCTCTGTATATATATAGCTGAAGCTGAATACGTTCATTTGAATCACTGTGAACACTACCTCTATCAGAATCATCAGTATGCATAATTTGTAACTTTCACAGACCTTAAATTATATTGCTTACTTTTTATTTAATCCCGTATAAAAATTAACACTGCGCGATTTGGATTCAGAGCATCCTACTTTTCTGTTCAACACTATACTTTATATGTGTCCTTGAATTACACATACACGCAAACAACAAAGCTAATTAGTACTTGATTGATGATGATTGGCACTTGATTGACACTTGAGTCCAACTGAATAATGGGCTCTGACTGTGCTAAAAATAGCGTCCTTTGTTTATACAGTATATAGCACGAACGCAATCTTCAAACGTTCAAAATAAGAATGGAATTTTGTTTAGGCAGTTACAGTTACACCATCTGAGTGACCAACCATTCACAACCATAGTCACCATCTGAGTGACCAACCATTCACAACCATAGTCTCAAAATTTCAAGTACTTGTACACTTGACATACCTCGTAAATCTGTTAAGATGTCCACTCATTTCTACTTGCGTGGCATCAACACAGCCGCCATTTTATTCCGCGGTCTGACCGTGCACTCTTCTATATGACATAACTGGGACTAGGACATTCAAAGCTAGCATCAATATACAAGAATGATGAATCGCGCTGTCATTTTAGCTAGTGAAACTCAATGTCTATATTATCACAAAAGTTCATGAAATGAGACGTTGCAATAACTGCTTGTTCATGAGGTAAAGCAATTATATATCCAGACAACAATTTTCGTATCTGAAACTAAACGTGAAACAGGTATACTGATCTTACTAACTGTGGTACACTTTTATCTGCTAACTTGCTGCCATCCTTACTGCCCAGTTAATATGATTGCGACAAATTTCATGTTACGCTGTACTCAGTATCTATTAATAGAATTTTCACTATCAAATTTTAAATTATAGTTATCAAAAATGTTGAATGGTTTGTATGCAAAATAATTGCATTCGGTGGAGTACATTTTTGATCATTGTAAATATTTATGCAATGTCTATGTTAACTGGAGGATCACACTGAGTTGTGGGACAAGAATAAAGTACTGTACTTTTTAATTTCTTAAATATTAAGTCCATTAATTACTTGCCACAAATGTTACATTTTAATTCTAGTGATTTCTGATGTTAGAAAATGCAGCTGCTGAGGCGTTTGAAATAAATGTCAATTCGTGTTTTGTTTCACTAAACATTTAATCTGTTACTAGACGAATGGCCTAGAAATACTAAATATTTCATTTGTTACTAAATGATTGGCCTAGAAATATGTGTAAACTTCCGATATTTCGGGACTATACAAATGTATGTTTTTAAAATTTCAGACGTTTGTGGCTTAGAAAAATGAGTAATTTTTATTACTTAAAAAATTATAAAACTGCTACATGACTTATGAGCCCACGGTTCTGGCAGAGGTATAGCTTAGAAGCTATGTCATTTTTTTTTTTTTTTAAATTTCATAAAATGATGCTTTTGATAATCAGTCACCATCTTTCATACTACTTCAAACCGTTAAATGCCAGTGTAGTCATTAGTAGAGGCAATAAAAATAGTTTGATATCGCACACTTTGAAGATAGAAAAATAGTTTTACGGTTCAGAATTATTCCCTGTCACAACTGTCAAATTAATGAGTACATGTTATAGACTGTGACAAGTCTGGGTTATAGTAATATTACCAAACAAAAAAATGCTTCATCATAGATGTCAAATAATACTTGTAAATACGGTCGTAAGTATCTTGTTTATTATATGATTTGTTAATTGCGTACTATACAATTCTTTTTCATTCTTTTCTGTCTAAGCATAAACACGGTTCTCAATCACATATATGATGTTAACACATAATGAGAGGCCGGCTGCTTTCTTTAATTGCAATTGTAATTTGTGATGGTTTTGGTGTAGTGAATGTTGATCATCGTGTACCCCCCCCCCCCCCTCGAAATAATAATAATAATAATAATAATAATAATAATAATAATGATAATAATAGTAATAATAATAATAACGATCAATGAGAATATCACGATTAATCATAATGACGACAATTATGATAACGACGTTAATGCGGACATTAAAGAGAACGCTGATGATAATGAAAATGATGAAAATACTGCTTCTCAAGGCTCAGTTATATTCTTCTTTGAATAATTTATATCTAAACTTTAAAAAAAAAAATTCGACATTTTGCATTAGTGCAACACTATAGAAAAACAGTTTGTGCACTTGGTAATTTTTTCTTTTTTACCTATTCTCTGCTATGTCCCAATTAAATATTCAAAACAAAATATAATGTGATGCACAGCTTATTGGAACCGATAGCTACAGTACATTGTGTATATACGCCACTGGGTTTACATTAAAAGACTTTTAACGAAATGTTAATTATCCTATACGAAAATGGAGCGGATATGACATCAAAAATGTCTACCATAGCGGCCGTCTTGAAAATCTTATTGTAGCTACTCTTCTGCACTAATGGTCAGATCGACATGTTGTTTTACTAACAGACTTCTTGTGTCATGTACATGGTCCGAAATGAAAATGGTGCGGATATTATGTCCGACATAGCCAGCATGCCGGTCATCTTTAAAATCTTGTTATCTCTACTTTTCCTGATTGGATGGTCATATCAAAATGAGCGATTTGACTAAAAGACTTCTTATGATATGTAATTGGATCTGAATGAAACTAGGGAGGATAAGACCTTTCAATATGGCCGCCAAAGTTGTTATAAGGTCTCACTGTACAGTTTCGTATTTTGACACCCCCTAATTTTTAAGGTGCAAGGCATGAGCCTAATTAGCATAAGCCTAGTGTTTATAAATTCACACAGAAACTAAATCTGTAATATGGTTTACATTTACTTTGAGTTAGGCTTGAAAATGGCTTGGCTTGTTTGGTGACTGCATGTCACAGTTAGACTAGCGATGGAGATCAAATGCGTAACTTGGGCTACAAATGAACAGCCGACTTGGCTTACGAATTTATGTATGTCTGCTACAGCGGTAAGTATCTCAAAATCGAGATAGTTTAGGGGTGATAAGAAGTATGCTAATTTTTTATAATACCAGTGAACTTTAATCATGCATAAGGCATATACTGATTCTTTGAGCCTCCTTGTCACTGAAAAATATTCAAAAAAGCTCTGTGCTGTCAAAAATGAATTTAAAAAAGAAGGGTTGATGATAGTGTCGGTTTAGTACAAAAGCCATCAGTTGTACAAGGAATTAACCTGAATACCTCAGTCAAAATCGTACAAGCATGCTTTCCATAAAAACTGTTGGCAAGTTTTATTTGTATCTTTAATGTAAAATTGTTCCCATTTTTCTGCAATATGTCATTGACTGATGAAAATTCACCAAAACAACTGTACAGTGAGACCCAATGAAAATCTTGTTATAACTTCTGCTGCTGAATGGATGTTCCTATCGGCATGGGATTTTCACTGAAACAATTTATTTTTGCAATATTTAGTTTGTCCTGTGTTAAAATTATGCTGATCTAACCTTCAAAATGGCTGCCTTGGAGAACATCTTGAAAATCTTTCTTATGACCAATTCTCCTGAATGGCTGGTTGTATCAACATGTAACAATATGTAGCGGGTCTGGAATTAAAATGGTTCTGATTTGACTTCAAATATGTCAACCACAGTTGCCATCTAAATAATCTTGCTGTCACTACACCTCTTTAAAGAATGGTTGCATTGACATAGGGTTTTCGCTAAATCACTTTTTGCAATATGTAATAATAGATCCTTTTCATAATCTGGTGTAAGAGTTGTCTCCAGTACAAGGACTTATCGAGAAAGAGGCTAAATATGCAAAAGCTACTGCCTGACAACAGTGCGATGTAAAGAACATGTTGATCTAATATATTTGAATGCATTAAACTTGAAATAATCATCCATTTAGTTCATTGGGTCAAATTTTATTTTTGTCCCTTCTTTTTTTCATAAATGTGTTTGTCGACAAACTTCTTCTATATACAAAGCGTCCACTGCCTCATCGCAAGTCACTGTATCTTTATCGGATTTATTTATTTCTTTACTTCGAGTGATATTTTATTGAAATGAAGGATATGTAGTTCTTATATACCCCGTGTATTTTGCTTAGTTTAGTATTTCCTTATCCTTTATTGTAACGTATTTTATTGCCGTAAAGAAAAGTGTGCACAAGGGGGTCGGGCGACATGTTTGTACAGCTTAGGAATAAACTTTCCCTAACCAGAGAAAAACAATTAGACCATAATAACATGGACAGTGGCATATTAACATTAAATATAAAACAATTATAACGAACTAAACGAGAGAGAGAGAGAGAGAGAGAGAGAGAGAGAGAGAGAGAGAGAGAGAGAGAGAGAGAGAGAGAGAGAGCATGGCCACCGAGTGTATGATAACAAAATCATAACATGATCTTATTTGACTTAAAATACCGATGAAGGAAAATTAACCACACGGGGAGTGGATTCAATAAAAAGTACATTGGATAACTAACATAAGAAAAAGAAATGAACATGGAATAAGAATGGAATAATTTTTAGAATAAAAAGAAATTTTACAATTGGAACACCTTTCTATTGCAATATATCGTTACATATTTGTTTATGAAGATTTTCATCTAAATCTGTTAGTTTCTTTGATATTTTTTGAGGAAAATATTCCGAAATTATCATGTATCTCTTCTTCATTCCATTGCTGATGTATTGTACCTTAAAGAATTCACAGAAAATCTCAGTTTCTCGTTGCAAACACCATTGATTTTTTTTACTTAAACGTATTCACGTGTCATGACTAGTAGTAATAAGTTAAACACCGGATGAAGGTTGCATTGTGGGAATAATGTACGGTGATTATCTAATGTAATTATCTACCTTTAAATGTCATTATATGTACCTTACTTTTATCAAATCCATCTGACTTTTGCGTTTGTTTTCATGATGCGCTCCAGACGTTGGCCTTGGGAATGTGATCAAGAACATTACATCTAGCTATTAAACTGTATTTATCCTCAGACCCTTCTTTTGATTGTTTTATTTTTCATTCAGTTTTAGAGGGTATATCTCTCAATTTAGGACCATTCACGTCCAATCACAGAGCTGAGTTCGGCTATGATAGCCCACAATTATCTTTAATACATATACAAGAGACATACGCACGTGAAAGTTTGTAACGCAGACTTGTGCACAGTGGGAACTCATAAACGGGCAGTGATACTATGGACTACTTTCCGGGAAAAAATACTATGGACTACTTTCCGAGAAAAAATACTATGGACTACTTTCCGGGAAAAAATACTATGGACTACTTTCCGGGAAAACGTTCTTTGTTTAGCGATGATATAGATATTGACTAAACGCACCTTAATTGATACAAATATGAGAGACGGCAAAAAATAATTTTTTAAAAATTGTCTAAACACTGACTGTACTCATTTCTTGGAAGACAGACAATTACATTGAGACATACTCTATACTTTGGGAACAAGTTAATTTGCGTTCTGTCATTTTCATAACTGTTGACAATGAGAGAGAGAGAGACAGAGACAGAGATAGAGAGAACAGCTTAAACGAAGTGTTCTTTCTTTACTATATATATATATATATATATATATATATGTATGTGTATATATATATATATATATATATATATATATATATATATATATATATATATATATTTAGCAATACATGTATTTCTCATATATAAAAGGAAATTATTCTCAGTATAGTCAATCAGTTGGAAATTTTTTTTTTAGCTATTTAACTTCAGTTTGGAGCTTTGCACAAGTGCCCATTATAAGAAACGTTCCCTGTCATGAGTGACATAAATGACCATAGAAAAGAAACAATTAACACATACAAGTCTAAAAAATCTACTCTGATGATTTATATCTCTGTGACACCAAACGACCTTGTACTCACACTAAATCTACTATGATGCTTTATATCTCTGTGACACCAAGTAATGCTTTACGTTTATGTCATACCAAGTAACGTTGTACTCACACTAAATCTACTTTGATGCTTTATATCTCTGTGACACCGAATAAAGTTGTAGTCACACTAAAGAAAAATATTTTGTCATATGTAGGGAACTATTTTTTATTGATTGAGTACTAAAATGTTTGTTCATAGTATGTTTTTTTTTAATATATGTGCCTGATTTATTGATGTAATTGCAATATCCCGTAAACTTGATTTTTGACATTAAATATCTTATCTTATTCCTTATAAGGAAAAGCTAGAAGTAGTTTGTAGCTTTAGACAGTTTGAAAAATCTATAAAAAATATTTAAGGTAGTCAAATTGAATCTTATTTTGTAGACCATTACATAATTTTCTGGTGGAACAAAAACTATATAAATATAAAAATTATCTTAAATTAAATTTTGGGGGGATAATTTCATGTAAAAAAGCAACGATCAAGAGCAAGTACTCATCATCTTACCAAATACTAGCACTTTTACTAGTAATACTAAAAACTGTTTTTTTTTCGTATTATTTCTGAAGCAAACAGTAATGCATTAAGTAGTTGCCTTTGGGAACTTGGTAAAATTCAACAATAACCATGTAGTTATCAAAACATGTAATTATTATTTTCCTGAGGGAACTGTGTGAAACATGTATTTCAATCATTTCACTCAAATTTTTGAAAATGGTTACCATATTTCCAGAGAGAAGAACTAATGTAACAAAAGGTGTATATTATAGTTTCCTAATGAAAACATCATTTAAAATATTGGCTTTTATCTGACTCATCTGTTCAAACCTCTACCATATTTCCCAAGGAAACATTATCGTAACAAAATATATATCATGTAGTTTTCTGAGGGAACTCAATGCTTACTTTATGCTGGTTGTAAATATACAGTAAAATAATCTCAGCTTCACACAGCAATTCCATATTTGTTAAGGAGATCAGTGATATATAACAGCATATAGTTTCCTGTGATACATTTAGCTCTGAAAATTTTATGTTAACCATTGGCCATGCAGTCATTGACTCGTCCTTTCAAACAGCAATCCTGAGGGAAAACAGTATAAACAAGATATTAATTACATGTAGTCCTCTGATTATAAAAGGGTTGGGATAAAAAAAAAAATGTATTTCCTCGAACATCAGTAGTGGACAGCAGTATATCAAACTGTTCCTTGGTGGAACTCTCTGAAAAAAATTAATATAAAGCAGTAACTAGGCAATCATCTAACCAAAATATGCAAAAACCTCCTATATTTTATGCGGGAACTTAATGAATAGCAGTATATCAAATTGGTTCCTGAGGGAAACTCAGTGCAAACCTAATGTAAAACAGTAATCGTGCACTCATGTTTCTGAGGGAAACTCAATGCAAACCTAATGTACAGCAGTAACCATGCACTCATGTAACTTAACATTTGCGGTACACTACCATATTTTTCAAAGGGACAGTGATATAGAATATACATACAATACATGTAGCTAGCATGGGAAGCTATGTGTAAACTTAACACCAAACAGTAACCACTAGTTATTTTGACTCACGTCTTCAAACAGTACAATATATTCCATGGGAACAATAAAGCTGAATAAGTACATAAGCTGTTTTGTGAGAACTCCATAAAAACTGACTGTAAAGCATCATTGTACAGACTATACTTAAATTTATATTTGAAAACTGCTTCAGTATTTCATGAGAGAACAAAACTTATTATTAGTCTATGAATTTTTCGTAATGGATCGCTATAAAACCTCAAGATAAGAAAACCTTTTTAATTGCACAAAGATGAATATTCATTACTTTTTTACTTCTAAAATATTTCCTGAATAAATAATAATTTGTACTCTGGTACTTGCTGTTATTATTGTTCAATGAATTTATGGTAATTTAAAAAACAAGATATTTTGAGAAAAACGTTGATAGTGTTTCTAAAAATAGCCACACATTTATTTTGTGATTTTAGTGAAGAGACTGCGGTTATTTTTTATCACCTATTTAAGATTACAAAATTATGCTGGTCACATTCCTTGAAGGAGTGTGTATTCCTTTTAAACTGTAGGAAAACCTCAGGTTATGGAATCTAATAAACAAGGATGTGAATTACATGTATAAACACAAAGATCTCAGAAGTAGGACCATCGGCTAATCACATAAGAAAAGAATACATTTATTTTTCTTGTGAAAAATTATGTCTACTTTACACCAATGCTCTATTATACTCTACCAAAGGTAGGTTAGAAAACCAGCACATTGAATGTGTACTTAGTAATTGGTGGTACTAGTTGTATAACATTACTAATACAGTCAAACCTACATATAAAGACCATTTACAGGTTCAGCTGAACGTGGTCTTTGTAGACAGTTATTTTTATATAGAGTTAAGAGTCAAGTGGGTAGATCGAAAGAGAGAGTGCAGGAAAGACAAAGAGACACAATTGCAGATAGATATATATATATAAGATAGACAGACAGATGGAACGGCATTCAAAAGATAGATAGATATATACAATAATGGGTGAATGGATGGATGGATAGATAGATATATATCTTGGTAGGGTAGGTTGTCATGTGTTAGGTAGGTACGTACATGTATGTAGGTACGTAGATTGAAGTCAGTGAGGATGATTTATCTCTGTACAGATAAATCAGAATTAAAAAATCGAGACTGTCTGTCGCTATATAAAATATTTCATGAGCCATGGGGCATGAAAATAGCAGGTACTTACTATATACAGGTAAAATATTTAGGGAAATTGGAGTGGACTGAAAAACTGTGGCTAGGTCAAATTTTACTGTATATATAATTTCCTTCCTTCCTTCCTTTATGCCCTAAATAATCATCTTGGACAAATTTACCCCCATACTCTATAATATTTACAGCTGTGTTTATCTGACTAGGTCGTGATCTTTATACAAGTTTCAAAATGGTATATATCTAAAAAGCACCTAATAAATAAATAAATAAATTAATAATCATAAATGATGATATAAATAATAATAATGACATAAATATTCATATATGATATATACTATAATAATACATGATATATACTATAAATGATACATGATATATACTATAAATGATACATGATATATACTATAAATGATACATGATATATATAATACATGATATATACTATAAATGATACATGGTATATACTATAAATGATACATGATATATACAATAAATGATACATGATATATACTATAAATGATACATGATATATACAATAAATGATACATGATATGTAAAATAAATGATATATGATATGTACAATAAATGATACATGATATATACAATAAATGATACATGATATATACAATAAATGATACATGATATATACAATAAATGATGCATGATATATACAATAAATGATACATGATATATACTATAAATGATACATTATATATACAATAAATGATACATGATATATACTATAAATGATACATGATATATACAATAAATGATACATGATATATACTATAAATAATACATGATATCATATAACTATACCCTGCTGTTGAGAAATCGTCCTGTTTATATTTCCTTACTTCAGTTTAAGTAATTTTTCTCTATTTAAGCAAGATACTGAAAGAAATACATTAAAAAAATTACAAAGTTGTATGTCTCACACGTGCCGGTACATATGCTAAGTAATAAAACATTAAAGTGTAAGGCATGATTGACGATTAGGAGGTTAGATATGGATTGGGGAATGAGGTAGGTATATCATAATCCCAGTGAAGTTAAAACTATTAGTTTTACAATAAATAATATATAAGAGATCTCAATGAACTAGATTATGCTTCCTTTATAAATATTAATACAGTTCAAATAATCTTGCATTCAGTTACAGTTAAACTGTTTAAAATCAGAGATATGACCTTCCCATGTGTTCAATTTGGTTTCCGCACTATAACTTTAGTTCTGGATCACGCACCTTGTCAAAACAACTCTATAAAAAATGATTTGCCTTTAAAGAATTGCGCTAATAAGCTATTAATATATGGGTCAAATGTTCAACGATCAAGGTCACAGATGACCACGAGAAGGACAATGGTTTTAGCATGATATTACTGATACTATGCCTTTTAAAGAATTTAGGTAATAAGCTATTAATATAGGGGTCAAATGTTCAACGATCAACGTCACAGATGACCACGAAAAGGACAATGGTTTTAGCATGATATTACTGATACTATTCAACACAGGACAGAGAAATAATATTCTGTCAAAGCTGGATGTTCTTGTTTTATAGCGTTACAAGTCTAACACTTATTGTCCTTCAACTTTCTATAGATTCAGTTGAGCCATAATTAATTCCCAGGACTTTTAATTATCTTTTATTGTTTATGTTAAATAATTCTCCTTTAGATTTAAAAGTAGATAAATAAAATAGATGATAAAAAACAAAGGGAAAAGGAAACAAATTGTATGGTCCCTTCTCGACTACTTCTACTAACAATAACAACAATAACAGGGACCTGCGCTATCTAGCTATATAGGTCCTTGATGATAATAATAAATGTTTTTAATAATGTTCATCCGGTTATTTATTTATTTATTTTTTTGTTTATTTATTTATTTATTTATTATTTTGTGCTGGTGGTCTAAATGAATCTGTGTAGACTACATACAATATTATGTCTAAAAGGTAACGTAGAGAGAGAAATTCTGATCCTCTCAAGTAAAATTCCTGAGGGAACTGCAGACTTCTCCCCTAACGTCCCCAAATCCCATCAACCCCCACCTCAAAAGATGAGGCACTAATGGTTACAGCTTTAGACCTACTTTTTTATTTTAAGAAAGTAATCAGTATTGTTTAGTGAGCATTTGAGTCGATTTGTCAAAGTGTCTCTGCTCAAAAGTATCATACGATGAAAGCAATATATCCATCATCATATTAAAAACGCGGATGATGAATAGTTATTAAATAAAATAGACGAGAAGAAAATAAAGGAAAACAAAAGAAATTGCACGAACTCCTCTTTACAACTACTACTACTACTACTACTAATAATAATAATAACAACAGTAACAAAGAACTATATTATCTAGGTATATAGCTGTTTGATGACAATAATAAATGTTGTTAATAATGTTCCTCCTGTTATTTATTAAAATTTTTATTTATTTATTTATTTATTTCTTCTTCTTCTTATTATTATTATTATTATTTTGATGGTGGTCTAAATGAATCAATGTAGACTACATATACTATATTATGTCTAAGAAGTAACATACAAAGAGAAATTCTGATGCTCTCAAGTATAATTTCTGAGGGAACTGCATACTTCTCTCCCTCCTCCCTTTCTGTCACGAAATTTTGTGTACTAAAATACCTATGTATAATATAGGAACGAAAATGTATTTGGGTTTCGTTGCCTCGTACAGCGTTACCTGCGGGTGTATAGTTTCAGCCTTAGGTGGCAGGGAACAGTTTCGTAAATTGGCCCCTGTCAAATTTCTTAACTTAAAGCTATGATGTGACTTTTTGAGCTATTATTGTTTAATAATTAAAGATATGGATATATTTGTGAATTAGTTGTTTCGGGCTTGTGTCGTTCTTCAAATTGATGTGAGGCATGTACACCTTCCATAGTCAGTTCACAGTATGTAGACAGTGAAATACCAATAGTCGGCTAGGAAGCAGAGCAAGCCACCCATAGCAGTAAACAAGTGGATTCAAGGCAAGAAGAATATCTCAAAAACGGCTTGGATGGCAACTATTTTGAAATGCATCAAGCTGTTTAGTACACACTGTTTTGCGGAAAAATCACCTAGGAAAAGGGCTTGTGTTTGCACTGTGAGCAGCACTTGGCGTCAAAAATGACCTTCGGACGTGAAAAATGCAGGTATAAATTTGGGGTTGGAGTGCATAAACTTCTTTTGCTATGAACTGCCATTGACTTGTCAGGTCAAGTGAATACTATTTTTATGCTTTGTTTTAATATAGCTATCCAAAAATATGGACCATTTTGACCTCACTTGTGTGTTTTATTTTTTATGATTTTTAACATTAGGCTAGTGGATGCGGCATTAAATTTGTGCATAAAAACTGTCCCTTGCACCCTTAGCTATTTCAAAATACTGAGCTCGTTTCACCCCCTGATGCACGCTCAAAGGGCCGTTGGTGAGAAACCCGATTACCTCGAGTTCTCTGGCCGTCGATTTGACCACAACCCGGTACTTATAGCCCAAATTCTCTCTGTATCGTCACAATAAAGATGGGTCTTGTCAGGAAGCTGTCCACTTTCCAGACGGTTTGTGATGAGGCTTGTCTGAAGGCCTCTCAGAATTATTAATATCTGGGTACATCTCAGTAAGTAAGGTGGACTCGGGTGTTGGGGATTTGGGGAGAATTAAAAACTTCAGAATTTGCAGCGGTCTCTGCCCAACCAAGCAAGGTGTTGACAGTGTATCTGAAAATATGAACATCAATAACCACTTTATGAAAGCAATATTCAGCTGTAGAGAGGTATGTGAAAAGAAAAAAATGTATTCCTCTTTCTTGCTACCCGTTCTAGTTGATATAATTATTTTATATATTGAATGTTTCGAAATTCATTCAAAATTTTCTAGAAAGTCAGACATATGTCACATAACGACATGTTATTGGATAGAATATAATCTGTTTCAAGTTAGCCATTTTTATAGCTGAACAAACAGGTTTAATTCAATTATATGCTGTACGCATTAAATGATGAGTAATGTTCAAATTCTTATAACCAGTGCGATTATTCTTATCGGAGACAGATTCATTTACGAACTTGGTTATTACAATAATAATCTCGTAGAGTCGTTCTTATGAAATAATTTATTGCGTAACGCAGTCAATTCATGTGCGCACATGCGGAATATATATCATAGAATTAGTACTTAACCATGTCTCGTGTATTACACGGCTCAGTCATTGTATGTTGAACTGTTCATAGGGAGTCATCGAACTTGGATTTCGTGCAACCCGGATACTGCTGTCATTGGTGACGTTGGTTCGAAGGACGGTATTGGTTTACTCTATGTGAGGGGCCAAAGGTTCTAGACCAATTGGTCTGCGGGATAAGGAGGCTCTCGAGGGATCCTTCGGCAGGTTGGGAGGAGCGGACTACACGAGGTTGTTCCTTCACCATTTGACGGGAGCTGTGGAATCAGAAATTACTCGTGACCATCGACTGGATGCCACGAGATAAATACCATCAGATATTGATTTTGAAATTCAATGTCACTATATGTGTGAAAATAAAATTCAACGTGACTGTATGTGTGAAAATCAATCCTACCTCCATCATACTTGTTGATGAACCAAACATTGACCATACTTGTTTACAAGTCCATATATCAGTTACACTTGTTTATAATTCCATAAATCAATCATATCTGTACAGGAATTCAATACATTGATTACACTTGTTTATAATTCCATACATCAATCATATCTGTACAGGAATTCAATACATTGATTACACTTGTTTATAATTCCATACATCAATCATATATGTTAAGAAATTCAAAACATTGATCATTCTTGTCAAATTCCATACATTGATTATATATGTTGACAGACCCATACATCAATCATAGTTGTTTATAAATTTCATGCATTGATCATGTCAGTAGAAATACAAACTCGTTTGTAATTCATTTGTTGTAATTCCATGCTTTGATCGGTTCCATTTAGGAACAATATCATTTTGTTATATCCATTGTTAAACTTTGTGCGTATCATTTTGTTATATCCGTTGTTGAATTTTATGCGCACGTATAAGGTGTTCAATTCATTCATCATTCTTTTTTACATTATAAATAAACATTTCATTCACGTAATTGTAATAAGTTGTTGTTACACCCTCCCCAACCCCACCCCCACCTCGAAAGATCACGCACTAATGGTTACAACTCAAAATAACTATTTGAAAAAAAATCTGCGAGGCATACATCCATACACCCAATTTTGGATATTATTCCTACGCCGACCATCTCGACACACACGTATGTATATTAAGAGCTTAACAAAATAGTTTCAAATACTTGGTCACTTTACTTTGTTTTGTTATGAAGACTTCCTAAGATTAATGTAAGATATGTCTTGGTTGTAATTTAGACCAGATAATATTCTTCATAAAAGTGTTAACATGTGCTTTTGCAAAACGTAAAATTGCTCATACTCATTGTATCACTTCCGTTGCTATATCTTCAGTTTCGGAGGTGGGTAGTTTTTTCACGTTGTCAAGCTCTATAAGTTCGGAGGTAAGGAAATATGGCATGTTTTCCGCAATCCCCAAAATCCACTAACATTTAAGCACTAGTGTGAACAAGTCTGAAAAACAGACCTAATTGACCTTGGGGTCAAATCTAAAGTTACTACTTGCATTTTTGTTCTTCACTGAGCTTATAAACACAGTGAGTTGTACATATATAAATGAATTTTGACCAGACTGTGTATTCAGATGAATTGCAATAAAAAAAAACGTCAATATTAATCACTCTAACATTAATTTCAAGCACAAAGCTTTTCACTCAGGTTTTTATATATGATAGTTTGTGAGTATTATGACACAAAAAGTATGAATGGATTTTTATATGTGATTGTTTGTGGGCATTATGACACAACAAGTATGAATGGATTTTTATATGTGATTGTTTGTGGGCATTATGACACAACAAGTATGAATGGATTTTTATATGTGATAGTTTGTGAGTATTATGACACAACAAGTATGAATGGATTTTTATATGTGATAGTTTGTGGGCATTATGACACAAAAAGTATGAATGGATTTTTATATGCGATAGTTTGTGGGCAATATGACACAAAAAGTATGAATGGATTTTTATATGTGATAGTTTGTGGGCATTATGACACAACATGTATGAATGGATTTTTATATGTGATAGTTTGTGGGCATTATGACACAACAAGTATGAATGGATTTTTATATGTGATAGTTTGTGGGCATTATGACACAACATGTATGAATGGATTTTTATATGTGATAGTTTGTGAGCATTATGACACAACAAGTATGAATGGATTTTTATATGTGATTGTTTGTGGGCATTATGACACAACAAGTATGAATGGATTTTTATATGTGATAGTTTGTGGGCATTATGATACAACAAGTATGAATGGATTTGTATATGTGATAGTTTGTATGCATTATGACACAACAAGTATGAATGGATTTGTATATGTGATAGTTTGTGAGCATTATGACACAACAAGTATGAATGGATTTTGATATGTGATAGTTTGTGAGCATTATGATACAACAAGTATGAATGGATTTTTATATGTGATAGTTTGTGAGCATTATGATACAACAAGTATGAATGGATTTTTATATGTGATAGTTTGTGAGCATTATGACACAACAAGTATGAATGGATTTTTATATGTGATTGTTTGTGGGCATTATGACACAACAAGTATGAATGGATTTGTATATGTGATAGTTTGTGGGCATTATGACACAACAAGTATGAATGGATTTGTATATGTGATAGTTTGTGGGCATTATGACACAACAAGTATGAATGGATTTGTATATGTGATAGTTTGTGGGCATTATGACACAAAAAGTATGAATGATTTTTATATGCGATAGTTTGTGGGCAATATGACACAAAAAGTATGAATGGATTTTTATATGTGATAGTTTGTGGGCATTATGACACAACATGTATGAATGGATTTTTATATGTGATTGTTTGTGGGCATTATGACACAACAAGTATGAATGGATTTTTATATGTGATAGTTTGTGGGCATTGTGACACAACATGTATGAATGGATTTTTATATGTGATAGTTTGTGAGCATTATGACACAACAAGTATGAATGGATTTTTATATGTGATTGTTTGTGGGCATTATGACACAACAAGTATGAATGGATTTGTATATGTGATAGTTTGTGGGCATTATGACACAACAAGTATGAATGGATTTTTATATGTGATAGTTTGTGGGCATTATGACACAAAAAGTATGAATGGATTTGTATATGTGATAGTTTGTATGCATTATGACACAACAAGTATGAATGGATTTGTATATGTGATAGTTTGTGAGTATTATGATACAACAAGTATGAATGGATTTTTATATGTGATAGTTTGTGAGCATTATGATACAACAAGTATGAATGGATTTTTATATGTGATAGTTTGTGAGCATTATGATACAACAAGTATGAATGGATTTTTATATGTGATAGTTTGTGAGCATTATGATACAACAAGTATGAATGGATTTTTATATGTGATAGTTTGTGAGCATTATGACACAACAAGTATGAATGGATTTTTATATGTGATTGTTTGTGGGCATTATGACACAACAAGTATGAATGGATTTGTATATGTGATAGTTTGTGGGCATTATGACACAACAAGTATGAATGGATTTGTATATGTGATAGTTTGTGGGCATTATGACACAACAAGTATGAATGGATTTGTATATGTGATAGTTTGTGGGCATTATGACACAACAAGTATGAATAGATTTTGATATGTGATAGTTTGTGGGCATTATGACACAACAAGTATGAATGGATTTGTATATGTGATAGTTTGTGGGCATTTTGATACAACAAGTATGAATGGATTTTTATATGTGATTGTGATTTTGATATGTGATAGTTTGTGAGCATTATGATACAACAAGTATGAATGGATTTTTATATGTGATAGTTTGTGAGCATTATGACACAACAAGTATGAATGGATTTTTATATGTGATAGTTTGTGAGCATTATGATACAACAAGTATGAATGGATTTTTATATGTGATTGTTTGTGAGCATTATGACACAACAAGTATGAATGGATTTTTATATGTGATTGTTTGTGGGCATTATGACACAACAAGTATGAATGGATTTGTATATGTGATAGTTTGTGGGCATTATGACACAACAAGTATGAATGGATTTGTATATGTGATAGTTTGTGGGCATTATGACACAACAAGTATGAATGGATTTTTATATGTGATAGTTTGTGGGCATTATGATACAACAAGTATGAATGGATTTTTATATGTGATAGTTTGTGGGCATTATGATACAACAAGTATGAATGGATTTTTATAAAACCCATTTTGTGGATATATCTGAAGAGCACGAGGGGTATTTAAAAAGTTTTAAATATTAGTGTGCTGTACAACAAAGTTTTTCTTTTTATTAGTTAACAGTACGTCAGTGCATCTCATAAAAGTACCCAGTATGCACCTCTACATATATTCTCAGTCTGATCATCCAATTAATAAATCCCATTTTCTATTCATTTTTTGATATGTTGCTCCCACATTGGAAAACTGCACTTTGAACCCCACTGCGGCTTTCAAATCGTCTGCCTCTCAGCCAATTACTGATAACGTGATTCAGTCGAATACCAGTTGGAGATAAATCAGGGCTGTATTGAGAATGTGGCAAAGTTTGGATGCTGTGCTCCTTCAGGAGTATGCGCCTGTTCTTTGTCATGTAGTAGATGGATACCTCGAGTACCGATGCGCGGACGAGTGGTTCGGTACTGTTCTACAAATTTTGGCAACACTTTGGAGGCATACAAATGTCCAGATGTCCAAAATTCTCCAACATTTTTATGTCACTGTCATTTACCTATGTTACGTCACACGCATATATATATATGCAAGTATCAGGCGTGATGCACGTGCAGCTCCAGGTTATTTTATAGAACGTTATTATGTATATCCGTCGGCATTAAATTTATTTACAGGTTGAAAGAAACAAAAAAGTTATAACAAAATATTCAGAAATTTTCAAATACCCCTTGTACCTTGAATGATGCCAGTTCAGTATTATATATATATATATATATATATATATATATATATATATATATATATATATATATATATATATATATATATATATATATATATATTTCTCGTATAAATTATTTATGAAACCAAACTTAGCATGTGGGTATATCGTGACATTTCCTGAGATGAGTTCAGTGATCTTCAATTCACGATAACAGGTCAAGGTCAAAGACTATGACAAAGAATTTTGCATTGCTTTAATCTTATAAATATGTTAACTCGTACATGTAAGAATATATTTTTCTTACCAAAGTCAAATATATATTTGAGTTTCTCAAGAATGCCTTAGATGATTTCAATACTCAGCAATGCAATATATATATATATATATATATATATATATATATATATATATATATATATATATATATATATATATATATATAAACATTTAAAGAAGGGATGAAACAGACTTCTCGTCAATTCCAATTTTTTTTTCGGCCAGCAGAGCATTCAGTCTCTTCGAGCGGCTTCTGTTTGTACTGTTGCTCAGGCATGTCCATTAGTACAAAAGTAGCGTCGTATCGACGTAGACACGAGACAAGACTTCTCTTATGGATCAAAAAACGCAT
The DNA here is from genome assembly GCA_029931535.1 of Margaritifera margaritifera. Lineage (NCBI taxonomy): Eukaryota > Metazoa > Mollusca > Bivalvia > Unionida > Margaritiferidae > Margaritifera > Margaritifera margaritifera. The sequence continues at coordinate 6,093,153 of JAQPZY010001676.1, read as the reverse complement.
GCAGCCTTCTCTAAATATAATGAACATTGTCTACTTATACGGTACCGATCCTTCACTCTTTCGAAATATTTTTGTCTATCATTGTGAATGGAATTCAAAACAAATTGGGATTGATATAGATTCGATTCTGTGCATTCGACCCGCGGTGAAAAAAGTCTAAACAGTTCAAGTCAGTGTGTAAGGTACGGCAATACGGATTGAACATCCGTATTGATCACCTAATCAACCATGTAACGTTAAATGGGTATTTTTAAAAAAAATAAAAGCCTCATCTAAACTGAATAGTAAACGATTTCAGTACAGACACTGGCGAAACGTATCTGTACGCGAAAGAAGAATGATTGTTTTCTAAGAGTAATAAGTTGAGGACGTAACATTTAAGAAGTTCCTCTAAACGTTATGAATAATCAGAATTGTACATAGTGTGATGTATCTAGGATTTTTAATACGTGTCCATGAGGTAAGTTGTACTTTAGTTAGATTATGGTCATTTTGTAAATAAGTTGTTTACATAGGCATTTCGCAATATCTTGTTGTAAACAAGATATTTACATAGAATTTCACAATTAGTACATAGTATTTCTCAATAAGACTGTTCCTTTCCATGTATTTTGTCACGTAGCATTTGTTTTCTAGAAAATTCTGTCAGGTGACTTGTGTTTATATATAAGGAGTTTGGTGAACAATATTTCATTCTTGTTCTAATGGTCAGTCCATGAAGAATCATTTTAATAATGAGATGTTTATAGTTGTGTTGTGGAAATCAGAGCGAATTCAGAGAGAGAAATTATTTATTTACAATTTTCATTGGATTACTAAAGTGCTCATTCTCATTTTGGATTAATACTTGACTTTGGGATTTTAGTGAATTCATTCAAAGATATTCTGGATTACATCATTCAGGCATATCAAGGCTACTGGCACATCAGGACATTCAATACTACTGGCACCAGGACATTCGAGGCCACATTCTATATTTTGGACCTGTGATTAGGACACTTAGGATGATTGGATTATTTTGAGAATTTTTCGTACTCTTTATATTTCCTTACTTCAGTTTAAGTAATTTTCCTCTGTTCAGGCAAGATATTGGAAAAATTCATTAAACAAATTACAAAGTTCGATGTCTCACACGTACCGGTACATATGCTAAGTAAAAAAACATTGAAGTTCAAGGCATGACTGACAGACAGATGCTTAGATATGGATGGGGGAGTGAGGTAGGTATATCATAATCGCAGTGAAGTTAAACCAATTAGTTTTACAATAAAAATTACATAAGAGATCTCAATGAACTAGATTGTGCTTCATTTATAAATATCAATACAGTTCAAATAATCTTGCATTCAGTTACAGTTAAACTGGTTTAAAATCAGAGATATGACCTTCCTCCCTCTTCCATATGTGTTCATTTTGATTTCCACACTATAACTTTAGTTCTGGGTCATGCACCTGGTCAAAACGTCTCTATGATAAATGACTTGTCTTTAAAGAATTGAGGTAATAAGCTATTAATATAGGGGTCAAATGTTCAACGATCAAGGTCACAGATGACCACGAAAAGGACAATGGTTTTAGCATGATATTACTGATACTATTCAACACAGGACAGAGAAATAATATTCTGTCAAAGCTGTATGTTCTTGTTTTATAGCGTTACAAGTCTAACACTTATTGTCCTTCAACTTTCTATAGATTCAGTTGAGCCATAATTAATTCCCAGGACTTTTAATTATCTTTTATTGTTTATGTTAAATAATTCTCCTTTAGATTTAAAAGTAGATAAATAAAATAGACGATAAAAAACAAGGGGAAAAGGAAACAAATTGCATGGTCCCTTCTCGACTACTTCTACTAACAATAACAACAATAACAGGGACCTGCGCTATCTAGCTATATAGGTCCTTGATGATAATAATAAATGTTTTTAATAATGTTCATCCGGTTATTTATTTATTTATTTATTTGTTATTAGTATTATTATTATTATTATTATTATTATTATTATTATTATTATTTTGTGCTGGTGGTCTAAATGAATCAGTGTAGACTACATACAATATTATGTCTAAAAGGTAACGTAGAGAGAGAAATTCTGATCCTGTCAAGTAAAATTCCTGAGGGAACTGCAGACTTCTCCCCTAACGTCCCCAAATCCCATCAACCCCCACCTCAAAAGATCACGCACTAATTATTACAGCTGGAGATACCTATTTGTTGTTGTTGTTGTTGTTGTTGTTGTTGTTTTTAAGAAAGTAATCAGTATTGTTTAGTGAGCATTTTTAGTCCATTTGTCAAAGTGTCTCGGCTTAAAGTGTCATACGATGAATGCAATATATGCATCATCGTATTAAAAACGCGGATGTGGAATAGTTATGTTCCGCGTGGTTAAGCTGGTTATTGATTTCCGGTCACAAATGTTCCTCAAGGAACAAGTCAGCATAACAAACTTATATCTGCGAGTCATACACCCAAAACCTCGCTTTCGATCAACGAGATAATGCGATAACCTGCATTGCCTGAAAACCAAACCTAATTGACCCTGACTCCGACAAGACGTAAAAATCTTATGGTTCTCTATGTGCACTGAGAAATAGCCAATGAACAATACCTCGTCTGCACACGAAGAAAAATGTTTTATTTTTCGGAAAGTTCCAAGTAGAGGACGTTTCCTTTAAGAATAATTGAAACTGTAGATAGAAACACAAGTAGAAGAAATAACAGGAAGAAAAAAAAATAGCGAAGAAATCTATGTAATTATAAAATATTTCTATATCATTTTGCCGTTACCGCCTGATGAGACCTGCTGAGGTTTGAAACATTTGTTTTTTACGCTTTTGTTGTATACGTAAAAGCTTCTCCCCTCTTTCTGCTCGACCTTGATGATAATTGAGACAGCTGTACAAAATAAAATGTGGCCTTGTGGTGACCATTCACGTTTTTCTCTAACGAAGATTATGATGTATTAGTATAAAGAATTATTTTAACATTACCTATATATTAGTCGACTAATATAGCACAAAGTACTGCATGTTGTCACGTAGGTCATATAAAAGCAGAGTTATAGATGCCGTAAAGCCGCTTGTATTCGCCTCTACTTCACCAGCATTATCGACTTGTCAGAATCACTTGTATATTCTGGGAACAACAACAGCAGCAGCAGCAACAACGGCAACAACAACAACAACAACAATGATGAAGACGATTATTTATAGAATCAGTCATATACACTGGTGTTGGATAGGGAAATCTTATCCGAGGGTCAGGATGTGCAGGCAGAAAGTGTGCTTTGCCAAGTAGCTGCCAATAAGCTCTGATCCAGAGTGAGAGATGAATAGAATTCTTCATATGCATCAGAGAAGGATAGGAAAATTCCACCCTTGGGATCACAATTCTGCGTCAAGCACTCAGGTAAAATTTCTACCCTCGGGTCAGAATTCTGCGTCCAAATTCTGATCCCGCGGGTGGAATTTTCCTATCCAACACCGACTCTCAAATTAATGAACGAAAAATGAGGGAGGGTCGTACCAAAATATAGTGTATTGGGAACACTGATGCAGCTTTAAAACAGTAAAACACACAGTGAAAATTTAATAACCTTAAAATAGCGTGCGAAAAGTTAGGTTTACACTGAAAAAATTAATTGTAAACTTTAAATTACGTTTAAACACTCGACGAAAGGATACTGTTTTGAATCGTTCCATCGTATTAACCCAGGCCGGCTACGGTTGTGTGTCCTTGGGCCAGGCACTTTACTCCAATTGTCTCGGTACTAAATAACCTATGTGTGTTGCTGTGCCGTAAGAGAGCAAACCAATCAAAGAACAGTGGGTGAACCCGATCAGATGGAATAAGTTAATAGCAATACACAGCGTCCAAATTTTGTACTGAGGATAATTTGTGCAATGATACAAATGTGTGAACAGGTAAAACAATAAATTCCCTCTTATCACTAAGATTAAACAAGACAGACCAAAAATAATATATATAAAAAAAGTCCTCGAATCAACTTTGATCTGGAATTGATTTTTCTTTCATAAATAATAATGAGAATATGAATCTAAAAAAAATAAATAACAATTAACAATTACAACAATGGCTTTTCTACTCGAACCCGGACTGCAGATGCTATGCATATAGCTAGGTTGATCAGTGCAAAACATCCTGTTTCTGGGACGCTAACTTCAACCGCTGCTCGTTTTAAGACGTAAATGTGTTGTAATTAATATTTATCTTGATTAGTGCACAAAAATGCTTACGTATTGATGATGGAAATCGGAGGTTTTTTGCAATTTTGTGTACAGTACAATATAATAATAATAATAATAATAATAATAATAATAATAATAATAATAATAATAATAATAATAATATAATGACTATTTTCTGAGGATAAAACATGTGGTTCTGAATCAATCAACCAATCTTGGATGTAGTCCTCAATAACAGAATATTAAAACTTTAAATGCATCGTATATGTATAAATTTTTCCTACAGTGTCTGACACATTCAAATGTAATCATAAAATATGCATACACACATGTATACACATAATAGATTAAAACATACATAAGATATACATGTAGGTTAGGGAGATGGGAAAGTAGTTGGGTATCCAAGTTAGGTATCTCAATTTGTTTGCACTATTGCATAATCAGAATAAAAAAAGAAATTTGTGATGCGCGCTCTTAAAAGAAGAGAATGTTGGTGTTTGTTTAATATCATTTGGGATGATAGTCCACAACACTGCTGCGGAATATGTAAAAGACGTTGTGTACCGTTTTGAATTTAGGCAAATGAAAATTAGAGTACGAATTAGACTGTAGATTGTGTGAATGGATATTGGAAGCTGGAATTAAGAGATCATTGATATATTGTGAAGCCAAGTTATAAAAAGATTTATATGTCAAAATAGCTTTAAAGTTTTTACCTCTATGATTAAAAGGTAACCACTGTAAATTAACGAATAAATTTAATAATTCTAGCGGCTTGTTTTTGGAGTTTAATTATCTGATTAAGATTAGTAGCATTGCAATTGTCCAGTATGGTTCCACTATAATCAATATATATATATATATATATATATATATATATATATATATATATATATATATATCCATTATAAAACATTTTTAGCGTTGATTCTGACATATACCAAGACAGTCTGTTCAATAAGGTTATTCTGCAGGATAATGCAGAACACGCGCACTGTATTTGATTTTCCCTGTCAATAATCATACCTAAAAGCTATTGATTTTTGATGTTATTTAATTTAGTTCTCTGAACAAAAATATTGATATCCTCTCATTTCTTTATTCATTGCCTTCATCCAATTGTGATACAGTTAGGTTTTTCTGTGTTTAATTGCATTTGTTGGTTTCGCACTACAGTATAACAGCATCCATGTCCTGTTGTAAATTTTGTTCAAGAGAAGGGATTGTATCACTCACGGTGTATAAGATTGTCATCCGTAAAAAGATCAGTTTCAGTGGCATTCATATGAAGTGGTAAATCATTCATGAAAAGGAGAAAGAGTCAAGGGTCTAAATTATAACCTTGAGGGACTCCACTTTTGACGTATTGTAAAGAAGATGTAGCATTGGTCACAGAAACACACTGTTGCCGTCCTGTCAGGAAAGACTCAAACCAAGCAAGCAAATTATCACTAATTTTGAATGCCTTGAGTTTTTTCATTAATATTTCATCATCTACTAAATCAAACGCTTTTTAAAATCTAAATAAATTGCTCCGATTATTTTTCCGTCATCTATGGGAGCTAGCCATGCATCAACCAACTTTGTGAGGGCAGTTTGGCATGAACTCTTTTCTCTGAAACCTAATTGTTGAGTTATGTAGAAGATTATATTTCTTTAAAAATCGGCGAAGATGAAGTGCGATGTGGTTTCAAAAAAATTAGATAAGGTTGGTCACATTGGTATAGGTCGATAATTGTTTGCTGGCGATCTATCACCTTCTTTAAAGTCTGGAAACACTTTGGCTAATTTCAGATTAGTTGGAAAGATTCCCGTATCAATAATTGTATTTAACAAGCCAACAATTTAAGGGACAGCAACTTGAGCTGATAGTTTGAATATTTTCAGTGAGATTTCATCTAGTCCTGTTGCTTTGGTGCCATGAAGGTTCTTTAAAATATCCTTAACATCTTGAACACAAATGTAAGGGATCTGGAATGATATATGAGATGGGACTTTCGACTCTACAAAATCTATAAGGAGTGAAAATTCGTGTGATGCGGAAGAATGTTCTCCAAGTATTGAAGTTAATGATGTGAAAAGGTATTTAGGTTGTTTGGAGTATGTAATGGCTCTGTACTAGTATGACTACCAGTTGTTAATTCTGAAGGGAAGTCACGAACAACTGATCTTAAATTGAAGTTACGAAAATGTTTCCATATTTTTCTGCAGTCACTTTTATTCTCAATTAATCTTGAAAAATGATCCATTTTTGCTTTAGCGATTAAACGTTTTACTAAATTTCTTCGTTTCTTGTAACTTTGTTTGTCACTCTGTTTGTGATAGTGTTACGACTCTATGGTCTAGAAAAATGTAACAGAAAGAAAGTGAAAATAACAAATCAAGTAAAAATCAACAAGCAATTTATTTCTAGATAATTAAAATGAAAAATCAAAAAGACACTTACAGTAACGTGTATTAAAATCCAAATAATCCAATAAGAATTAGTGTTCTAATCACAAGTCCTAAATATAGAATGTTCCGAATTCACGGCTGTATCCTTGAATGTTATGATGTGCCAGTGATCTTCAAAATCCTGATGTACTAGTAGTCTTTAATGTGCTGATGTCAAAATGAAGTACTCCAAAATATCTCTGAATAAGTTCACATAAATTCCAAAATCATCAATTAAAAATCCAAAATCCAAAAGTTTATAATCACTGTTATAATCCAATGAATATTCTAAATAATTCCTCTCTTAGAATTTGGAATGACTTTCCACAACTGTAATAGCTCTTTACAAGTCTGATAGTAATGTCGAAACTGAAAAACTGTCCACTAAACATGGTATATATAAAGATTGGTCACATGACAGAATGTTCTAGAATATGTGTCATATTAATGGAATTTTACTTGTATGGACATGACTTTTTACACATAACTCTAAGGATTTTCCAGTTTTATCTGTAAACAAAATCAACCTTGACCTCAAATTGAGAAAACATTATGTTTATCAAAACTATACTTGAACTCAAATCTGAAGTAAACAACCTAATTCAAGGACACTAGTTAAACATGTTTTTTTTCTGATAAACAACATTAAGATTTAAGCAAATATTAAAGTCAAGAAATATTTATAATTTCCTAAAATATCTATAATATTATATAAACATCATACATAACAATAGAAATCAAGCAGTTTCATGACTTCCCTTATTTCAGAGTTAAACCAGTCAGGTTGCATAATTCTCTTGAACCTTTTGTATTTAATTAGAACATGTCGATTTAGGACTGCAAGAAAAATTGCAGTCAAACGTTTTACATCAAGATCTGGACTTATAAAAGTAGGTTGACAATTACTTAGAGCACATTTCAAGTCGGTCAAAAAGGTATCGTCATGGACATGGTTATAGGATCGGTGCTTAATAGAGGTATGGGTCTTTTGAATGGTTTCCAGAATTTGTTTCTTGTGGCACAGATTGGATAGTGATCACTAACAGAATATGTTGGGACGAATGTCTCGACTATAAATTCAGGGTGCGAAGAATAAATAAATAACAATAATAACGGCAATTGTGGCAACGACGACGATGATTTTGTTGCTAATCATGGTTTTGTTCTAGCATTCCCTAAATTAGTTTGGAAGCCGCCGGGTTGCTCTGTGTTTAGCGTGCTCGACATGTGACCGGAATAATGCAGGTTCGAATTCTGCCTAAATCAGGACGAGACGGCTGCTGAGGCCTGTCTCCGGGCAAGGCACTTTACTCCAATTGCCTCGGCACGATCTAATCTTTAATGTGTTGACGTGTTCTCAAACATCAGTTAGTTAGTCAATCTAAAGTGCTCCTATGTATAACAATTAGTTATCCTTCGCCACTCTTCTTAAGAAAAAAAAATCCAAGTTATTTTTTCTATGGAATTGAAAATAAAATTAAAAAAACCCTGCCCTTTTTCTCCGATATTACCTTTTTCTAAGAAAAGTGTTCTATAGTGTTATCTGGTGGGTACAGTTCCTGAGCCGAAGGTGACGGCGTTAAACTTCACCAGAAAACACTGTAGGAGAACGGTTCCCAAATAAGAAAGCAATAATATACGAGGGGTACTTGGGATATATTTATATTATCACGGGCATTAAATCGTTCATTGCTTTTATTATATTGGCGAATCATTTGAATCTGAGAAAGGTTTGAGCGAGATGGGTCCCGCATTTGTTGACGGCTGATTAAAAACATAATCGGGCTGAAATCGCAAAACAGCTAATCACCATATATGAAAAGAGTGACCAGAAACGTTTGAATGAGATAGCCACAATTGATGAAACATAGATTTACTTTTTTGAACTTTGCCACATCCTTTATACAGCCCCTAATTAGCTCCAAGTGATTTTTGGTTGAATCCCGTTAACAAGGATTCGAGGAGGGGCAGACGATTGAAAGCAGCCATGCGGTTGGAAGTGTAGTTTCCAGTGTATGAACAACATGTCAAAATATTGATACAAAATGGCATTTAATAATTGGATAATTAGAGTGAGAAAGTGTGTATAGGTGCATGGAGAGTACTTTGAGAGGATGCATTGACTAGTAAGGAACTTTTGTTGTATAGCGCACTAATATGCTGAACTTTTTAAATACCCCTCGTATTTAGTATTTTGCACAACGTAAAGTGATGTCATATGACGTCAGCGCGTGGCAATAGTGCCCGCTGCAACAGGCCTCGGTTTAATTAAAGTTCTGAAAATTTCGCCTCATTTTGAAACAGGCCTCGGTTTCGTCAAAGTTCTGAAAATTTGGCCTCATTTTGAGTCTGAGGATTTACGTTATCTTGCTTATGATATTTCAGAAACTATCAATATTTTGTCAGAGGAGGAGATAGTGCAAAGGATGCAAAATAACTTTTTAGTTTTAAAACTGAACACATGGAAACTTTTTAAGTCTTGAAAAAAAAGAGCTGAGGAATTAGTAAAATTTAAGAAAATTTTTCGAAAATTTATCAAAGATAAGCAAGCTTCCTTTAAGAAAAATTCAAGATGTTATCATTGTATTGTAATCCCTGATGCACACAAAATGTTATGCGAAAGAAATCTCTGTTACAAGCCAAGCAATAAGATATTCTAAAATATTTCCCTAGTCAAGTATAACATCCAGAAGTCAAGGGAGAAATAAATACTGTCCTAAAGTAGATATCTGTAGTTAGCCAGCTGGAGAATTTATAGTGTGATGTACAAAGTCCAAATAGAATACTTGCAAAAACAAATTAAATGCATTATTTCATTGACAGCAGTCACTGTATACTATAATGATATGTTATACTTAGTCTGACCCAAATCTCACAAGTCACTGCATATACCGACATTTACAGCTTCTTGATTAACTTATACTCAAGTTGGACCAACACATCAATTTATTTTCGCTGTTGCTACAACGCGTCCGTTAGTGCGTAAGTAATTTATCGGTAAATTTACAGATTTTTGTCTTCTTTCTACTCCGCTATTTATATGTAAAGCTGTTTATGTTTAAATCTATCTGTCTTACTTTTTTATATCTGTCTGAGTCTCTCTGTTGCAGACTCTCTCCAGTTTTAAAAGTTATATGGGATTCTATTCGCAATGTCATGTTTTGCTTCACTGATTGGAGAAAAGCATAATGCCAGTTTCTGTTAGGCTCAAAAAGCACCTGTTCGGAGATTTAAGTTTAGAAATACTTTGCTGCTTGCCACACTTTTTATACGAAGAGTTTGACTAATTTATACAGTCAATTTGAATATGTGGTGAATGTTTTCCGGAATATTACCACATTTTGAACCATTTTAACGACATTCGACACAAAGGACATAACATATAATGAGTGAGAAGGAAGAAAGCTCATATGCCTGCTTCCGGTACACACAGAGAAAGAAATTTCCCACCTAAAAATCTGTATCTCTGTGGGGGAGGATAAAAAAACGTACAAGACGGTATTTTCTATCGAGCCTACTGTAAATTTTACATGCCAAACATTGCAAAAATACTTTACGTTGTGTCAAAAGGAGACATATCCGATTAGGGCTTACTCGAATACAGGGGAAAGATAAAGATTAAAAACGCACCTGTATGCATATGTACGTCACACTTTGCAATATTGATTGCTTATTCGTCGTTATCCTTGAAAGTTTCAACTTTGATTAAAAGGTACTACGTTTTATGAGATGATATCACCAGGTCGAGCTTACTCATGCATCCACACCTCTCTACAAACCGATTTCGACTTTTTTTATAAATTAAATCAATGTAATAAAATCTTACTGTAGTGGATATGTTTGCACTTTTGTTAATACCTTATCTTCATGGAGAAATCGATTTAACGTGCAATATTGCACAAGTTAAACAAATCAGTCAGTGGTAAATAACTTGAAACTAGGTGCAACTAATATGTGGCCAAATATCACTCACTGAAAGGGGAGATTTGATGTTTATAATCTACAGGTGATTCCGGCGAAGGAATACGTATATGTATCAAACAAAATTAAACATAGAAAGCGGTACATAGACAGTGCTTCGACTATGTAAGGCGTCAATACAATAATACAATAAAATGGATTCGAATGCAAACGTTGATCTGTCTAATTACGTTCGCCTTACATACATCTCCGACCCCCCCCCCCCACCCCGTTTCTAATGGCACTGAAAAGGCTTTTAGTTACGGCATTACATGGATCTCCTTGATCCTGTTAAATACTGAAAGTTTAATTCTATCTAAGTGGGAATATCTCGTTAAAGCATTTACGCAGCCTAGCAACGACATTACAACTCTTAATTCGTGCATTTAAAACGCCACATTATGAAAGCACGTGAATCGAACTTAAAATGTTAAATTATCGATAAGTGATTTAAATTCGATTGCGATTGCTTAATTTACCACAAAAATTAAATAAACCAAATCTCGTGCTAACTTTTCCTATTTAAAAAGCAAAGGTGCAGTGTGTATTGTACGTTTGTTTAGAACTGAATCTTTTTTCTACAACTGTGTCAGTTGGTCGAAAGATAAACTGCGGGATACAGTTTCTTTACACACACACACACACGAAAGGGAATCTAACCCGGGTACGGCTAGGTGATGTGGTATGTGTGGAAAGTTTTCCATTTAAAATCGCCTAAATCCATAATTCATGTTCACTAAAAATGATGGTTCACAGCAGTTAAGTAAGTGGTTCCCCCACATATGAAATGAAATGATTTGGCAGAGAGAGAGAGAGAGAGAGAGAGAGAGAGAGAGAGAGAGAGAGAGAGAGAGAGAGAGAGAGAGAGAGAGAGAGCGACTCGAATGGAATTTTGAAGTACTTGTAAAAAAAATTCTTTAGACATAATATTTTTAAAACGTTATAATTTAAAATCAGGGGTACAATTTATGTCAAAAAAAAAAAAAGAACAAAAAACAAATAAAAAGAAAATGAATGATCTCTGATTAGTATATAATATATAGTGGTTCGAAAAATATGAAATTTTTAACCTACAAAACTTATATCATGTACGAGTAGAACTCAAATTCAATGTTTAAACTTGTTTTTGACAAAAACTTTATTTAGTTAAAGCAACCTCCAAGATGTAAACTTGTAACTTTTTTCTATCTAGTATGTAGTATCAATTTATAATCATAAATTTCATGTAATAATTATAATTTATAATTATAAATTTCATGTTCATATCTTACATTTCCAAATAGAAATCCAGCTTATTTGTGCACATTGCTGAGTGTTCAGTTCTGCTTGCGGTTGGTACATGAGAACTCGGTATCGATTCCTGCTTAGAATGATTAATAACTCTCTAACTTGTTTGATTACTTCATTATATTGGTTGGAAGACGGTGTAGAAAGAAAAGTTTCCATACGTTTCGACTGTAACAAAGCCTTTCTCTGTAAACAAAATAGAACACACACACACACACACACAGATCGACAATATTTACATTCTGGCACAGAGAATTAAAACGATAAAAAAATAATGAAAAGGTAAAACTAACGGAAAAGAAAAAGAAAATAATTTCAAAAGAATTAACTACTTGTCTAAAATGGGAGCCAGTATGGTGTTCAACAGTAGAATTAAAATCAAGAATCGACTTGGCCGTAACTGCCCTCTCCATCCTTAAAAGCCTGTGGAAATACAAAGGCATCACTATCAAGAACTAAGTCAGACTTCTAAGGTCATTAGTACCGTCAGTGTTTCAATACACCTAAACAAAATCACTGAAAAAAAGAATGACAGCCCTTCAAAGGCGACGCTATAGATACATCTTACAGCGACCACAAACCAAACGAAGAAGTGCGCAACACCATAGAGTCAGCCATTGGCAACCATGATGACCTCCTAACAACCGTGAAGAAGAGAAAGTTCCTCTGGTTTGCTCACATCACACGATCTTCATGAATGACCAATACCATCCTACAGGGTACTGTAAGGTGGCACAAGGAAAAGAGGACCCCAACGCAAGAGCAAAAACATGGACGGGCATAACATTTGAAGAAGCATCGTAGGCCGCGAAGGACTGCAGTCTCTGGAGAACTGTTGTTGGAAGTACATCAGAAGTGGCGCCCCACGATATCAGTGATAAAGGGATATGTGACAGGTGAGTTGACAGTATCTGTGTATAAAGTGAATATGTTCGTATGCAAGTTAGAAGCACGATAGCGTTGAACTAATCAGTGTGACCTATGTATCTGTGCCATTACGAGGAATCAGGGTCACATAGAACGCCATCTAGAGAGGTTCATTTATTGTTCGTTCCTAGTCTTTACATCTCGGATGTAATTTCAAATACGAGAAACAAAAATAAGAATGTATTTACGTTATAAGAGAAAGTGCTGGAAGGACCTACTACTACTGCTACTACAACTACTAAATTGATGGCACTAAAGGAGAGTGAGGCTGAACAAACGGAAAGAAGAGAAAAGGCCATGCGGTAGGCTGAACTGGACACTTACTAACTAGAGATTTTTGTTTATGTCATATTCACTATGTGTTCACATCTGCAGTATCCAATATTTCTCTTTTTGACAAGTGTGACAAGATCTGCAGTATTTAGAAACATCATTCAAGATCTTGTGATAAGCCTTATTGACTCCCAAATAACCAGCCAATGGAGTTTTATGGGCTAGACTAAGAATTTCCTGTCGAAATGACTTAGGAACAACAATTTGATAGCTCACTGACCCCGCGTCACCAGGTGTACCTCAGGTGGTCTCCATTTTCTCATAAGGGCTCCATTTTTCACCAAGTAACACACAGGAGCTTGTGTGACTTCAGTTTAACTAATAGCCCTCTGAAACAAACAGGAGATCTCAGGATCTTGTTCCTGTAAGACAACGAGTGATTGTCTTTTGTCACCCTGATTAGAATAAAGAAAATGAGTTGTAAAAAGAGGATCACTGTGATCAATACCTTCTGATTGATCAATATCAGGAGAGAAAGTGACCTCATCAAAAGACTGACCAATAAATGTGTCAGCTATTGGAATAATTTGTCTGATCAACATCATTCTTAAGAGCTCTTTTTACCACAGCCCTGGTAACTACATAAGCAGGATACAAATCAGGGATTTCAATTTCAATAGGATTAACTTTTTGATCCAAACAAGCTTGTCAGTTACAAGTAGATTGACCACGACCTTATCTCCAGCTAGGTCATTGCCTAGTAACAAATGGATACCTTCTATGGGTAAAGAAGTCACTGCCCCAATAGTCACAGGTCCGGAAACTAAGTCTGATGCCAAATTGACACAGTGGAAAGGAATATTTACATAGCCGCACTCTACGCCACGAATAAGTACACTTTCACTAGAAGAAGACTTCTCACACAAAGGCAAAGTACTTGATAAAAAAAGATTCTGAGAATCATGTGTCCCTTAATATTTTAACAGGGATATGTTTGGCAGAATCACCAATAAGTGATATAGAACCTTCTGACATGAATGGTTCATAAGTCTCCAAAATTGAATCAGACTGGAGTTTGTTTGACCCAACAAATGTGATGACTTTTAGAATGAAAAATTCTCTGGCAACAATCCAACGATACATTTGTTAATATATTGTACATAATAAATTACATTAATAGGATTTTGTCCTCACTTTGTGATTTTAACCTTTCGTGTTCGCCATTAGACGGTGTCTCTCTATATTTTTTCAAGTACTATTCATGATTTTCTTCAGCATATTTATTTTGTATTATCCTGATTCGACCTCGTATTTCACTCTCTATGATCGACCTAGCATTTCACTTTCTATGATCAAAAATATATCATAGTCTGTGCAAATTTTACGTTAGACTGATGCTATTTTTAAACTTGGGTCGTGATCTAGTCGTGGTGCACTATACTAATCTCTAAATCTTTTAGTGATAATTCTCTTTCAACTGTAACTATTCATACGTGTTAATTCATTTTTAGTTGGAACAGTATGTAGTCGTGGTGTCACGCATATCAATTATTCAAGTATATATATATATATTGATTTATTTACCTTCAATTATTTTAACATAAATTTATCTATTTTGCATGTGTAAGTTTTATATCATCATTTATTGTGTACATTTTTGCCCATCGATTGGCAGGTTGCGTGCACAACGAACAGATAGGAGAAAAGGTCAGTGAAATAACGAACAAGTAGGAGGTAACTAAAACTTTTAAGGTTATTTACATTTCATCAATGTCATTTGTATGCCTGACTCACAATTGTTTTTACCAGTTCAACTGACCGTCAGGTTCGCTTTTGTGTTCTCTTGCCAGAGCAATTAGGGTCATAACGTGGAAACGCTTCGCGATCTCAAGGCTCGATTACGCCAACTCGAGAGAGCCAATTAGAACATACTTGTTTAATCACATAATCTCTGAAACTCAAGTAATTGAAGTTTCTCCATGACGCGTGACACAAAATAATCCTCCCGAGCAAACCAGTAGTAGCTTACCGCAGACTGAAAAACCTCAAAGACATCCTAGTTAGAGCAAAGCCAACGCCAACCACAAGCCAAGACCATACCGGGATGTCTGGTCCATGTGGAGATAAAAGGTACAAAACATGTCAACATATGACAAAGACCAACACATTCTCTAACACAGTGACTAGCGAAATATTGAACAAACATGGTCTAAACAAAACATGCAAAGCAGAGAATGTAATTTATCTCATCACGTGTAAGATCTGGGGCCTTCAATATGTCGGAGAAACCAAAGAACTACACAAAACGATCAACCTTCACAGATCTGATTGGATGACAAAGAAGTTGGACAGAAGTTTAGTAGCAGAACACTTCTCTTCCCCCAGCCATACTTTCAGTGACAATATATTAACCGCAAATGCCCAGAATCGCAACTTGAATTCCGAAACCAGAAAGAAAAGGAATCTTACTGGATACGCTGCCTATGAAACTGACCTAGAAGACTCCACCAGACTCAAATAAACTAAAATAAAATCATTATCTGTTTAAAGCCCATATTTGTCAATACAGAAATGGTTCATTTAGTTCATTATTCATTCACCTGTAATTACTACTTTTTGTAGATTTTGTTGGTATTAGTGTTATTGTTTTGGTTATTGTTGTGGTTATTGTTAATAAGAGGCAATGATTTATCCAATATATAATCTATGGCTACATCACTTTATATTAAGAAACAAATGACGCTTTTCCTCCTCTTTTGTAGGTAAAAAACCAGCCAGATTGCCATTTTATCATCGGAGTTCAAACCAATAAGACACGTTATTCACAATTTTGAAACAATAATTCTATTAGATCCATAATCATATACAATTTTGTTGCATTTGTATACAGTGAAACCGCTCAAAACCAAAAACGCTTAGGACCAAATTTAATTTTCGGTTTTGAGAGGTTTTCGGTTTACTGAGGGTTTTGTAGATGTTAAATAAAATAATAAAATGTCTTTTTATAAGCGCTTATGTGAGGAGAGAGAGAGAGAGAGTATGTAATTGTGAGAGAATATTTGTGCATGTGTGTGTAAGAGTGTACAAATTAAGAAAGCTGTTGTTTGTTTTTTTTAACATTAAATGACAAATTAGCTGAGCTTCTGAAAACCACACCGGGCTACTTGAATAAATACGGTTGTTCCACATAAAAATACGGTCCTCATCTCAAGAAACATTTAAGGAACGAGATACTTTTATAGCTTTACTATAAGTCCATTAGAATTACGAATAATAATCCATACTGTTTAAATGCTCCGGAGAATTCGTAATGTTCCTATGCCAAATTCTTCTCTTAGTAGGTTTTTGCTACAGCTTTATACCCTTTTATCAGACTGATTTTATCCTGTAAGAATAGTTCAATCCTACCACGCTTAGCTGGTCGTTCTGACATTTTGACATGCTAGTAAAGACAAATGACAGTCATGGATACTTAAATACATGTATGCAATGATTTGTTTTCTCCTTTGAAAATCAGTTGAGTGAATTTGACGTTTCGAAGACTGTTTTGTCTGTCTCCATCGGCAAAGCATCAAAAGTGAGGCCACATGCCTGGTTAACAAACCCCGGTAATTTAATTTTAAAAAAAATGTTTTATGGATCACTTATACAAACGAATAACACCAATACCAATTAGATAATAAGCAGATACACATAATCTTTCTTAAATGGTTGATTTACAAGCGTGTAGTTATTAATAATTTTCTTTAAAAGCTGGCTATTATTTATGGTGCAAAGACTTCAGATTAGCCCATTGTTGGAACTAATCTGTGTCGGCGCGCGTGTCAAGTATTGTTTTAACCTCGCGTGCCCTTGGGTCATTTTCTCACTGATAAGCCTACTACACTATTTGCAAACCGTAAATAATCTGGTCCAGCATGTGGCAGGAATTCAGCAGCTAAAGTACATTTCCTGGTTTTAAGTGAGTTTCAGTTTTATGGCTTTTTTATTTTTAGTGTAAAATTTAAATTCGGGATCGAAATTTGTTTCGGTTTTCGGAATAGAGGGGTTTCGGTTGACTGGGAAACAAAATTATGATATTAAAGAAGAAAAATTTATGGACCTCCCCAAAATTTCGATCTTGAAGGGATTCCGGTATACCGAATGTTCAGTTTTGAGGGTTTCACTACCATTTTGAAGAGTTCATCAGCAGGAGTTATAATATCAACCAAAATTAGGACGTCTCCGTTTAAACGCCATTTACGTCCAGACAATATCTAAAATGTTGTCGAAACAGATGACTTTAAAAAAAGAATGAACAATCACAAAACCAATATCAGAAAAAAGGTCAACACAAAACTTGTCAACCATTTCAATTCAGCCAGACACTCGTTACAGTCCCTCTAAATGCAGTCCATGGAGTCCAATCACGGATTAACTGACAATGAACGAGACGATAAATATAAATATTCAATACTGCAGATACGAACACATGGCAAATTTGCCTTAAACGAAAAACTCTTGTCCAAAAGGTGTTGTTTTAACACACTGTGTGTATGTTTTTCTCCTGTCCGTTTGCTCAGTCTCCCTCTCCTCTAGTGACATAATAATAATAATAATAATAATAATAATAATAATAATAATAATTATTATTATTATTATTATTATTTATTTATGTATTTATTTATTTATTTATCTTTACCTTTGATCTTTTATCTTGTAGTACTTCATATGTACGTTTTATTTGGAGGGTTTATTTTTCTAAATTTTTTCTCAATCTTTATATTTACATTTTAATCTTCTATCTTTTGACTTGTAGTAGTTCGTGTTAAAGTTTAGTTTTTTTCCTTCTCCTTTGCAATTCTTCGCATATAGCCACTATTGTGCTGATGTGCCGTTGGACCCTGGTACATACATATATTCTTTCCACCGCCTTCTCTTGTAATGCAAATACTTTCATATCTTTCTTTCTCGTCGTGGCAGTTATATCCGGGATGTAAAGCTAGAAGTGAATAATAATGCACCACAATCGCTTTCACATATGAGGATTGTTCAGAGTCTTGGACATTTTGGCGGAAACTTTGTGATTCACCTCTTTTATCGCTGATGAGAAGGAAAGGACAATGGAAGGATATTTAATTTTGATCTATGCATATTTTTAGTTTATACATCTTTGACGAAAACAACACCCATCGTAATACTTAGCTACTAACAAGTGAGAGTCACTGATTCCAGTAATGATGGTCTCACGAAACAAGTATCTTTCGATGAGCATTAAAAACAACACCCATCGTAATACTTAGCTACTAACAAGTGAGAGTCACTGATTCCAGTAATGATGGTCTCACGAAACAAGTATCTTTCGATGAGCATTAAAAACAAGGTCTCAATTCGATACACAAGAAAACGAAACTGAACAGTATTTGGCTCTGTTGCATTGGAAAGAATGGGCAAATGTACGAAATGCGCGGCCAGAAACAGCTCGTGCCTGGATGTCACAATCCAAACAAAATTTATGACAAAAACATATAATGTAGAAAAATTCCGTGGAATGTGCATACATACCATGATCATAAGTTCGTGAAGAATAAATCACGTTCAAGGTTCTCTCTCTCTCTCTCTCTCTCTCTCTCTCTCTCTCTCTCTCTCTCTCTCTCTCTCTCTCTCTCTCTCCACATATATCCACAAAATATTTGTTTTCTTCGGTGCAGTATACTTATGGCCAGAGAGCAAACAGGAAAAGCATAATTGATTTCGAATAGATTGTGTCATGTGTTGTTTTTATAATAGTCAATATGGATATTTTTATCATTGTTTTCTCGTTTTATTAATGACATAGTGATTTAGAGAGTATAGTAGCAAGTGTCTGCTGTTGCTACGGGCAAATCACAATTTTAAATACCCATGGTAATAGTATATCCATTTCTGATTTTATATTAATGCTTGTACAGCTTTTATGAATATATATGTAATGGTATATCCACTTCTGGCTTTATATCAACGCTTGTACAGCTTTTATGAATATATATGTGTGTGTGTGTGTGTTTGTGTGCCAAGGGAACTTTAATCAAAGATGAGCAATTTATCATGCACCATGAGGCTCAGAGATGTGTATGTCTATTCTTTTAGCGTGCGGTTCGTAAATTTTCGCGAATCACGAACAGTTAAAAGAGTCTCGAAGAAAGCTGAAAATACGGGAGAGAAAAGAGATAGAGAGAAATAAATAGTCCTGCCTGGAGTTATTTTCACTTGGCATTGGGACAACCGTTGCTGATGGAAAAGGATGGATTGGCTCTTATCTGGTTTGTTTGATACGTTTATGATTATAAGAAAGAATAAAGATTTTCTAACCCTTCATTGCGCATGACTTAAAATGAAACAAGGTAAGCAAAAAGTCTGCCCTTTTAAAAAATTGAAATGATAAAATAAGTTTTTTATTCGCTTACTTCTTGATGTAGAGCAATAATGTAATGCGATGTGACAAGTAATGGTTAAGTATTCTGTTTTTACTTACATGCCGGGTTTCTTGAACGTTAAAAAATAAAACAGATATAAGATAATTTTTACACTGCGTAACTTTTTATAATTTTTAATGTTGTTGTTATAATACATTAAATTTCCCGAAACACGCGTTAAAATTTCCAATATTTGACATACATATACAATCTTTTGTATTATTACGGAAAAAAATCTTCCTGATGTCTAGGAAAAGTGTTTTAAAAATGAAACATGCGCTGGAAATAAAACAAGACTTTAAACGTATTTTGGAACGATGTTCACAAAACAGACTTCTAACATTGCTCATCCACAGCTTCAAACGTTCATATTATACGTTGATAGAAGATCATGTGACATATAATTGAAACAATTAAAATTCGAATAATTTATGCTTGATATGAAATACAACCAAACTATGCGTGTATGTTTTAAATATTTATTTAGTAATTTTCCTTTTTCTAAATAATTGCTTCTGTAACCAACAAATTTCAAGGACACAATATTCATATGCAAGAATGTTGATGCTTAACCAGAGATGATGCACAAAACAATAAATGGATTTTGTTGGGTATCTTTTTCATTCCTGTTACCTTTTCAACACAAGGTAACCTTCTTTGACAAATATTAGAATTCATTATACTTATGGTACTAATAAAGATAGATACCAATTACCACAGAAAATAAAAGAGTAACTAATCCAGTTGATGCTTGCGCTGAAGAAGCGGGTAACGGGACACTTCCTTCTTTATAGTCAATCCCAGCATCTGCAAAAGAATGCCTGCTACTTTGAGTTCATGGATGTTAGTTTCATGGTCCATTTCTAAGGGAAATCTGTAATAATTAGTTTGTTGGTCCATTTCTAAGGGAAATCTGTAATAATTAGTTTGTTGGTACATTTCTATGGGAAATCTGTAATAATTAGTTTGTTGGTCCATTTCTATGCGAAATCTGTAATAATTAGTTTGTTGGTCCATTTCTATGGGAAATCTGTAATAATTAGTTTATTGGTCCATTTCTATGGGAAATCTGTAATATTTAGTTTGTTAGTCCATTTCTATGGGAAATCTGTAATAATTAGTTTGTTAGTCCATTTCTATGGGAAATCTGTAATAATTAGTTTGTTGGTCCATTTCTATGGGAAATCTGTAATAATTAGTTTGTTGGTCCATTTCTATGGGAAATCTGTAATAATTAGTTTTAATTTGAAAATATTTATACCTTTTGGAATCTTTAACTTTAGAATGGTGAAAAGTATGTTTAATATCCCCTGTTTCTTTCGGCCAAAAGAAAGTCATCAATCAACCAAGAAAGAAGATACTTTCTTAAATACGCTTTTTTGCTAATATCGTAATTACCGGTGAAGGCCTCTAGGTTTTGCGCGTGTAAGCTGACCCAAATGTTCACATTCACAATACCTGGATTTATGGATTTCCAGTACGGAAGCCTATTAATGCCAGGTTGAGACATCGTAAAAATAAAAATTTCTTGCGAATATTCGCAATAGTATTGTGAAAAAAGGCAATACTTGTTGTAAATATTTGCAATACTTTTAGTGAATATTTGCAATTATATATATATATATATATATATATATATATATATATATATATATAGAGAGAGAGAGAGAGAGAGAGAGAGAGAGAGAGAGACGTACAAGGACAGACGTTACAGAGTTTAGGACAGTTCTGAATCGTCATTATGTTTGTGTTGCAAGAGCTTTTAGTGTAAAAATCTCCACCACATTGAGAGTTGTCATGGCCTCGTGTGCAGTTCACTAAACAAAAAAAAAACATTGTGTAAGTTTGTGTAATTGAATTTTTCATTAAGTAATGCAATAATTGTATATCTTTATGCGTTTATTAGCATCCCTGCGCATAACGAAATTTTGGCGTCTCCTTTCAGATAATACAATATTTTATTAATCTATTATTGGTCTTCTTCAGTTTTTTGAGAATGCATGTAATTGTTATAACGTAAGTACATTTCTCTTAATATAAAAGGTAAAGTTACATTTTCACGTATCTACGATAAAGTTCAGACTTTCTTCATATGCTAAAGCAGATTGTAAAACAATATGATGTCAAATTAAATCACAAACAATTCAATAATTTCTTAGCAGGTAATCAATGTTTACAAGGTAAATATAAGCTTTATAGCCTTTAAAATGAAAGGATCATTTTTATTTCAAACTGAATAATGCTTTTAAATTTTGCTTCAGATGTTTCCGCTAACTTTTTTTTTTTACTCACATTCATTAGAATGAAACACTTCTAAAAATTACTTACATGTGCAGTTTTTTCCATCATAGTAGTGTGTGTTGTTTGGGCAGGAGCACGTGCATTTGTCCCAGCTAATGATTCCGTCATTGAGACAGACGAGTCCATTACATCTGTCTGCAATTTTGAAACAGCTGAATAATTAGGTGCATATAAATACAGATTGGACTTAAAATGACGACACGATTATATTAAAAACACAAATAACACATTATGGTGTGCTTCAGAAACATTAATTAACAAATATTTAATTAACAAAAATCCTTCTGTTATTTAAAGTATTTCTCAGTTTTGTTGTAAGTTTTGCCCTGTTGTGTAAAAAGGTTACAAATCTGTATTTGGGAATATGTTATCCCGATTTTCATGCATTGAATTTTTAAATAGTATGTTATTTTCTCGGAGTAAAGTTATGCGTCTTTAAAGGAATAGATATTTATCAGTCTGTCTATTCCGTGTCTTAACAATTATATAGAGGTCTCCAAGAACGCACATTCGCGGACATGTTGAATAACGGTTAATCTTGTGTATTTTTCAACCAGTTAACGGAATTTTTTCGAGAGAGAATTCTTTGTTTATTATGTTGCTTTCAGCAAAATGCAGTAATATATATATATATATATATATATATATATATATATATATATATATATATATATATATATATATATATATATATATATATCCTAAAACAGTTAACAACATTTGAGTGTATTTGACTTTCAGAACACATCACCATTTTAAAGGTTTACAATTACACGTATTCATAAACACTTTCAAATGTACAAATTATGCACGGTTTGTGACGTTTTTGTTGTAGATACTTTTAGAAAGTGTATGTAGATAAAGATTGCAGAGGGAACGGTTGCATGTATTTCAGGCTTTCATTGAACTTCCTGACTTGTGTTTTGATTGCAGAGGGAACGGTTGCACGTATTTCAGGCTTTCACTGAACTTCCTGACTTGTGTTTTAAACACTTGTCACAAGAATTGTGCATGCGAATTTTTCCTTTACTGTGCATGCACTGCTAATTTCTAATGCTAATAGAATTAGTTTTCATTCAAATTTTTACTTTCTTAGAAAAATTGTTCATCTCACATTTCATCATTCTATTTCTGGATTTGTAAAAATGTGATCGAGGCATGCATGCTATACAAAGTTTTCTTTTAAGAGGAATAGAATGTCAATTGAACATCAATTTTTTTTATTGCAATGCAACATTTCACAGCGTCATTCACATAGATAAACACCAATTTAAAATTTCTGCATTCGATGGAGTTGAAGAATCGGTCAAATGGGTCTATCGCCTATGGTCATCGGTCGAATGAGATACAGCACGTGCTGCCATGCTATTTTTCTGCTGCCGTCTGGGTCGAATGCGAAAATTTCTAATTTTATATTTATCCTGCAATTTATACATAACCATTATAAAGATATGTACAAATATTAAAGCAATTGAAATTACAAAACTCTTACTTTAAGCTAGGTTTAGGAGAGAGATATTCAAAAATGTTTAAGACAACAAACTAACGACAATCCCTTTCAATGGAGATGCAAGCAAAATAAAATATTCGATGAATATGTCGATGATGATGCAAGTCAAACAATATTTCGATGATGATGATGATGATGATTATTATTATTATTATGATGATGATGATGATGATTATTATTATTATTATTATTATTATTATTATTATTATTATTGTGATTAGTATTACGACAGTGACTACGTACCACACAGTTGGCTTTGACAATGTGACTGACAACTGCTGCAAGATTGTGCGTTAATGTAAGGAACAGAGATATCACCCATGTTACCCCTGGAAGCATAGAAGAAAAGCATAAAACACTTAAAACAACTAAACACACACACACACACACACACACACACATATGAATTTGCGTAGGTTGATGTGCATGTATATGTCTTATTAAATGAATGTGTGCTGGTAGGTTGCTTACATGGTTTGTTGGCTGGAAGGTATTTATAGCTTTGTATTTTTTAGCTGGGTACTAAATCAGTTCTTATTACATGTTATACAATTATAATTTGTATCGAAATTTGGCAGTTTCGTTCATCAAAATACCATTATCCACATCTGTGGTATGAATACGGTATGATTCCTTGTTTATACACCATTACACACATCTGTGGTACGAAGACGGCATAATTCCTTGTTTACCGTCTGTACTCGCGTATAAGTTGATACAACTGCAAACTGCATAGACCCTGATCTGCCGTCGCATAATGCGCCGGCAGATCTGGATCTATGCAGTTTGTAAGGACCAATCAGTAGAACAAACACCATAGATCCTGATCTGCCGGCGCATTATGCGACGGCAGATCAGGGTCTATGTTGTTTGCATTTGGACCGAGCTATACGCAAGTACAAACAGCAAAACATATCGGCGAGTTGAGATTTATTTACATCGCCTGCCATATTTTGTATTTGTATACCTAACGCATACTCGAAAGTCCAGCAATTTAAATAAACTCGGTCCTTTGGTCCTTTTGTCCCCTTATCTGGCGAATCTGCTAACATGATTGGAGAACATAATTGCAAAGTTTCTTGGCGGTACGTGTTATATTAACGACTATTTTTCATTGTTAACTTTAAAATCTGAGAGATCTGTGAATCTTGCAAGATTGTATAATGTCAAAGACCTTATCACTAACGCCAAACGTCAAAATCAGATGTCGGCGTTTAGCCCTAAAAAAAAGCGTTCTCAGCTAATGTTAATCATGTACCTCGTACCAGTTCTTAGTGCACGTGTTGAGGCAACTCGTATCGATTAAGCTTCTACAAACAACACGACAACTCGTATTGGAACCGTGTTGCTCGTAACCCAGTGAGATTTTCTTTTGCATTTCATTTGCTACGCGAGTCCACTATTAATAAATACATGGACTTACCCTTGTTATTAAATAGTGTGCCGTCAAATCTGTGTAAAACTGTATCGGATTGTGGAATACTGTTCGCAAGAAGCGGTATATATATATATATATATATATATATATATATATATATATATATATATATATATATATATATATATATATATATGTGTGTGTGTGTGTGTGTGTGTACAAAACCTTTCATACAATTTTGTTCAAAAATAAATGCACAGACGTAAGAATGCTAGTAGATCTCTTTTCCATGTAAATATTCCAATTTTGGGGCAAAGTTCAGAAGTCCTATTGCTAAATTGGAAGTATCGTCTCACAGTCTTGAAGTAGAAGCTGGTTGATGAGCAAGACCATATAAGGCAATTAATAAAAGACTTTGTAACTTGTGTAATTTACTTGCGGACGAATACCATTTTGTACTAGAATGTCAACTATATAAAGATTTACGAATTCAATCTGTAGATACATACTAATGGAAATACTTTTTTCTAATGATATGAGCCTGTTAAAACAGAATGCTCCAATAACAAGTAAATTAGTCATTTATCTGAAGAAGGCTTTTAAATATAAACAATGTCATGAATTTAAATAACTTACCTGTGTCGGCACTTTGAACATAAACAATGACATGCATTGAAATAACTTACCTGTGTCGGCCCTTTCTCATATAGTGTAACGAAAATGTTGATTATATGTATCTAATTCTATTCAGTTTTAATATGTGATTATAAGGTTTGAATTTGGGTTTTGGTGTTTTATGAAGGTTATATCGTGCCGAGGCAAGTAAATAAAGAGTATTGTCCACTGTATCCAGTCTGGCTCATCCGATAATTGGAATCAAACCCCAAAACCTTCAGGTTACGAGTCCGACATCTTAACCACTAAGCCACCAGGGTTCCATTAGTGAATATAAACATTGTAGATAGTTATTTTTCCTTTAGAGAAATCACGTGCTATTTGTACCTTTTCATGTAAATTATTATTTAATCTATTTTTTCTCATGAAACTGTATTCACTATATCAACATTTTTATTTTGCACGCATTGTACTATCCGGTTTCTAGTGAAAACATATTTGTTCACAGTCCGGTATTGGCTTCTGTATGTAAAGATCTTCTTGATTAAAAACAAATTAACTGGGCAGAAGAGAGAGAGAGAGAGAGAGAAACATTATCATTAATGACCTACCCTGGTCCATAGTTGCATACAAAGAAGTGTGTTTCTCCACATTTTGATTGGCCACACCCTAGTAGACTGGTTGTAGCCCATATCAACTACAAGGAAACAGCGGATATTACAAGAGAGACATACAGAGAGAGAGAGAGAAGTATATTTTGGCAGAAAAAGTTCTCATAAATGTGCAGTGAAAACATAGTAAGAAAACTTGTAAAATATTTATGAAAGAAAAATTAAAATTCGTAAAAAAGAAGAATAAAAATATTTAAAATGAAGTTAGATGAATAGTGTGAGAGAACAGAATTAGGCCGTATGGGACGCTACGGAGGCTATGGTGATGTGACATTATGGATGACACTATGGGGGTATGGGGATATAACATCGGGGAACACTATAGGGTCCATGGGAAGCCTATGACAATTTAATATGTGAATGGAACATGGATGGAGAGACAAATACAAACCTAATGACAGACAATGACTTACTCTTAAAGACAAGCATGCAAACAAAAATCCCCAATTGCAATCTAACACTCATTCTTATAAACTAATGTCAAGGTACCTTCTCAGCACTTGTCGCCTGATGATACGATAACCCAGATTTATCATTTCCTGTCGATATGTTGTTACAGAGTGGTAAGCAACGGCCATTCTCTGTTTTACTGCAAACACATTCAATTGTTATTGTTCTCGATTTAGAAACACGACAGAAGCATATTGCCACACTTTGTCAAAACTAGAATGAACTCGATGTCTGTATTTTTTTTTATAGTTCTTATTGTTGCAGAGAGAGAGAGAGAGAGAGAGAGAGAGAGAGAGAGAGAGAGAGAGAGAGAGAGAGAGAGAGAGGTTGTCAAAACAAGGTCACAAGTTATAAATTTGGCGCAGTATTTCGTGCACATTTATACTTTAAAGAAATAAAATTTCTTTCTTTTTTTAAAAAAAAAGCGAAAGTACATTGGTTTTGTTTTCAAGATTGAGATTGTTTAGGAGAAATTGTTGTTTTCACAATATGGTTCGAAACTTTTAGAGTAAAAATTATAAACAGACACAAGTGTATGAATGAATGAATTAACAAATTAGCCAACAAAGGAAGAAATCTTATGTTATTAAAACTAATCAAAGGGAGGGAAGGGGTAAGATATAATACATAACACCCACTCTAAAAATCAAACACATACACTTACAACAAAACTGATGAGGGCAAAGGGGGATATGTGAAGGTAGGATAAATAACACACATTCGTAAAGACAAACACTCATCCTTACCAACTAATATTCCTTTTTGGGTGAGGGGTATGTTATGGTTGGATGACAAACACCCATTCTTACAAACCAACACCATACTTGCAATCCATCAGTCGTTCTTAGAAAATAATGTCTAGGTGCCTTCTTAGCACTTGTCATTTGATGATATGATAACCCCGCTTTATCATTCCGCATAGATACATGTTTATAGAGTGATAGGCAAGTTCCTTGTCTGTTTTACTGCAAGTACACTCGATTTGTCCGCTTCTCGATTTAAAAACACGACAGCAACATATGGTAAAAACAAGAATGAGCTCGATGCTCGAAAATTCCGTGGTCATTGTTCTTTTTGTTAGCGAGCGAGAAAGGGGGTGAGAGAAAGATATACTTTGTCAAAACAAGGTCACAAGTTATAAATTCGGCGTAATGTTTCGTGCACTTTCATATTGTACAGTAGTTACATTTCCTATTTTTAAACATCAAGCGAAAGTAAATTGATTAGGATAGTTTAGGCTAAATGGCTGTTTTATTATATATATATATATATATATATATATATATATATATATATATATATATATATATATATATATATACATACATATATATATATATATATATATATATATATATATATATATATATATATATATATACACACACACACACGATTAAAACTAGTCAAAAGGGAGAATACGTATACAATACGTATGATAAATAACACACACTCTTACCAACAAACACCCATAACTACAAACAAACCTGATGACGGCAAATGTGGATATGTTATGCTAGGATGAATAACACACGTTCTTACAAATAGACTGATCAGGACAAAAGTGTTTATGTATCCTTATACTTGCAATCCAACACACACATACACACACAACACTCACACACACACACTTACAGACTAATATATATAGGGACAGAAATGTATTTACATTACACATGTTATGAGGATGACAACACTCGTTCTTACAAACTAACACCAACAAAGGGCATGTAATTTGTAATTGTTGCCAGAGTGCAAGAATGATGACTCCAAATATTCAAATGGTCAAACTTTGGAAAACGGGCGCGTTATAAGAATCTCGATAACGCGGCTTCTGCACCAAGTGTTGCACCCAATTCCGTGGGAGAAAGTCAATGGAATGATTGATTAAGGTCTTAGAGAATTACAAAGTTCTCTTAGGAGAATTAATTAAACAGGACGATACCCATCTGAACTTGGGATGACGTGTAATGTGTTTGGTAGTCACTGTGTTTCTTGGATTTCGCTTACCTGCTCACTAACTTTGGCCAATTTATCGACATTGCATGAAGAGACATAATCGCAATGACGACCACAACGTTGTCTGTTCACGAGAAAATAATTTTATTCAAACTGGTGCGATTGGTGATGAATACAAATCTATCCCCAAGTCGGGAAGAGATTCGCCTCACCTTGTCGACTCACCACACTTACCAAGAAGTTTGCGTAGCTAGTGATCTTTATCAGCATACTCTACATTGGAATGATCTACGCGACTGGAAAGTTTTGGATTTGGTGCCTGAATGCAAGACAAAGCCAACTATTAAGGGGTATTTAAAAGTGTGTGAATGTCAAGTCCCCAACCAACAACAACAGCGACAAGAACTATCCATACAGATAGTGCAGTGACAAAAGAAAGAAAAGAAAAAGAACTTTTCCCCGCTACTTCTGCTGTAACATTGTGTTGATTTCTTGTATTTTATCGAAATTAAAACAATATCCTGTATAAAATGTCTTGTTTGATATATTTACACTCAGAATTTTTAAAAAATCTGTAGTTATGGCTACATTATCCGTCCTTAAAGTGATTGACGAATTGATATTAGTTTATCTTGTGAAGTAAATTACTATCAACATGCTGTTTACCATCCAATATAGCAAAAAAGTATAACTACATATATAACTATAACTATATATAAGTGGTATAGGTCGGCGATATAGCATCAAACGGGACTCCCATGTTAACCAGGTAAAAAGCTTTTTATAGCCTCAAACGGGAATTGAACATGGGAATGGCACTATAGACCCAAACGGGAATATAACATTGAGGGTATATTGTAATATTGTTAGAAGTGGTTGACCTACATCGAGGGTCGTTATAGGCTCTACGGGAATTTAACACTTAACTCGTTATAGGGCTCTGCGGGAATTTAACATTGAGGCTACATTGTTACATTGTTAGAAGTTATTGACCTCAAACGGGCAACACGCCGTGTACTCAGCCATCTACTCTCCAGCACCCCACACTATACCGTCAACACGCCGTGTGTAGTGACCAATACTTACTATCCAACACACCGTGTGTAGTGACTAACACTCAGTCATATACTATCCAATACCCAACATATACTATCCAACACGCCTTGTGTAGTGACCAACATTGAGTCATCTACTATCCAATACCCCACACTATGCCATCAACACTTCGTGTTTATTACATCTACTATCCAACATGTGTAGTGACCAACATCCAGTCATGTACTAACCAAGACCCCACCTGCATACTAGTGGATATATGCATATATCTGAGATTTATATATAAAGCATTACCTATACCTCATATCATGTTGGACGTTAAAATGGATGTGACTAAAAGTAATGTTAAAATTACGAAACTGTTCCGGAATTTAGCGAAGACTGGAAAAAAAACATGTAACATTAAATTAAAATGGACTAGACTAAAAGTGTTACGGAATTTAGCAGGAATTTTTCCCTTTCCTCTTAATTTACAAATACCAAGCATTAAACTGTACTACATCATTGGAAGTCTAGTCTTACCCATAACGTTGTTAACTTTGTAAATACGTTCATGTTTAATGTTAGGTATTTGTAAATGATTAGGAAGAAACTAACCCCATTTCCCCTCTTCGTTGGTTTTGTTGATGTTTCAGTGAGCAGGGCTGATTTAAAAAATTGCTAATTTTTAACAAATGTTGGTGTTGGCTCGTTTTTTAGAATCAAAACATTTCTTTTGGACATGCTCGTTACATTACCTCTGTCGATCTTTGAATTTTTTCTAAGAGCATGTGTATCTTCACTTCCTCCGTTCTTGAGTTTTCGTTGGTTAGTAAGTGTGGGGCGTTGGTCAGTCAATATGGCGTGAAATTTTTTATACATATCTTTCACATAAAGATTTGTCATAAAAATTCTAAATTTTATTTGTATAATTTGTAAACAAAAATGTGCAATTTTTAAATTTGTTAGGACATTTTTCAGTCTTCACTAAATTGGGTATAATTTGTTATCGTTTTTATTTGTAAAAATAATGCAAATTTATACATTTTCACTTGTAATTGTTTTTACAATTTGTCAAAATTCTTTTTAAAATCTTTACATTTTGGGGGAAATTTCTTCTTTAATCTCCGCTAAATTCCATATTAGTTTAAAAATTATTTTAGTATTACGTTTACAATTTTTCCTGGACATTTTTTAGTCTTCACTATAGTCCGTATGATTTTCGGTATTTTAGTGCTACATTTAGTCTAGGTCAATTTTGTTCAAAATACATTTTTCCGGATTTTATCAGTCTTACCTAAAGTCCGTGACAGTTTCAGAAGTTTAGTGCTACATTTAGTCTAGGCCATTCTTAATCTAATGTTCCAGATTTTTGTTTTCAATTTCCGCTAGAGGTTCGTGACAGTTTCGTAATTTTTTTACCACTTTTAGTCTAGTCCATTTTAATTTATTGTTCCAGGCTTTTTCAAGTCTTCACTAAATTAAGGGGACAATATGGTAATTTTAGCAATCCTTTTAGTCACAGCCATGTTAGTGTTATTATGAGTCGTTTCCCTTGATTATAGCTATTTATAACATCAGTACAGTATATGCAAATTTACTGACACCTCCAACATGATCTGAGGTATAGGCAATGTTTTATATATAAATCTCAGATATATGCATATAGCCGCTAGGCAGCAGGCTGCTACACACGCCGTGTTGATGGTATAATCTGGGGTGTTGGTCACTATACGTGTTGGTATGTAGGTGTAGAATATTGGTTACTATACACGGAGTGTTCATGGTAGAGTGTGTGGTATTGAATAGTAGATGACTGGTATGTTGGTCACTACACACGGCGTGTTGGATAGTATGTGTGGGGTATTGGTCACTACACATGGCGTGTTGGGCAGTATATGTTGGGTATTGGATAGAATATGACTCGGTGTTGGTCACTACACAGAGTGTTTTGGATAGTAAGTATGGAGTATTGGTCACTACACATGTCGCGTTGATGGTATAGTGTGGGGTGCTAGATAGTAGATGACTGAGTATTGGTTATTATACACAACGTGTTACCCACTTGAGGTCAACAACATGTAACAATGTAGCCTCAATGTTAAATTCCCGTTGAGCCTATAACGACTCACAATGTACGTCAACCACTTCTAACAATGCTATAATTTACCCTCAATGTTAAATTCCCGTTTGGGTCTATAATGCAATTCCCATGTTCAATTCCCGTTTGAGGCTATAAACTTCTTACCTGGCTAACATGGGAGTCCCGTTTGAGGCTATATTACCAACATCCCTCTCTCTCTCTCTCTCTCTCTCTCTCTCTCTCTCTCTCTCTCTCTCTCTCTATATATATATATATATATATATATATATATATATATATATATATATATATATATATATATATATAATGAACATCTAAAGTACAAATCAAATAGACTGGGTTTATATTTAAAAGAGATGCATTTGATCAGTCAAAACGATATTCTAAAGAATGTTAGGAATATTATAAAATTTGCTGATGCTGCCGATAGTAATAATATTAATCCCCAGTAGTACATTTATTTGCTGAAATCTGTACTTTTTTCAGTACATTTAACAGTACATTTAGTATACAATGTACACTTCTTAACATAACACACACGAGCTTGACAAGTCAAAATATTATGCCCCTGAGGTGTCCGATCAAGATATTCGACGGTTACACCATTGTTGACGTAACCAGAAACACCATTTTCGTTTTAGTTACGTTTTCTGTAACTAAGAATCTTAAAATGAACGATTTGTTTTTCACATGATTACATTTATCATAAATAAGCCAGGAATGTATGTTTCGATGGATGAAATCCAAATACAATGTATATGACAAAAGTACCCCCCCACACACACACACACACACATCACTGAATTGATGAGTATAAAAACGCGCATTTATGGTTTGTGAACAGAAATATCAACGTATAGTCAAATGCTATGGACATTTACTCTTGGATGGGTTGAGTTGTTAACTATACACCCCAACCCCCGCAAAAAAACAAGCAAAAAAACAAAACAAACCTAAACAACGTTAATCCAACTTGATTCGAGCAATGGATCTGAGATACAAATACAAAATAAATATTAAGATGTGCTTAAATTGTTGTTGCACATTTGGTTTCGTGTTTTATGGCACAGCAACACAGAGAGGTTATTTAGTGCCGAGGCAATTAGAGTAGCATGCCTTTCCTTCGTACACACCACGCTAGTTTCCCCGGGCTGATCTGATAGTAGGATTCGAACCCACACATTTTCGATCGCGAGTCCGGCATGATAACCACTGAGTCACCGCGACTCATACCTCCCATGAGTCGCCCCTTACGACGTGCATACCCCCATGAGTCGCCCCTTACGACATACATACATCCATGAGTCGCCCCTAACGACATACAGGAAGGTGCATCAGGCCTATTCAACATCTCTGAGCCCGCAGTGGGTTCTTATTGTAATGTTACAATATATATTTTCTACTACTTTTCTCGCGCCATTTACCTATTGTTTTTCTTCTCACATTACATGCCTATTTATCTGTCTGTCTGTTTGTCCATAAGCCATATCAACGCCAAATACATTGCTTATATATTGGTATATCTAGCCAACCTTACAATCACGCTACCATTTTTAAGTTGATATGTAACCCCCTCTCTGTAGATTCTGGCATTATGTACCAAAGAAAGCAATGGATAAAAAAAGGACTGCGTGTATGGGCATCAGTTTGACTCAAAAGACTCTAGTGTAAACTAACTTCACATAACGACTTTGAGTGTTTGCGGATATAGATGTGTACATGGATGGAGTAAAAATGGATTGATAGAGAAAAAAGACGACGCTCTACTCAGCAGAGATTTCATTAAACACGCAAATAACTTAGGGTGGCATATATAAACTGGTCTTTTCAATATAAGCTTTATTTTTGTATCATAATTCAAAAGAAAACGATTGTATATGTAATATAATAAATCGATTGTATATCTAATATAATAAATCGATTGTATATCTAATATAATAAATCGATTTCACTTTCAGAAGGTTATAAATACTTATTTATTATCACTCTTGGGAAATATATTTTCTATTTATAATTTAAATTCCTTTACTTCTCCTGGAATATTTTGTTCTAAAGCCGTTTGTGTTTGACAGCATTTCCCTTTTGTTAGTTTTTTTTTAGCACACTTCCTTGACTTGTCAAGCTCGTGTGTGCTATGTTAAGAAGTATACATTGTATACTAAATGTACTGTTAAATGTACTGAAAAAAAGTACAGATTTCCGCAAATAAATGTACTACTGGGGATTAATATTATTATTATCGGCAGCATCAGCAAATTTTATAATATTCCTAACATTCTTTAGAATATCGTTGAGAGAAACATCTGAGGCTAAACTAAATTGCATAATGATTTATTAAGAATGACCACTGTAAAATAAACATGAGTCATGAAAAGGACATAATACATACAGCTTATAAAGTTTAACAAACCGATGCACTTTGCTATCCCTAAAATGACCCCCCCCCCAACCCCCAAACAAATCACTGAATTCTAATTTTGCATGCTTGAAAATTTTGTCATCATAAACCTCGATATCAGCTAAGTAATAAAAATGAAGAAAAAAATCCATTTAAGTTTAATTTTCATGTTAGAAATACGGAATGTATTTGAACACGTAAACAATAAGATGAAAACATGTTTTATTTGTGATATCTCGTTGTCTGCAAGTAAGACATTAATTAAAAAAAAAACTAATATTAGTATTTAAGTGATTTTAGAACCTTTTTTTATTATAAAATTGTACGTTTAAACATTAGAGGCGAAAAAGTCAGGACATTTCACAAAACGAGCTTAAGAATGTCGCCGCATTGCAGAGAATTGTTTATAAAAGCAAGAAAAATGATTGAGCGAAAAAACACCCAACAAAACAACATCTATAAGCTCGTCGAAGGTAGGTTTTCCGAGAAATCGTCTTTTGATTTTAAATTACTCGTGTTCAGGCGACCTAAGAGTTAGTATGCTCTTCGATCTAGGTGTGAAGGCGAAGTGGACTACTACAAATCGAACAGAGACAGACATATATGTAGGACGCATTTACGTCGAAAGACAAGGGTGTTTACATAGCGTTCGAGTATTCGAGTGTTCGAGTATGAACCACTGGTAAAAAGAAGCTTACATAGGCGTATACTGAAGATGTGTCAGCTTTGTCAACTAGTTATGTCAACACACACCACTCAACCTAACAGCCCTTTCCATGACCACCCCGTTCTAGACAAGAGAACACTAATCATTATTCCCATCTTCTATGTTTGTATTTGTATATGTGTGTCTCTGATTGTGTGTTTGTATGCACAAAATATTCCTCCTGTTCCGCCTGGACATTTTAGTTTGTATGTGTGTTGGTGTTGGATTGAACAATATGTGACACCACTTCTCCCCATAGACATATTAGTTTATAAATGTGTAGGTGTTCGATTGTAAGTGTGTGTGATAGTTATCCTGTCATACACTGCAAGTGTGTGTGTGTGTGAGTGTGTGTGATTACGAGTATAAAGTGTTAGTTGTCACACACCTCTTTACTCTTATCAGTTTGTAAATTTGAGAGTGTGTTTGTAAGAGTGTGTTATTTATTCTTCCTTAATGTATTCCTATTTGCCCTCATCCGTTTTATTTGCAAGTATGGGTATAGGTTTGTAAGAGTGTGTGTTATGTATCCTATCATATCATATTCCATTTGCAATCATTAGTATGTATGTATGTGTTCGTGTTTGTTTGTAGGAAAGTGTGATATTTAACGTACCACACCCCTTCATCCTATCTGATTAGTTTTAATTGCCCAGTATTTTTTCATTTGTTTACCAATTCATTCATTCGTTCACGCTTACATATATTTATATTTTTTCTGGAAGTTTTAAACAATTATACTAAAATAGTGATTTCGCTAAACTATCCTAATCTGGAAAGAAAACCAATATACTTTTTGCTTGCTGTTTAAAACAAAATGTTACTCCCCTACAGTATAAAAGCACACGAAATATTACGCCGAATTAATAACTTGTGTTCTTGTTTTGACAATGTGTTGGAATATGCTGCTGTTATGTTTCTAAATTGAGAGGCATAAAAATATAGCGTGTTTGGAGTAAAACAGACAAGAAATGTGCCTTTCAATTTATAAAAATTTATCAATACGGAATGATGAAGCGAGTTTTTCCTGTCATCAAATGACCAGTGCTACGAAGGCACCTTTACATTAGTTTTTAAGAACGAGTGTTGGATTGTAAGTATAGGTGTTGGCTTGTAAGAACGAGTGTTTGTCATCCCATTATAACGTACCCCTTACCCCTTAAACATATTAGTTTATAAGGATGAGTAGACTTTTTTGTGTAAGAGCGTGTGCTATTTATCGTACCATAATATATCCTCATTTGCCCACATCTATTTTGTTTGCAAGAGTGGGTGTTTGTTTGAAAGAGTGTTTTATTTATCTTACCATAACAAATCCCCATTTCCGCTGATCAGTTTTCTTTTTAAGAATATACGTTATTTATCATACCATACCCTACTCTCTCTTTATTTAGTTTTAATGACGCAATATCTTCCTCTGTTCGCAAATTTATTCATTCTCTCATTCATTCATCCATTCCCCCCCATATATATATATATATATATATATATATATATATATATATATATATATATATATATATCTATGTATGTATGTTGTAAACAACATTGATAAAACAGAGATTTAGTCTAAAATATCGTTATCTAAAAAGAAATAAGGCACTTCAGCTTGCAGTGTTTAAATAAAACAAAATGTAACTCTCGTACAATTAAAAGTACACAAAACATTGCGCCGAATTTATAACTTGTGACTTTGTTTTGACAAAGTGTCTCTTTCTTTATCTCTCTGTCTCTCTTTGTTGCATTAAGAACAATGCATACGGAATTCTAGAGCACTGAGTTTATTCTTGCTTTGAGAAAGCGTAGCAGTATGTTGCTGTCAGTTTTTAAATCAAGAAGAACAATAAAGTTTGTTTGCAGTAAAAACAGACAAGGAACTTGACTATCGCTCAATTAAAATTGATCAATACGGAATGATAAAGCGGGATAATCGTATCATCAAATGACAAGTGCTGAAAAGGCACGGAAACGTTAGTTTCTAAGAATGAGTGTTGGGTAGTAAATGTGGGTGTTCGCTTGTAAGAACAATTGTTTGCCATCTTGTCATAACATATCATACCCCTATACATTAGTTTGTAAAGATCAGTGTTGCTTTGTAAGTATGAGTGTTAGTTATCCTATCATACCCCATCTCTCCCTTTGATTAGTTTTAATGACAATTTGTTGATTAGTTCCCTAACTCGTTCATTCTCTCATTCATTCACTCATATATATTTATATTTTTTCCTCTAACAGTTTTGAACAACATGGTTAAAACATCCATTTCGCCTAAACAAGTATAATCTGAAATAAAAAGCAGCGTACTTTTGCTAGTTGTATACAATAAGAAATGTACAACTCTCATAATATGGAACACTAAACCAAAGTAAAAACTTGTGACCTTGTTTTCACAAAATCTGTCTGTCTGTCTGTCTGTCTCTCTCTCTCTCTCTCTCTCTCTCTCT
The DNA here is from genome assembly GCA_029931535.1 of Margaritifera margaritifera. Taxonomy (NCBI): domain Eukaryota; kingdom Metazoa; phylum Mollusca; class Bivalvia; order Unionida; family Margaritiferidae; genus Margaritifera; species Margaritifera margaritifera. The sequence continues at coordinate 6,056,054 of JAQPZY010001676.1, read as the reverse complement.
TCCTCTCTCTCTCTTTCTCTCGGTAACAATATCAGCTATGAATACGGACTTATAGATCATCTAGTTCATTCCTGTTTTGACAAAGTGTAGCAATATGCTGCTATCGCGTTTTAAAATTGAGAAGAAAGACAATCGAATATGTTTGCATTAAAACAGACAAGGAACGTGCCTATCGCTCTATAAAAATTGATCAATACGGAATGATAAAGCGGAGTTATCGTAACATCAAATGACAAGTGCTGAGAAGGTACCTTGACATTAGTTTGCAACCATGAATGCTGAATTGAAAATGTGGGTTTTGGTTTGTAAGAAAAAGTGTTTGTCATTATATTATAATATATCATACCCTTAGATATTTGTTTGTAAGGATGAACTTTTGGTTCTAAATTGCAGGTGTTGGTCTGGAAGAGAGAGTATTTGTTATTTTAGCATAACATATCCAAACCCTGGACATTAGTTTGTATGGTTAACTTGTTGGACTGAAATATATGTCTTGGTTTGTAAGAAAAAAAGTATTTATCTTTATAAGTGAGTCATTGTCTGTTATTAGGTGTGTATTTGTCTGTCTATCCGTCATGTTTAATTCCCGCGTCCCATAATGTTAAATTTTCCACAGATCACCATAGTGCCATCAGTCATGTTAAAAAATGGCATATTATCCCATAGTGATATCGTAATATTCAGTTTCCATAGAACCCATTGGGACCCATGATGTTAAGTTCCAAAAGTCCCCATAGTGTCCCATCCATAATGTTAAATTCCCATTGGCCCAAAGTGTCCCAAACGACCACATAATGTACCCTTATACTATTTAGGTATCATCTGCCAAGTTTGCCCTACTGCTTCTTTTTTCTTCTTCTTGGTCGTTCAGTAGAGATTCTTATGCAATATTTTTAGACAGAGTGACCAATTTTGTGAGCAAGACCGCCAATAATGTATGAATAATTGAATAATTTCAAGTATGACGTGTTGGAAGAAGTTATTTGTCTTTCCCCTAGTCTTTCTCCCTATATTGTTAAAAAAGAATTATAAATAAGGGTATTCTAATGATGTTTTGAAATTATGATAAAGTACTGGATGCATGAAGATTTTTCTTTAAAACCATGGAAATATGCCGTATATGCCTTCTTTCACTTTAATAATTCATATGATACATTTAATAAAGGTGTCTGAATCAACAAATTAAATAAGCCAACATCTGAGTATTTTTTATTTACCTTTCTCACTGGAACAATAACTTGTCAACTGGCATGATTATCGTTTACTTTGACTGATTTCGACATATGCTTAATCTATGTTTCAAATGTGTCTTTATGTATAGGTCTCGATTGCTCACCATAAACAGAGATCTACTTGCTTTCTCAATCGAACTAGGAGAAGGTATATTGCATAAGTGTTTAAAAACAGCGGCATATATATGAAGAAAAAAAATATCCTCTGACAAACAAGAGTCTTTAGAAATTAATAACTCATTAAGAACAGAGAATGGCTCATTTCGCTGAATCCTAAAATGTAAAGCTGTGATTTGCATCAGGAATCTGCATGTTTGAAATTGTAAACAACAATATAAAAAGCTAAGGCCCGTTAAAGACACACGCATGTATTTTGAGTGGAAGCAAACTAACATGTTCAAGTGTGACAGTGTGGGCAAGTTATATATGCTTCTTCACATCGTAAGGAAGTACAGTGTCTGACTTCACTCAGTTACACTTGCATGGTTTATTATACCATTTAAATGCACGATGTTGGTAATTGCAACGTATTCATACATGATGCTTTCAATGTGTTTTTTTAAGAAAGATTATACTTCTTCTTCTAAAAAATTACAGCAAAAGGTTAAAAACATCGTAAATATACAATAATTATGATAAACATACCATAATACTGAGTATATTCTTGTCAGGTAGAAGCATACTCATTAATCTACGATCATTTGACGACAGATTTTACGACATCAATAAAATGAAAAAGAAGCTTTGTTACCTTAAGATTATCAATACAAAAATATGTAAACAGAAATAAATAAATAATTTCAATAATTACCTCTATTAAAGGCGTTTTAAATTTAAGCAGGCCATTTTACGGCATACCGTAAAACGGGTTTAAGTTAACGTGGTTTTCACACTAAAACGTTTTGACACACATCCACACACACACAAACAAAAACTTAATTACGCAGTTAGACTGTTGCAATTTATAAAAAAATTGTGTGGCTAAACTTGTGGTTCATTTTCAAAATAAAATGCCTCATCCTCGTCAAAAGATATTTATCTGTCGAAATTGATAAAATAATTCTGAGCAGAGTCTTGGAACTTCTGTTATGTTCAGTATAACTTAATTCAAGTGTTGCATTGAGAAAAAAATGCTGTAGGTTTTTTTTAAAAGTACGGTGACATATAAATTGTTCTCGCTTTTTAAAATCTGATATCTTTCAAAAAATCTCTTCAAAGTATTGAAAATCTGGATGCAAGATTGAAATAGTTTGAAAAACGTCTCATATAGGGAAAAACTATGTAAAATCCGAGAGAGTCATGTTACCTTGATACCGGTAGTGACAAAATTAGTTGGTCACACTCTGCTTTTTTCAGTTTGTCATATCTACTACAGACCAATCTTAAACTTATTTGAATATAAAAAATTTCTGGATGTAACACGTTTGTGTACCTTCTACTTAAGCGGGGGGGGGGGGGGGGGGGGGGGAAGAAAAAAATATTCAAATCATCGCAGGACTAGTGACGCGAAAAGTGTAGGTATACATACCTGTGTATAGTGGCCTACTTGGGACAGCTGGACAGGTCCACCATAGGTAAACTTGGAGCGTTCATTGTTCCATAACGCAATAACATAATTCCAGGAAATGCTGGTGCCGCTCGTTGCCATATTCTGACCCACTTGAAATTTACCTAACAGAAAAAGAGAAAACTTTAACAACAAGCTGGTTGCATTTCTTCATTTTTGTACCACCCTTGACAGCCAATCTGTATCATTATAAGGGTTGACGTATCAAAAGAACTGAGAAAAATAATTGCCTTTATGTTTCTATATTTTTAATACACTTAAGCTACAATATAACGGCAATTTTTAATCTATTCAAAATGAGTAACAGGCATGACGATGATAGTAAGTTAATGTCAATCACAATGAAATATATCAAGAAGACAAGTTGTTTTGTCACGAGAGAGAGAGAGAGAGAGAGAGAGAGAGAGAGAGAGAGAGAGAGAGAGAGAGGGTCTGTGTGTGTGTGTGTGTGTGTGTGTATGTATGTATGTACCTGGGATGATACGTTGACTGGGTTCGTCGTGTCCCAGTTTACAGTTGTCTGCCCAGCGTTGTGCAATCTCCGCAAGCCCGGTGTCCCATGCATACATGACAAAAAGTAAGCAATAGCCACATGTTCTAAGTACTGATTTTACTATAGTATGCTACGAAAATTTCACAATTATTCAAGCAATACTTTGATTATCTAATAATCATTATAATTTGAAGCTGTACACATGTAGCCGAGCAACATGAATTCACAACAGTCTCTTTCAGTTCGAAATAACATGGATGAACGTCCTAAACATGTAGCGAACACAATTTTTATTCATCTGTTTAGACACAGATATTTGTTAAGTTCTGAGATTTGAAACCACTGTGTGGTTCACATGTACAATTTAAATTTGAACATGATAATACCTTTCGTATTTTCTCGAGCTAACGAAACAGAAACTTCAAACATTGGACTTGTTGCTAGGTCAAACTTTATAGTTTTTCCATGCATGTAATATTCCATCTACAAAGTAGGGGTTTAAGTTATAAGCAATTTCACCCACAAATCATAGAATGTTTCATAGTTCATGTAAGTATTGATAAAATATTTGTGTATTGTATAAGTACCAGTTTCCGCATATTGACTGCGGGTGGTGAAACTATCTGTCGGTATTCGTTATGACTGTTTAGTATGGCGTTCTGAACTGTAAAGAAAACAAACATCTATAAAGGAAGAACATTAAAATGGTTCTGACAAAAAAAAAGTATTGCTTATTTTTAACCAGTTTGCCTTGATCGGAAAAGCATGGAGCAATGAAGGAAATTGACAAGATTTTTACAATAACCTTTTTTGAAACAATACTAATGTTCTCTAGCCCCTATCCCAGTTCTGCCACCCTCGTCTTCGAACCTTATCCACGAACGGAAAAACATTATTATATTCGATTCCGATAATTATTTGTTCCACCATGTCAATCAAACTAAGGTTAAAGTCGAAATTATCTTGTTTTTATTTAAATGTGTAAGTCATTAAAAGTTTTTACAAAATATTTGCAAATGGAAAGATTTTCATATGCAAATGAAGGTCGGCGGGACTTAGACAAAACTGTGGAACCATCAAAACTCTGTGTCTGAAATCTTTATCTCTAACTAGTGAAACCGTGGTGTCTGAAATCTTTATCTCTGGCTAGTGAAACCGTGGTGTCTCAATGGTTAGCGTGTCGAATTCGTGACTTGATAGTTACAGGTTCGAATGCTGCCCTGACCAGGCCGGGTCAGCCGCCGTAGTATGTCCATGAGCAAGGCACTTTACTGCAATTGCCACGGCACAATATAACTTTTCGAGCGTTGCTGCGTCGGTAATCTTTAAACAAACATTATGTCTAGATGGGTAGGATGAGTTATGCGACAACAAGGATCAATGTATGCATATACAAAAGGACAGACTTGAGTATGTATGTATGCATATACAAAAGGACAGACTTGAGTATCCATGCATGCACACACAAAAGAACAAACTTGAGTATCCATGTATGCATATACAAAAGGACAGACTTTAGTATCCATGTATGCATATACAAAACGACAGACTTGAGTATCGATGCATGTTTATACAAAAGGACAGACGTGAGTATCCATGTATTCATATACAAAAGGACAGAATTGAGTATCTATGTATGCATATACAAAAGGACAGACTTGAGTATCTATGTATGCATATACAAAAGGACAGACTTGAGTATCCATATATGCATATACAAAAGGACAGATTTGAGTATCCATGTATGTATATACAAAAAGACAGACTTGAGCATCCATGTATGCATATAGGAAAGGACAGACTTGAGCATCCATGTATGCTTATAGGAAAGGACAGACTTGAGTATCCATGTATGCATATAGGAAATGACCGACTTGAGGATCCATGTATGCATATACAAATGGACAGACTTGAGTATCCATGTATGCATATACGAAAGGACAGACTTGAGCATCCATGTTTGCATATAGGAAAGGACAGACTTGAGCATCCATGTATGCTTATAGGAAAGGACAGACTTGAGTATCCATGTATGCATATAGGAAATGACCGACTTGAGCATCCATGTATGCATATACAAAAGGACAGACTTGAGTATCCATGTATGCATATAGGAAATGACCGACTTGAGCATCCATGTATGCATGTACAAAAGGACAGATTTGAGTATCCATGTATGTATATACAAAAAAACAGACTTGAGCATCCATGTATGCATATAGGAAAGGACAGACTTGAGCATCCATGTATGCTTATAGGAAAGGACAGACTTGAGTATCCATGTATGCATATACAAAAGGACAGACTTGAGTATCCATGTATTAGCATATAGGAAGGACCGACTTGAGCATCCATGTACTACATAGTCCATCCATATACAAAAGGACAGACTTGAGTATCCATGTATATACAAAATGACATGTAGTATATAAAAAAGGAAAGGACTTGAGCATCCATGTATGCATATACAAAGACTGATATATCCATGTATCCATGTTATGTATAAATACAAGGAGCATCCCTTTGTATGCATATACAAAAGGACAGACTTGAGCATCCATGTATGAATATCAAATGACGACTTGTATCCATGTATGCATTTCAAATACACAGACTTGAGCATCCATGTATGCATATTGGAAAGGACAGACTTGAGCATCCATGTATGCATATAGGAAAGGATCAGACTTGATTTCCATATAAAAGGGACAGACTTGAGTATCCATTGTATGTACAAATGGACAGACTTGAGTATCCATGTATGCATATACGAAAGGACAGACTTGAGCATCCATGTTTGCATATAGGAAAGGACAGACTTGAGCATCCATGTATGCTTATAGGAAAGGACAGACTTGAGTATCCATGTATGCATATAGGAAATGACCGACTTGAGCATCCATGTATGCATATACAAAAGGACAGACTTGAGTATCCATGTATGCATATAGGAAATGACCGACTTGAGCATCCATGTATGCATGTACAAAAGGACAGATTTGAGTATCCATGTATGTATATACAAAAAAACAGACTTGAGCATCCATGTATGCATATAGGAAAGGACAGACTTGAGCATCCATGTATGCTTATAGGAAAGGACAGACTTGAGTATCCATGTATGCATATACAAAAGGACAGACTTGAGTATCCATGTATGCATATAGGAAATTTCCGACTTGAGCATCCATGTATACATATAGGAAAGGACAGACTTGAGCATCCATGTATGCTTATAGGAAAGGACAGACTTGAGTATCCATGTATGCATATACAAAAGGACAGACTTGAGTATCCATGTATGCATATAGGAAATGACCGACTTGAGCATCCATGTATGCATATACAAAAGGACAGACTTGAGCATCCATGTATGCTCATAGGAAAGGACAGACTTGAGTATCCATGTATGCATATAGGAAAGGACAGACTTGAGTATCCATGTATGCATATAGGAAATGACCGACTTGAGCATCCATGTATGCATATACAAAAGGACAGATTTGAGTATCCATGTATGTATATACAAAAAGACAGACTTGAGCATCCATGTATGCATATAGGAAAGGATAGACTTGAGCATCCATGTATGCTTATAGGAAGGACAGACTTGAGTATCCATGTATGCATATAGGAAATGACCGACTTGAGCATCCATGTATGCATATACAAAAGGACAGACTTGAGCATCCATGTATGCATATACAAAAGGACAGACTTGAGTATCCATGTATGCATGTACGAAAGGACAGACTTGAGCATCCATGTTTGCATATACAAAAGGACAGACTTGAGTATCCATGTATGCATATAGGAAATGACCGACTTGAGCATCCATGTATGCATATAGGAAAGGACAGACGTGAGCATCCATGTATGCTTATAGGAAAGGACAGACTTGAGTATCCATGTATGCATATAGGAAATGACCGACTTGAGCATCCATGTATGCATATACAAAAGGACAGACTTGAGTATCCATGTATGCATATAGGAAAGGACAGACTTGAGTATCCATGTATGCATATAGGAAAGTACAGACTTGAGTATCCATGTTTGCAGGGCCAGATTGACCCGTAGGCTAAAGGCTATAGCCTTAGGCCCTACATTCCATATTCAAGTAACAGCTAAACGACCTTCCCTCCGATTAGCCTTAGGCCCCTCATAACCTTAATACGGCCCAGCATGTGTGCATATCAAAAGGATAGACGTACACTGTACTTAGTCTTTGCTGTCAAAACAAGGCCCAGCATGTATGCATATCAAAAGGATAGACGTACACTGTACTTAGTCTTTGCTGTCAAAACAAGGCCCTGCATGTGTGCATATCAAAAGGATAGACGTACACTGTACTTAGTCTTTGCTGTCAAAACAAGGCCCTGCATGTGTGCATATCAAAAGGATAGACGTACACTGTACTTAGTCTTTGCTGTCAAAACAAGGCCCTGCATGTGTGCATATCAAAAGGATAGACGTACACTGTACTTAGTCTTTGCTGTCAAAACAAGGCCCCTGCATGTGTGCATATCAAAAGGATAGACGTACACTGTACTTAGTCTTTGCTGTCAAAACAAGGCCCTGCATGTGTGCATATCAAAAGGATAGACGTACACTGTACTTAGTCTTTGCTGTCAAAACAAGGCCCTGCATGTGTGCATATCAAAAGGATAGACGTACACTGTACTTAGTCTTTTGCTGTCAAAACAAGGCTCTGCATGTTTGCATATCAAAAGGATAGACGTACACTGTACTTAATCTTTGCTGTCAAAACAAGAATCCAATCTGACATGTCCGAAATTCGTATCGATAGTTTATTCCTTTACTACTGTAATATATGCCATGCTATGTTGACAGAAAAGAGGATAACATTGATAAGACTATCATTTGCACTGATAGCTGTGGAATACTGCCTTGTGAACGATATATATATATATATATATATATATATATATATATATATATATATATATATATATATATATATATATATATATATATATATATATATGTGTGTGTGTGTGTGTGTGTGTGTGTGTGTGTGTGTGTGTGTGTGTGTGTGTGTGTGTGTGTTTCTTGCTGCAATTTGAGTTTGTTTTAAGCTAATTTACACAGAAGACTTAAGAAAGTTGGACCAGAAAAAGCATATATTTTTAAAATGTTTGCCTCATAACAGGCTAAATTTAGTTAATGGAAAATCAGCAACACTGGATTATTTCATTTTTATATAAATGATTGGCCTGGAGATAGAAAACTTCAAATTTTTGTTGTTGTTGTTGTTGTTGTGTGTGTCACCCAATCACAAATAGCTTCACTTTTGAAAGTCAGTTTTGATTGGATGAGAGTAGAAACTTAATTTAAATCAAGCTCAGAATTTTATGATCTCCAGATCTGATTCAGGAATATCTGGGATAACTATACTTTATATATTATTAAAGTATGAGACGCATTATTCAAATAACGGAGGAAAAAATCACGGTCAGCACAGGAATGCCAATCACGATCTAGAAAATTCTTCTCACTTGTAATACATTTTTAAACCTTACAATCTATGCGTGAAAATTAAACAAAAAATACAACTGACCTGTTTCATCCAGAAGAGGAGATTTCCGTGGCAAACAGCGAGAGTGACCATGCAATGCCTTGTAACGATCTTCACATTCATTGTCGGAACCGTGTGCATAGACAAAACCTACAATGCAACAGAATCAACGATGATAGCTGTATATAGTAAACTGGAGTGTAATCCAGCTATTGGTTGCACAATTAAGAGAAATGTTCTGCTTGTGTTTACAAATGTTTGCACGTGCATCCAGATGGTAAAGTCTGCGCCTCTAATACAATCAATACTGTTTGAATCATTCTATGCGTCTTTTCATCATACATCATACATTTTTATTTTTTGTTTGCTATCCCCGATATCGCCAATATTTCAAACATAGACGTGGGTATGACGAGAGTTACAATCGACAAATAACCAAGTTTTATTATATTATATTATATTATATTATATTATATTATATTATATTATATTATATTATATTATATTATATTATATTATATTATTTAATCAAACTTTTTGTCCTTATATTGTTGTCGTTGTCGTAGAGTGTATGAGGTATTTTGGCAACATATAACACTGATTATCAAATAGAAACAGATCATGGTAAGTTCGTTTTTTGACAGTTTGTATGATTCGTGTGGTGAAATATTTTAAATCGGCTACTGCTGGAAATATATTTGTGGTTTTTTTGTAGGTTTTTATACATATTTGACGGACACCTTCTAAACTGTTCAATATACACTCGTAAATGCAGGCACTTTTTTTTAGAGAGAGAGAGAGAGAGAGAGAGAGAGAGAGAGAGAGAGAGAGAGAGAGAGAGAGAGAGAGAGAGAGAGAGAGAGAGAGAGAATCAAATATGGAACTATCTTATCCAAGGGGAGATGTGTTTCCTTAATGGACAAAGAAAGTAGTTCCACAATGGCGATGCCAGTTTTATAGACACTGTGGCGATATCAGATTTTCTCACACTGATATATTTAAATATCATCTTATCAAATAGACAATTAATTTATATGATTAAAAATAGTGACTGGAATTACTGTCTGTCCGCATGCAATGGCTGTAATATAATTATGTTTGTGTGTCTATATGTCTGTCCGCATGCAATGGCTGTAATATAATTATGTTTGTGTGTCTATATGTCTGTCCAGCTGACTATTGATCTATTTATTTATATATCCAATTGTATGTATGTATGTTTATATTTACTATACTTGCATGTATGTAAGTATCTGTGTTTGTCTCTCTTTAAAACACGCACACACACACACACACACACACACACACACACACACACACATTTTTGGTTAAGAATAACGATTAAAACGGAACACAACCGCAGGCAAAAAACTCAAACGAATTTTGTTTGGTTCCACTCGGTACAGAGACATATATCTTAGAGATATAGACTAGTATTAATTAAATAAAAAAAAAGGTATGAAAAGAAATAATGCTTTGTACATACAAATTGTGGCAAATATCAAGACATAGCATCCTGAACATCCTGTCATTTTCAATATCTTTCCTTTTCTGGAATTACGTGAAAAATCCACCGACCGTCTGTCCTTTCACGACGAAAATTTTCACTGAATTTAACTTCCGAAAAGCTAATGCAAACGTTATTGTTATCGCGCACGTGGTTTCCAGTTATAATGGAAACAAATGTATTTATAAATCGTAGGATTTCATTTATAGTTATTCATGAGCACCAGATAACATTGCTACCATGGAGCTGCACAATAACATGAATGATGGTCTAGTTTGTTTATCACATGAATACTGACGAATTAATCTCGTGGATAAAATGGTATTTGAATTAGTCATATGCCATTCAAATTGCTAAATGCGGACAAAAGTTAAACATTGAAGATGAAGCTGTTTTTATTTAATGTGCTCATCGCTTAGCATTTGAGAAATTGATCAATTGGAACAATTAACATGTCGGTCCTGTGATATATTTGTGAGGCAAAATGCTAAATATTGTCAGCTATATAGTCTTAACCTTGTCCAAATGATGCGCACATCCAAAATCTAGAATACAATTTAAACGGAAATAACCAATAAAGTAATAAGCACTTTTGTTGTTACCAAATTAACGACAAAACAAATGTAAATAGTACTTATGTATACTATCGTGTTTTAGTACAGCACACGATAAATTCTCGAGTTCAGATTGGCAAATTTTAGGGATTTATTCTCGGACAGTACGCATTGTCCCTTGACTCTGGAATACTATATCTGGCTACGGTCATTACAACTGTTACAGGGGGTGCTGTTGCTAGACGTTGACGTTTAAGAGTTACGACCCTTACGTAAGTGCCATTGTAGTTTACAATCGGATCAACCTCTGCTTTTTCTGTCAAGCCAGAGCATACTTCGGATGTACGAGACGGATTGTTTTCCGCATTTTTGAAGAAAACAAAAAGCACAAAATCCTTGCGCAGCAAGGTGGTACGAAGCCTACTATCTGTTTCCTGAACATAGCAGGTCAATTAAGCATATCCAAACTAAGAAATATAGTATTTACTGAACGTGGCTTTTTTAATGAATCAATGCCATTAGTTTTTATATACACAGTGACATAGGATTTCTTCGCGTGATTCCGTCACATAATGTATTCGTTTTCATTGATGAAATACAAAATGGCCGCCTCTGCTACACATTCACACATCCGATGCTTGTTTCCTACACGAGAACAGCCAAGGATGTTTCAAATGTGTAGTTTGTTCAATTATGTCATAGTTTGCAAACATTTTAGAGTAATAGATTTTAGCTTTTTGCAGATTACATGCTTTAATCAGGTGATGGATTAATTGATAATTAAATTAGATGTTGAAATTAAAAGAATTAGTTTAGTAGTCTTTTATAGAATAAAAGAGTTATTGGTTTTGCACGTCATTCTGTCCTTTATAATGTCAATTTTCTCCGATTGTAGATGAATTTGTATCTTTGTAACACTTGAAAAAGTATAAGAAAAACAAAACGACATATACAATATTAAAAAAAAAATATATAACCAATTATTTCATATACATTCAAACTGAACTTCCTTAGTTTCTGTTACACTTTCTGAAGTTTGATCAAGTGTAAAACCAGATTCTAGCAAAGTAGCGTAGTCAGCATTGCCACAAAATCGTAAAGTATCAATATTTGACTAGTTTAGACGTAATTGAGAAACAGTGTTGTGGACAAAATCACGCTTTTTCATATGTTGAAAATCACCATTTGATCCATATTTGTTTTAAACTAAGGAGAGTTTGGTACTTTGTAATAATCCAATACGCAATTGAAGTTTTTCCCTAACTTTTACCCATTAGGATGTAACGAGGGAGTGTATTTGTGAAGTCCAGTAGAATTACGTGTATAAAAAAAAACAAAAAATAAATAAATTTGCATTTAGGTTAAGGCTTCCATAGGATATGTAGTAGAGATACGAAATATATGTATATCCATATAGAGCTACCAAATATATGTATATCCATATAGAGCTACCAAATATATGTATATCCATATAGAGATACGAAATATATGTATATCCATATAGAGATACGAAATATATGTATATCCATATAGAGATACGAAATATATGTATATCCATATAGAGATACGAAATAATGTATATCCATATAGATATACGAAATATATGTATATCCATATAGAGATACGAAATATATGTATATCCATATAGAGATACCAAATATATGTATATCCATATAGAGATACGAAATATATGTATATCCATATAGAGCTACCAAATATATGTATATCCATATAGAAATACGAAATATATGTATATCCATATAGAGATACCAAATATATTTATATCCATATAGAGATACCAAATATATGTATATCCATATAGAGATACCAAATATATGTATATCCATATAGAGATACCAAATATATGTATATCCATATAGAGATACCAAATATATGAGTATCCATATGTCGAGAAGTTCTGACAGTAATTTCATTAGTGTCAAGACTACCCATCACACATCAGTGTGAAAAACGTACGATCATCTAATAGAATATATAGTTTAAAGATGAAAGTACCGAAATGGACATCTTTATGGAACAATGGCAGTGTGCAATAAACCTTTCGTATATCGGCAACGAAAGTAGTCTGGTTTGTGATAATGCAAAACCAAGTTTGAAAATGAAGCCCTTTTATGAGCCACCTTTTTAATTGACGCTTGTAATCGGCAAGACCTATTTACCATAGTGTACTCTCTGGTGGTGCATTTAATTTGATTATAAATTATAACTAATTTTCAATTTTCAAGGGTAACAAATCAACATCCCATTTCTAAAGCAAAATCCTTTCTGAAAGGAAACAGCTATAATTTCAAAAATAGTTTGCCTTCACTTCGACTTTGGGACAAACATGGAAAACTTCTAATGTGTCATTTTTAAACTTTAGTTGTTGTTAAGATATTGTTCAGTAGAGAGACTGTAAAGTTGAAAACAAATACAACAACTCTTGAAAAGTACAAATTTTATTGTTTTAAATAGGCTGAAACGTAAATATAAAAATAATAGCAAAGAGACAGTAGAAAACAAACGGATGATGTATCCTTTCGTCCAACAATTCGTAATAGTCTTATGTCCTCGACTCCTGTTCACGTTGTAACCAAGGCGACGAGTGCCAGAAATATTATGACTACCGGTAAAATGGTAACGCATCCGGCTTTACTCTTGC